>JAHWFO010098816.1:593-29357 GCA_023313115.1 Rhysida immarginata | reverse complement strand
ATATCAACCAACTCCTTACGCGTTATTAGATCTTTTGTTATCCATAGGTTATTTGAATCAAGAGTATAGTACTCTTAGGCTTAATGGTATTTAAAACTCATTACTAATTAATTTATTAGAAGTTAATCGCTTGCTTTAATAAGAGTTTAGTAATTTAATATGAAAATCTAATGGATGCTTACACATAACGCTTCAGCAATTGAGGCTCACTTCGTTTAACATTATGTGAGAATTCTTACAAATTAAAGAACTTTTATTTTTTTAAGTGTATGAGGAATAACTTCACTCTCCATTTACCTTTCATTCTTCAAGTTTATTCTTTTAAATTCTCTCTATACTTTAGCCTATTTAAATAGTAATTTACAATTTAGTTTTCATATTTATTTATTTACTCTCAAGTGTTTTAAAATGTTGGTTAATTCTATATATCCATGTACGATGCTATAAATAGAAAATGTGCTCCCTTTATCCGCTTTGGCGGTAAAATCATTCTTGTTTTTTTTTGTTGTTGAAACCGACTAAGGAAATTTAGTAATAATGTTGACTCTTAAAACGTACAGAAAACGTGTTTTTTCACTCCTGTTTTTTAGGTGTTGATCCACCCCAGCTACTCAACCAATTTCTTGAACTTAAATTATCCTTATTGGTTTGTATTTACTTTATTTTTATATTCATATTCTGTCCGTTTGGATTTTAAAATATAGCGATTATTCAATTTTAAACTTATTGACTATTTTTAATATTGTATTACCTATAGAAGAAATCATGGAAGATCATTTAATTTTTCATAAGCTTTTACTATTCGTCCATAGTTCATTTCTGACTCATTTCTTTGAAATAAAATTTTTTTATAATATTTGCTAATTATGTTAATATATTATTGGTTGTAAAAAAAATTGAGAGTTTTACTTAAAAATTTAACAATCAGTACAATTTTAAAATTTCATTTATATTTTACAAATCTGTATTTATAAGAGAACATAAAGGAATATGTAAACTTTTATTCTGTTTTAATTTTTTATGTCAAATAATGATATAAAAATAACAGGCTATTAGTAAAAACCAATATTATTTTTAAAATTTTTTTTAAATTTATTTTTTTCTTTGTTTAATCAGCAAAAAAGGTAACGTTTTGCCCTCTTCTCTATGGGAGCTAAGCAGACGCATCTAGCCCTTTACGCACCCGACGTTTGGTGCGCTGCAGTGCAAAACTGACAGTCTGAGTGTCGCCTCTCCCTATTATTGCTCTCTGACTGTATGTCGCTTGCTCTCGCCTGACCAGCCCTGACAATCTATTTTGGCTCCCGAAGGTAAAATAACGAACGTAAAAACAAATAAATTTGTATGGCGGAATGATACATTCGCATAGGCCGACCACGAGATAATGATATGATTCAAAAAAGAAAATTTTTTTTTCAACAAAAGGAAAAGCTGTTCATGTCGTTTACATTGTGTTTGATCGGCCTCGGTGGCTCAGTGGTTGCGTGATCGCCTCTGATGCCCGAGAACGCGGGTTCAATCCCGGCCGAGAACGATGAGGATTTTTTCAGGGGGAAAATCCTGAGATCACGCACTTCCTTCGGAAGGGAATTAAAGCCGTTGGTCCCGTGTAGTCGTTTGCCGGCAAACCCTTGCGAGGCAAAATTTGCAGCCCCTATAACACCGTCCTGAAATGGCCATAGCAGTTGATAAGTACGTTAATACCAAATAAACCAAATCAAACCAAACATTGTGTTTGGGGTGACGACATGAATGCTTCTGCCATTTCTTCATTTTTTCCAAAAAAAATTAATTTCTCCAAAAAGGCTTAGCCCATTTCCATAAAAAAATGCTTCAATGCATATTATTAGGAGCCCCTCTAAGTGTGAATTATTTTAAAAAATAAAGAAAAATAATTGACGAGGGGGGGGGGGTTGCGTCTGGGGCAAAACGGCTCATCACAGCCAAACAAGTCATATATAAAAAAAAAAATCGCCTTAATGAGAGGAGCACGTAGTACATGTCGAGTTTATTGAGTTTGGTTCGCTGGTTTGAACTCTACAGCCAAAAAAATTAATATCTTGAAAAAAGGCTTACACAATTGACATAAAATATAAGCTAAGGCACAATATAGGGGACCCTCTAAATATGTATAATTTTTATTTGGTTCTGCTATTTTCCGTTTGTGAGGAGTTAGCTGCACAAAATTGGTCAAATACATACGTAAATACAAAATAAATTTGTAAGTTTATTTTGTGTTTTTGTACTTAAAAAAAACGAACAAAAGAGATAAAATAAATCTTAAATGTAAACATAATAAAATTATTTTTAACATAAAGAAATAGAATTTTTTACAAATACAAAAAAATAAAAAAGGGTCAAGCATTACGTCCACGTCGTTCTTTTTTTTTCAAAAATTCAACATACCTTTTCGAATCATGAGTTTTTAAGTTGATTTCAGCAACAAAAAAAAATTGAGTTTCTAAAATGAACACAGGCTAATACTGCAACTTTTTCATGGGGCAGTGTCTTAATATAAAAGGGAAATGCCCCTTACTGACTCATCATGAAATCTCGGGAAATAAGAACTCTATACTTGCAGGCGATTTTATCTATTTCGACTTGAACGCGGATGAAGTCGCGGGCAACAGCTAGTTAGTAATGAGACTGAAAAAATTGGCCCTTTAATTAATGCCTCATATTTCGCATCTTGTCCATGAACTCGTGTAAATTTGCAGATGTTCAGAGATGTTGGTGTGATCTTTTAAGCTTACATATTCTTATTTAGGATTTACAGTATTAAGTATTTCAAAATCTGAAGAAAAAAAAGTTTGAAAAAAAAAACGTTTTCGAGGACAGTCAAGTCTCATCATCAGTTGTTTTATAAGGGAATTTAAGTGAAGATGTTTGTTTTAATTTTTGGTGTTCAGTTAAATGTTTATTTTTAAATTATTTTTTATCATGATTGTTGCGTATTTTAATTTATTATTTGCCAATTGTTATTTATGTTAATAGATGTCTGTGATAAGTTATTGGGATCTAATTTTATCGAGACAGCTCCTTTTAATAATCTTTTTTGTAGTTTTTTTTTCCTTTTGCTTTTTCATGTTCTTTTATTCTTATATTTAAACTGACAATCTTTACATGGAATTTAGTGTACTGTATTTTTTGTTTCCATATTCCCCATTAATTTTGATTATAGTGTTTGATCAAATACTCAACCTGTATACAATATTATATAACACAACAAATGATTTTAACACAATACAATATTCGATTACCACTATACACAACTGTGAGAGCTTCTTTACCATTTGGTCATGAGCTCATCGAAAATTAACATCTAGGAAGATAAAGTTTTGGCATCTACATAATAGTCATCTTACCACTATTCGACTAGGAATGTATTATTCCTCTAGAAAAAGTCAACGTTTGGATCTTCAAGAAGTCATCGTGAGTTTTAACATCCGAGTGGTCAAAATGACTTTCTTCGAACATTTCTTCTGTACATTTTTATTATTGGAAAATATCATATCATCGTTTTGGTAGATTTAAAAATTGAACTCTCTAAATTCTTGAAGACTAGTTTTAAATAATTAAGATTATATAATTATAATATGATTATTTTAAAATAATTTTTCGAATTAAATATTCAATGCCTAGTGCCTACTCCAGATTTACCTAGAGCCGAATAGCGGTTTTCTCAATTTATTGTGGCTTTCCGATTTATCCTGGCTTGCCAATTATTTGTTCAGTCCTTGCTAAGAGCGAGCATTTAAATGATTACTTGCCTTAAAATACAAAACGTATTCTTCATTTGCATATTTCGGTAAGAAATAAAACATTTTTTGAGTGTGTGGTTTTTGTTTTTTCTTTCCATACACACATTTTCATTTTTGAGTGTATTAATTCTACTCCAACCCCCTAAAAGCAGATCCAACGACAGCTTTCGAAGTTGGATTTAAGATTTGCATGGATGTCGGATAAGAAGGATGTAGAATAGAGGGATTTGCTGATTAAGGTTTAGTTTCGGGAAAATTAATTTGATCAGATTTGTTCCTATGAAAACCTTTACCAAATTAATTGGTCTTAGAATGAAATAAAATAGAATGCTAAAGACATTAATGGAAAAAAATTCTGCTATCTATTAATAGAGGTTTGCCTTATTCTTGGAACAACACAATTCGATAAATTTATCTGATCATTTTCCCCAAATTTTTTTTTGATATGCAACTGAGCATTAACTATAGAATTGTTATAATATTTTATTTAACCTGTCAAACGTCTGCTTTTTATTTATGTCATGCTTGCAGCTATTTTCTTGTAAACTTACTAGAACATTTGTTTTTGAGATCAAAGCCAAAAAAGCGTTCTTATTGTAATAGTGGTGGTTGCTTTACATCCCCTTAAGCAATACCATTTTCTCCCAGTTGATAGTATGGTATTTCACGAGATAAGAGAAAAATCTTAATAGTGCTTTTAATAAATAACAAGAAAGTCGTATATCAGTCAAACGGTCCTCATTATGTCGAGCATTTATAGAGAAAAAAAAATCGAGTTGCAAGCACTTTGCTTAATGATTCCTTACCATGGTGCAAACTCGCCAAAGGCGGTAATTGGCATTTGGCTTTCTAGATTGGTTGTTCTTTATCAAAAAAAGAGCGTCGGTAGGGAGGTAGATTTCCCCGGGGGTCGACGTGATGCATTATCTACACCCGTAGAGAATCACCCCCTCCCCACTCCTCGTGGAAAAATTACTTTTCCTCTACGCTTTCTCACCTGAAGCTCTTTTCAATAATGGATGTAGTTGCCTCGTTGAGAAGTAAAACACTTACCATTAATGCTATCATTTCCAATGGCGTCTTCATTTCCCATCACATCGAAAGAAAAAAAAACAACGTAAAAGTGAATCTTTATTTAAATTCAGATGACGTTGAGTAAAATGAAAATGTCTTTATTAGACAATTATGTATATATAATCTAATTTTAAAGAAAATTTTGATTTACCAATATGTCATTTTTCTTCTAAACAATTTTTTAAAAAAGACTTAGACATCTATAAGTTACAGATCGAATTTAAATTTACTATATTTTAAACACAACGTGTACATAAAGTCCGGTAATACTTTCAAAATGGTGTTATCTAAAAATCTTACATACTTAAATATGGATAGTTAATGTTGTTATGCTTTTTTTTTCTTTTTAGCAAAAGAAAAATATATTTATTTATTTTCTTGTAGAGTTTTTAAAATAATACATCGCATATCAAGATGGGATCAAATCTAAATTGTGTCTAAAAAGTTCGTTAAATGGACCGATATCTAAATGGCAACGTGGACTAGAAACGCGCATGGCAAGCGCACTGAAAGACATGTCGAGAACGTAATGAATGTGAAGACTCGTGTCATAGTGCACTGGAGTAACTCGTGGACACATCAATTTTTGTTACAGTATGGAGAAAACGACGACGGAGACTCATGGAATATTGGTGCAAGTGTACGGAACGGAAGCCGTGAGCACAAAATGTCTTTACGACTATTAAGATAAGTGCGGCACATCTGTTCTCGAAAATCGACCGTACTCCCCGGACCTGGTGCCTGCAGATTTCTTTTTTTTTGTTTCCCAGCTCAAGGGAGTCTTGAAAGGCACCTTTTGCAGATGTAGCGGACATCCAAGAATGTGTGACATCAACGCTTCGAACGATTCCAAAGAAGCCTTGGCTGACAGTTTTCCGCAGCTTTATGAACGTTGTCAGAAGTGTAATGTGGACAATGGCGATTACTTTGAAGGTCAATAAAAGAAATTTATTGTATCTTCTGCTTTCTATGTTTTTGATAATATTCAGCAAACTTTTTAGACACACCATTTATGTTCATGAATGACATGAGCATTCAAAGGCTAATGCGAAGAATGAGATTGCCTTATTGACCTTTGAAATAATTCTTTAATATTTGGTGTGAAGTCGAGAAGCTATTTTTAAAAAAAGCTTTCAAAGACTTATCGTGAGTGGGCTTTTAGTTTCATTTGCTTCATTCTTGTTCACAAATCTAGCTAGGATAGGATGACTATCAGGTAGTCTTGGAGGAGACCCTTCTTGAACTGGAAGAAGATCTGCCATTAGCTGTATGGCAACAATGTGGTTCCAGCATGAAGAGGCATCAACACTTGGCCTAATCAGCGATTTCACTCGTGTGGTTCGGGAGCACCTGAATGCTACATATGATTTTAGGCGCCTGATATATAACTTATCACGTGAATTTGACAAACTACAGAAGAGCCAGAGAGTGCCACGAGCACAACGGAAACAAGTAGACAATGTGTTGAATGTTTTCATTGTAAATTTCTGGCGCTCAGTGACACGCAGTTCTCCAGTTCAAACGCTCCCGCTTACGTGTCGTATTTAACGCTGAAAGTGTTCTGCAAATAATGCTAAATGTTTAGTGTGGGGTGTTCTATCGTGACATTCGTGCAAGCTTGCCTACCAAGGCTTGTGTTTTCCGAAAATCTCAACGGTACCAAATTTCCCGGAAGGTAGTTGAATGGATATTGGCCCTTGGGCTCGGTTGCATATTTAAAAAGAGGTATCAATTTTATGTTTGTACAGAAACCGCTTAATTAGTTTTTGCTGATTTACTTACTCTCAATATTTTTCATTCCACTTGTTGACATTGGTGTTATTAACTTTATTAAAAGAGAATTGTAATTATTATGGATAGAGAAATTGTTTCAGTGAGAAGAATATTATACAGGGTGTTCACATGAAATCTTCCTGATGGCAAATGTTAATTGTAAGGAAACTATTAGCCTAGAACTTTGCAGTTTGCATTGTCATGAAGAACAACTCACAAATATTTGTATCGTCTATGTATTCACTTCTATGTGGGCTATGTAGAATGCTCAATCGATATTCTTTCTCAATCCATGTGTTGTATAGCATGTTCGCTGTAATTAAGTTGATGGCTTCCACAATTTTCTGGCGAATATCATGAAATCACGTACAAGTGTTGCGTAGACCATAGATTTACAGTCTATTATTCTAAGAAGTTCCAAGTGAGAAATTCATTAGTGCTTTCAGTCGAAAGTCAGAAGATATCATACATCTGTTATTAAGTGACGTACCTGCATCCAATCAAGAAGCAAGAAGTGTCGCGGTTTACCTAAGCAATTATGCGTTGTGTAACTCCAAGTGGACTCATAAATCGCATCTTTAATTAAGAATGTCTTCACCGTTATTTACTTTTTATAGTTGTATAAATAGACTATGAATAACCAGTCTTAATACAACATCCCCTGTCTTCATCTTCCACAGCATACGCTATAACAAAAAAGTACGTGACAACACCTCTAGACTTCTTTTTTGGGGCACACGTTCATACATATTTGCAGTTTAAGGTTCAAGGTTGCCTATTAAAAAAAGATATCATTTCCGATCCCCAGTTTATTTGAAAATAATGTTTGTTTTGGTCTATGCACTTTGCAGAATGGAATAAAAGTTTTTTTGAGCTAATTGTTTATATGGCTCAGGACGGTGTACGACGAATTTTGTTTTACACTGTTTAAAGGAACCCATATACCCCGCTCCAAATTGTCAATTGGTCGAATGCGGAAAAGGCGCAAAATTTTTTACCAGGATCACTCAAATTGTCTAAATGCTAAAAAAAAAAACGCGATTAGAATATAAGTTATACCAAAAACATAAGTTGAAATAATTACAGGGAAAAAATACAAAAAATATTTAAAAAACCATTAGAATGAAGTTACAAGGTCTACACCGAAGAAAACCATAAAATTTCTATAGTCTTGGAAATGACGTAATTATGATCTTAGGTATTTATTGTTTTTGTCAATATTTTGTGAATATAAGATGTCTGAAGTTACCAGCGATCCTTGCTCATTCCCTAACATGACGGGGACGGGGACAAGGCAGACAAAACGTGATATTTTGTGAGCCGCGATAGCTCCAAGAAATCCGCCACTTTCGACCCTTCTATATTTGGAATGCGTTGGATACCACATGGTAACTTCTGTCTACCGATTTGTCTTTTCTAGGGATTGTACTCGGCTTCGCTGCATTCCTTGATGCTTGCGGTGAAAGAAGACTTGGCTGTGGGTCAATTCAGTCGTCCACAGAATATGTCTTCAGTTAACCTGCCGATTAATTTACATCATTGATGCTGTAGCAATGAGTCATGGTTTTCATGCCAACTTTGTAACAGCTTATGATTCCTTTTATCTACAATGGATGGTTTCATTTTTCACTGCATTAAGCTTTAATTACGTTTTAGGTCACTGTTTCTCAAACTTATTTCTAGGAACGCCTCCTCAGCGTATACAAACTTTAGTAACGCCCCCTCCCATCTTAAGGTTTCTGCAAATATCAAAGAGAATATAAAAAAACTCACTTGGAATTCACAGATCGTGAGATTGGGATTTTCTGATGAGCTTGCATAATTATAGATTTATAAATTTTAAAAATTCTTTTTTACTACTGTCATCGGCGATACAATTAATTACAAGGGTTATTTTTTTCAACTTCCGATGGGACATAAAATAAAGACAAATGCGATTAACAAATAATTTTCTTACCAGCAGTCAAGTAATATCATAGTTACTTCTCGACATAGTCACCATAAAGATCGAGACATTTTTCACACCGGTGTACGAATTTATCAATACATTCTTCATAGAAGTTTGTCGCCAGCATGTTGAAATAGGTCTCCATATGGCGTCTTGAAGCTCTTCGTTGGTACGAGGCATGCTGTCTTCTGGAATTAGTTTGATTCATGGCAACGCATGACTGCATACTGCAGTGGTAACCCAACAGCTTCTTGAGCAATTTTAATGGGAAGTGTTTGATCACCTGGCGTACAGCCCAGATCTGGCGCCGAGTGACTTTCAACTTTTTCGAGAGCTGGAGAAATATCTGGGAGGAAAGCGCTTCCGAAGAGTGATAAGGAGGCATAACTTCAAGATATGTGAAGACGCATCTCAATATGCTGTGGGCATGACAAACTGCTCTGAAGAGGATATTGGAAAACTCGTCCACCGGTATGACAGAAGTCTCAGTCCCTACAGTGACTATGTCGAAAAGTAATTTTGCTATTTACACTTGTTTTTATTTTATGCCCCATCGTATTTAGCCCTTGTATTACGTAAGCTCACACAACTGAATCATAGCCGCACATCATTCGCGTGTCTCGTGACCCTCCCCTCTACTGCCCATTTGTTACTAAACGCCCCCTTACCAACCACTTGCTGCATAACGGCCCCTCCAATGAACTTGCCGCTCCCTAGCGGGCGACATCGCCCAACATTAGAAACACTGCTTTAGGTGATTGTTTTTTTTTAATATTGGTAATGCAATATGCAGCAAGAATCGTGTGGATATATGTGCGCAGGTGATAAAAGTGCAATAAATTTATTTGTTAGAGAAAATGTATTTGGCAAGTGCAATACAGTAATTCAACCTCGTGTAAACTCGAGGGAATTCCTGTAAAATTTTATATACAGGGTGCGTAAAATAAAAATTGTTTTTGAAGTGAAAACTTCTATACACGCACCGCGTACAAAATTTTTTTGCTGGGGAGTAAATGTGTCTCATGGGTCACGCTTGGAAGTGAAACGTTTTTCGGGAAAACTCAGGAAATAGAAAAGTGCTTATGTGATCCATTTGTTCAGATGTCCGGCCGTCTACAGACACAATTCCAACAATGCATTGAGTTGCCATGTGGAGACAGGCATAGTGAATTGTTAAAAGAGACGATTCATTCTCGCATTGGGGAAAACGCGTGCTGTGCAATTTTGTTTCGGCTGCGCGCATGCTCTATACTTGTTGGCATGGTGCGCGTGCAGGATGCACGTGATAGACAATTATGAAGCTCCCCTAAACAAAAGGATTTCTTTATTAGTAGGGAGCTCATTATTTAGTATGATAACTTAAAAACGAATTAACTTTTCACATAAAGTTTTCGCTAATCGATAAATATGGGACATAGCACGAACAAAGTTCTAAGATGAGATATCCAGAATAAGTACAATATCACATGCACTAATGGTTTGGTTGGTTTGGTTTGTTTGGTATTAACGTCCTTTTCAATTGCTATGGTCATTTCAGGACGGCGTTATAGGGGCCGCAAATTTTGCCTCGCAAGGGTTCTTTAACGTGCAGCCGGCAAACCTCTACACGGGACCAACGGCTTTACTTCCCTTCCGAAGGAAGCGCGTGATCTCAGGATTTGCTCCTGAAAAATCCTCGTCGTCCTCGGCCGGGATCGAACCCGCGTCCTCGGGCATCAGAGGCAATCACGCAACCACTGAGCCACCGAGGCCGATCATGCACTAATGGTGCCGTTACGATATCTCCTTAAAATATTCAATGCTAACATATGGCATGTAATATATCAAACAATTCGTAATGACGTGTGATGAATGAATATAAGGAGTAATTAATGATACCCAGAATTGGTTTAGTAGTACGTGTTCTAATAGCACCAAATGGTACCATTGGAAACTTTCAATGCTAATATATGCCATGTAATATATCAAACACATCGTAACGATGTGTCGTACATGAATATAACGTGTAATTAAAAATAGTAGTAACTGGTTTAGTAGCACGTGCTCTATTGTACCATATGGTGCAATAGAAAACTTTCAATGCAAAGACAAGGCATTTAATATACTAAACAACTTGTAATGACGTGTGATGCATGAATATAATGAGTAATTAATGATACTCGATATTGGTTTAGTAACACGTGTTCTATGGTACCATATTGAACCATTGGAAACTTTCATTGCAAAGAGATGGCATGTAATCTATCAAACAACTCCTAACGACCTGCCATGCATGAATATAACGTGTAATTAATGTTTGAAATTGGTTTAGTAGTACGTGTTGTTATGGTATCATTAATTACGCATTATATTCAATGATAAGGTATGCAATCTATAAGTTTAGATCTAATGAGAAAACGAATGAAAATAAATGGTTTTATACATATATAATATTAATTTATGGCTTGTCCCTGATCCATCCAAGTAATAACATCCACAATAATATTTATATGATTCGCATATACATTACTTAGAATAGATTACAATCGCCATAGAAGTTTTCACTTAGATCGTGCGGTCTTAAGCACACACCTTTTTTTATTAAAAGAAAACGGTAAAATTGAAATAGTTTAGTGTTTTATTGTTTAAGCCGGCTCAGTGGCAGAGTGTTGGGACGCAACTCTTATCGCTCTTGGAACCGTAGAGTCTTGGGTTTCGCGTCCCGCCCGGAGGGTATGAGTGTGTCATGTGTTTGTCATGTGTTTGTCCTTGGATTAGGCGGAATATTCCCTTGAAGAATCCGTGCTAAGATTATCGTTGGCTTTAATCAACGATAATCCAACCCAACCTAATAATAATAATAATAATAATAATAATAATAATAATAATAATAATTGTTTAAACATAAGCATAAAAATAATAAAATGAAATTAATAAAATTAATAAAGCAAAGACAAGGCTAACAGAATCCTTCTTACTGCAATGTCAATAACACTTTAATGATTTGATGTCATTGATGGATGGGCTCGAGTCTTTTATTGCTGTTGACAAGAGGGCGCATATTACTAAGTTTAGATGAGAAAAGTCGGAAATGCCATGTCTCCCTATAGTAATTGTCTCTATTCAATTGCCGTCAATCATTTTTTCCCCTAGTTGTTTTAAATAAAGGCGGTTGACAGCTTTCTGACAGCATGATGCAAATGTTGTATTCGTTTATTAAAGAATACCTGATTAACGATGGCTTATCTAAAAATTTCAACCGATGCCGCACGTACCTGCACAAAACACATGATACATTTACAATTGCTCATGTTTGGCACTGTCGATTTTGTAGATGATAAAAAGACCAGGCATCTAAAATTGCTAGTATATCACCTGATTTGAGCAGTTACATGCAGCATAGTTCGAACTTTTTAGACACAGCCTGTAATAGTTAAAAATATCACAGACTAAATACCTCACTCCTATAGGGGTTTTTCATTGACGTCGTCAAACGTCAGCTGTTCGCCATATTGGTGCACCACCGTATTTCTTGACTACGTAGGATTTGCGCTCGCGCTGGTGCACCTGTACGGCCGCCTTATTGTTGGGACGTCACATGAAAACTCTCTATAGCTTGAATTGTTTAAAACTTAACAATGGACACAGGCCATACTGTGTTTCCATCTAGGTGTCCGCCGGAGGCCGTCACTAATTCTCATACAGTTTACAATCAGCTAATCGATGCATTCAAGCATTTTTTTTTTATTTTTTAAGATAAGAACTAGATGGAACCCGCCAAAATTTGCAAATCATTCTTGCATTTGGGAAAACGCGTGCTGAGCACTTCGTTTCGGCTCTGCGCGTGCTCTAACATTCTCTAACATAAATGATTCCGCTGCATTTTCTTGGCTTCTCCGTAACAGAAAATCATGTCTACCATCTCATCTTGAGAAAATTGTGACATTGTGGTAAAGAAAATGAAAAAGGTCCGACGAATAGCCGATATTAGCAAAACGTTAACTTAATGTTCAAACAAGGCAGAGCAAAATCGAAAAATGGCCACAAAATAACGAATCTGTTCATTAAGTACAGTCTCATTAATCATATGCAAATACTGTACTGTATGCTATTAACGTATTCAACTTTTAAACCAATCAAGTAATTCCAACAGAATAATAAAAAATATATGGAACACTGTCATCTTGATATAGAAAAATACTTATTACCAACATATTACTGTATTAAATAAAAAAATAACCAGGTGATCATCTTACAAAATTACATGAAAAATCTTTCGCTTACATGAAAAATCACGAACCAAATAAATTTTCTCAACATTTTCTACCTACCATGTCACCCAATCACTTAATGAGCCTTCCCAACGGTATGCTTCACTGCAATTCAAATGTGTTAGAAACCTCAGCCAACCTGGCCAGCCCAACCTGACCTTTCTCGACCATTTTCTCAAAATCTTTCAAGGGGAAGGGTGGGATTAAAAATTGTTTTTAGACTAATGTGGTGTTGCTCTACAGGGTAGCAAATTGGAAATTTTTCTCTATCTTTAATGGTTTTCGAGTTAGCAAACGGATGGCCTTAAATTTGGGGGTCAAGGTCAAATTTGAGTGCGGCAATGAATTCCCCACCCCCATCCCTATTACCTATAAACCACACCCATCAGATCTAGCCTATCGGACAGCTTTGAGATATCTGCCATGTTACCAGACTTTTTGGACATCCTGTATATAATCAAATTTGCAAATCGCACTCTTTAATCTAAAAGAAGATAAAAATAAGAAAATATAAAAGAAAGAGAATAAAAAATCATAGAGTAATTTAATGAAACATGCATTTAAAATTTAGAATCACAAATTACATTTAAATTCTTTAAAATAACATTATTTTAAGAGCCCTTCCTACGCCCCTTAGCTGTAAAAATTAGTAGAACGGGAAAATTCCAAATCCAAGGTGAGACACATCCACAGGAAGAAGGTATTCCAACTAAAGATGATATGAGTAGAAAACATCTCTGTTTGCATAAAATGGTGCTAAGAGATAAAAACTTCCAAAGGTCCACTGCCGCAATAGACGTAATCCATTATTGATGCCTGAAACGGGGACACAAGAGTCGAAAGTTACCGATAATTTTAATAATATGCCAATAACATGGCTGGAGCTAATTATAACATTTTGAATTTGAGGCTGCCAATCAAAGTAACACATGAAGGGAGTCTCCAAAAATACATAATCACAAAATTCACATAATTCATTTTAACGTGTTTCTTTCTTAATTTCAGTTTTTTATTGAAATTTAAAAATAGAGATTAATTTTTCAATATAACATCGGAGAACTTGTTACTAATTACTCAGTAAGTGATGATTTAGTTTTATTTGAATGTAAGACTATAAGATCATTTTTCTCTCAAATTGTTAATAATCGTCAATCTCGATGAAATTTATATTAAATTAACTTAAATTTCCCATTAAGTTATTAAGTACCGAAAGGTGCTTTATGCTATTATTGTGGGGGAACGTGTCTATCTATCCGTAACTCTAACTTCTCGAAACCTATGAAAGATTTTCAAAACTGTTTTCGTCAATCGATTAATATGGTTCATGATATGGACGAATCACGAATATGATCGAAATTGGTTTAATGGCACGTGCTCTAATGGTACCATTATGACCCTACCCTAGTAATTTTCAATGCTAAGATATAGTAATTAATAAATCAAAAACGACGAACTACAAGCGATTATAACGTTATTAATTACTGTTTTCGTCAATTGATAAATATGTTTCCAGGAATGAATCATTTTGAAAATGGTCGTAATCGATACAGTGGCACGTGCTCTAATGGCACCCTTATGACACCCTCTAAATTTTCAATGATAAGATATAGCAAGTAGTACATCAAACAACTCGAAATAACAAGATAAGAACGAATATAACGTTTTTATGAACATTTTCTCCCATGCATGCTCAATCGAGTTCATATCCGGAGATCTTGCTTGCCACTCGATGCGTTGAACTCTGTCGAGACATGCACCATCGTCCATGAGAATAAAATCTGGATCCATGGCACCTTTGAATCCTCTAACATGATCTTCTAGTGAAATTGTTTCAGTAGTACATGTTTTAATGATAGCATTATGGTACCAGTGAAATATTTCAATGCTAAAATATGCCATATAATATATAAACAACTTGGAATGACATGTCTCGAACGAATATATAAGAGTAGTTAATAACTTCGAAGATGGCCGATTTTTATTTAGGGGTACCTGTGCTAATGAAAATTTTCACTGCTAAGATATTGCATGTAATATATCAAACGGCTCGCAACGACCTGTCAAGAATGAATATACAAGAATAACTACAAAGTTCGAACATTGTTGAATTTTATTCCGTAGTACATATTCTAATGACATCATTATGGTATCAAGAAAGATTTCAATGCAGAAATATGGCATATAATATGTCAAGCAACTTGCAACGACGTGTTATAAACGAATTTATAAAAATAATGAGTTCAAAAATAGGCGATTTTGTTTCAGGGGAACCTGTGCTAATGATACCATTTGGATATTTTCAATGTTAAGATTTGGCATGGAACATATCAAAAGACAATTAACGACGAGTCATGAATGAAGATATAAGAATCCCATCAAAAACATTTCATGTAAAAAAATGTAGCCAAGTCTCGCGACTCGTTAGCCGTAAAAAGTTGTGACATCTCATGTAGGGCCAAGTCTAGTGCTCTTATTAACTCTGACACTTTCATTTACAAACCACTCCAAATCATTACATCTTTAGTTAAAGAATATTTTGTGACTTGGCAGCACGAGAATGTGACGGCTATTGCTTACATTTTAATATTCACGTTTATTAATAAAATATTACATAAAATGATATTTATATGGGAACTGAACGTATATGTAATTTTTTACATAGCCTTGTAAAGTTGTAAGATATCCCTGTGATTCGAATGAATTATTTGGGCAAGTCTGGGCGGTCTGCATCTAAGCAACACCACCTCTACTCAAAGCCTGAGCGCAAAAATGCCATACATTGTTACATCATATACGGTAGGGTATTGTTAATCATATTTCAACCAATAATAAGCCTGAAATTGTTCCTTCCGTAGGTGATGTAACAATGTATAATTTTTCCGTGAGCAGGCTTTCTCTCTAAGCGGTATTGATCTAAGCCGATTATATTCAGTTATGGCTGACTCTTGAGCTTTGGCACTATAATCGTCAATATTAATTAGATGCAGTCTGCTCAGACTTGTTTTGCCTTATGGTCCTTTGGACTGGGTGGGCAGGGTTTCTACCCCGCACAAACTATGCTCAGACTTGATAATCTTGATAGCTCTACGTAAGCTTTGACACTACTGTAATCAGGAATATTAATTTTTTAACTAACAGCTTCTGATGCTGTTATTTTAATATTCATGTTTATTAG
Organism: Rhysida immarginata; assembly: GCA_023313115.1. NCBI lineage: Eukaryota > Metazoa > Arthropoda > Chilopoda > Scolopendromorpha > Scolopendridae > Rhysida > Rhysida immarginata. Next base: position 13,376 of record JAHWFO010098816.1, on the reverse strand, counting down.
TAAAGGATTGCCTAAATATATGGGAACTGGGCTGCGTAATTGCCAAGTCACAAAATGTTCTTTAACTAAAGATGTAATGATTTGGAGTGGTTTGTAAATGAAAGTGTCAGAGTTAATAAGAGCACTAGACTTGGCCCTATATGAGATGTCACAACTTTTTACGGCTAACGAGTCGCGAGACTTGGCTACATTTTTTACATGAAATGTTTTTGATGGGATTTCACTTCTTTTTGTAAGTGGTCCTCCATTCCCTGACATCTTTTTTTTTATATCAGCTCCCGGTTTTTGCATAGCCCACTCCCTGTCCTTATTGGCCCTTCTCGGTGGCTTCGAATGATTTATTTTTGTCAAATTTGAGTCGGTTATCCTCGTTATGGCGGATTCTTGAATTTTGACACTACTGTTATAATCTATATTAATTAGATGTAAGCTGCTCAGGCGTTTTATTCTTAATAATGCTAAGTAAGCTTGACCACAAACGAGAATACCGAAGAGCCTATGTCTATAAGTGCGCTGTTCAAACTAAGGCCTTGACTTTTATGTTATAGTTATAGCAAATGCTACACATTTCCATAGCATTATTTGATGTCGTATGCGCATTTCGACGACGACGTCGTCTTCTTCTTTATCTAGTTTTTCGCTGAAGAAGACGACGTTGTCGTCGAGATGCGCCAACTGACATTAAATAATATTAGGTAAATAGTGGTCTCTTTAGTTATTTTATACAGTCTATTGTTTTTCACAGTTTCTTGCAATTTACTTATTTGGATTTGTATTAACTTTTAACTTTTTTTCCTATCCTCAGGATCCAGTTTCAAACCTTGTACAACACCGATGAACCAGTTACTATGCCCAAACTCACATCAATGTTTCTTCTCAATATCACACTTAATCCTATTTTTATCACCATTGTCTCCCCTAATCCTGCTGTCATGGAAGCGTCGTCTTCATACTTTCTTGTACACTCATAGCCCTTTCGAAAGATACTTGGGGCAATCTACAGGATGAGTCATGGGACATACCTGTATTTCGGAAACGGTGTGTAAATTAAACGATGTGATCATGCTAGCAGGAAATAGGATAGGTGCTCTATCTTTTGAGAAACTTTTGGAGTTTGGGCGCCATCTTGAAATCTGGCATTTTGAGCCAAGGTTCATTTTCTTAAATGGGAAGGCGATGAAGTGAAATATCAAATAACACCAGTTTTTTCTCAGGAGTTCATTCCTGCAATCGGGTTTCAGTTATCTGTTGAGGTTCACACATATCGAAACTGGGTTGCAGCATCTAAAGGATGTGTTCAATATGTTGTCCTTACTGGTGGAGAGAGAGCTCAAGGTGCTTTATCCATTCATTATGCACGCGCACAAGAATGTCGGGGGTAATGCTATCACAGGCCTATGGGATGCATTGCTGAAGATCACGTTTGCTTTGGATTTTCACAGCATACACAAATTGTTTCAAGTGGGCCACAGGTACAAATTAGCGGTGTGAGGTTTCGAAAATGTGGTGACCACTCCACAGGACCCAGCCGGTCTATCCAATGCCATTGACGGATATTAAGTGCCCCATCCTGCTGGAAAAACTTGGGAAACTGCCATCATCAGTCAAGAGTGACATGAACAAAGTGTTCTGTAGCATTCGCAACAATCGGCAGTTGAACAGTGAAGTATACATTTGTTCAGGTGGGACGTAAACAGTGCTTACAGGAGTCTCACCCTTCCGAATAAGTTTCACACTGAAATGTGCAAGAAGCCTGACTAACCCAAAGAAGGAAACGTTGCCAATGTCTTCGAAGTTGACATCAAGAATATGCCTCAGTTTTCTATACATTGTATGCCACCTCATTTCCATCAGGTTATTCAGTATTCTAGCCACCAGATCATTGTCATGGCTCTTCATCGTCTGCACCATGTTGATCAGGAAATCTTGAATACACTTTCCAATGTGAGACATATTCAGGTCCGAGTGGATGTAATGATTTTTTATGGTCCTTCTTCCAAGCTGGGCAATGGTCCTTAGGGTAACATTCTGGAATGACTGGAGTTCACTCCATCTGCTTCTACATATAGTCGCCCACGCAGGCATACCATAGAGGAGGATGGACCGAATCATTATCTTGGACTGAAGTAATTTATTGTCGATGCTGAGGGCGCCGTTTCTACCCAGAAGAGCTATAAGACTGTATTTAGCCCTCTTCGCTTTGTTCAGAGCGTAATTTGCGTAACGATTCCAGGAGATTCTTGAGTCGATGATAACGCCAAGGTATTTGTAGTTGTCAACCCATTCGAGTTTCTTATTGAATAGAGCCAGGGAATCCGGAGGACACTTAACCTTTTTGTTGAAGTACACGGCTTTGCATTTTCCGACGTTAGGACTCGGTTTCTAGCAATTAAACCAGTCTTCGAACTTCTGCAAGGCGTTCTGCAGCCGAGTGATAACGCGAGATGGCTGGTGCGCCCATGCCAAGATGGCAGTATCATCAGCATTTAAGATACCGTCTATGAAAATGGTCCAATGAAACGGGTGCCCCATATCCACACAACACCATAACTTTTCTATCACCAACGATTTTCGATGGATCTGTCCAATGAGAGTTCATATGCATCCAATAAATATCTCATGTTTTGACGGTTTACCTCACCATGGACATAAAAATTTGCCTCGTCACTGAACGCAACATTATGTACGAATGAAGGATTCAGTCGATAGTTTTCCAGAGCTCATGTACAGAACTCCTCACGTCTGCCCGAATCATCCTCCTTCTCCTAAGGTTCGACATAGTTTGAACATAAGTAACGAAAAGAAGTATTTTTCAGGCATTTCCTCAACATCATACAGAATCGAGTCACATTATTATGACCACCAGCTAATATCCCGAATAACCGCCTTTAGCGGCACGGACAGCAGCTAGACGGCGTGGGAATGAGTCAATAAGATTCTGGTAGGTTTCTACTGCTAGCTGTTGCCATGCAGACTGTAAAGCATCCGTTAGCTGATGAAGGGTACGCGGTGGTTGTTCTGTAGCATGCACATGACGATCGAGTTGATCCCTAAGGTTCTCGATTTGGTTCAGGTCCCGGAAATTAGGGGGCCAGGATAGTGCTTGGAATTTTTGGTCGTGTTCCTCAAATCACCTCCGAACAATTGCAGCCGTATGACACGTCGCATTGTCTTGCTGGAATGTGTCATCCCCCTCTGGGAAGACAGTCGTCATATATGGGTGTACTTGATCTCCAATTATAGATAAATAACCGAATCTGTTGAGAGTGCCTTCCACAGGTATCAGTACACCACACAATGAACACTCCCCACACAATGATGCTGCCGCCACCAGCCTGGATTCGTCCAACAATAGTTGCAGGATGCTTGTTGTCGGAGGTTTCTCGCCTTACGCGCCAACGGCCGTCACTTCTGTGGAGCAGAAATCTTGGCTCGTCGGAGAAGGCAATCTTTTTTCAGTCAGAAGTGGTCCAGTTTCTGTACTGTTGGGCAAATTGAAGCCGTTTTTGGCGATGAACCTTCGTCAGCATGGATGCGGTGACCATTCATCTGCTGCGGGGGCCCATACGTAGCGGGGTCCTCTGTACTGTTGTTTTAGACACATGTCTGATAGCACCCTCGTTGGTTGAGCGGTAAGTTGGCCCACTGTAGCTCTTCGGTTGGCCTTCACACACCTTTCTCAGCCGACGTTCATCACTGTCATCAATGGCACGTGGTGCTCCACAGTTCCCATACCGTATGTTCTAAACGCTCCCATTTTTCCGTTCATGGTACACTTTAACTACAGCAGCACGAGAACAGTCCCGAAATATTGCCATCCTTGTCCCGAAAGCCGATTATCGTCTCCTTTTCCAGATCTGATAAATCACGTTTCTTGCCCATTGCAGCAATGTGTGATATGTTTTTAACATAATGGAAACTTACCTTATATTGTCGCCTAACCAATTCCGAACACGTGACTTAGTTCCTCGTCTAGGCAACCCAGAAGACAAACGTATGGGGTAGTCATAATAATGTGACTCGACCCTGTAGAAATAATGGTTTAAGATATGGTCAATCTCTTCTTTTCAGATACTTCTTACAGTCTTCGACTTTTAAGGATCAGTCCCGTACAATGGAATTCTAAGCAAAGTGTCACTTGCCTCCAAAGCTCTACACTGCCGATTCGACAATACCCTTAGTCCGATGTTGCATAAACGACTTCTTAAACTGTTAGTAGAATTTATATCAGTTGCGTTTATTTTTCGCTTTTTGTGGTGTATGTTGTTATATAATAATTCAGGATAACTGTTTTTTTTTCTCTCCCATGAACTGGATATCTGTTACAATTCCATGCGAGCAACACTGCAGGATTGCAATAGTTAATCATATCTCAGTCTTTTTTGCGCACAGTATTATAGTGATTATTACGAGGGGAGATCAAAAAGTAAGTTGCACTACCACGGTATGGCCATTTATTACACCACCTATACAAAAGCAACACGGCTATAGCAGCCTACAATGTAGGTTCACTTTTCCACATAGTCCCCAAGAGACCCTAAACATTTATCCGAACGATCAACCAACTTTTCGAATCCGGATGCATAGAAATCTCCTCCAGCGTTTTGTAACCACACGGTGACAGCCGCTTTCACCTCCTCATCGTTTCGAAATCGTTGTCCACCGAGTTTCGTTTAGAGCTTACCGAAAAGATGAAGTCGCATGGCGCTAAGTCGGGACGTTGCGGGCCTGACTACGCGATCTTCGTCTGTGATATCCGTGCGTCCTGCTTCAAATTGTTGACACCACTTTACAATTCCTTGCCGGGAAATTGCACGCTCTCCATATACAGCAGTGATTTCACCATGAATGTCCGTGCAATTCATCCGTTTGGCCCATAGAAATCGGATTGCTGCTCGCACCTCAAGTTTGGAGTGGACATCCAGTTGACGCGCCATTGCTTTTAGCCCGCTAGTCACACAAAACACGACGGGAAACCACAGCAACCGTCCTATCCGACGTGTGCGCAGTTAATGTCCCTTTCTCCGCTTTGCCCAAGATTGCGACACACAGCGCGCTCCTGCGGCGAGTTAGTGCAACTTACTTTTTGATCTCCCCTCGTAGATGATAATGCTTTTTTTGCAGCTATTGGCTACGATATCTGTTACGGTAAGTGCTTCATTAATTTGATGTGCGAATCCAAACTGACATACAGTATAATCTTTCTAGTGTTCTTTTTTCGCAAACATTAGCAGTTTGACATGACACGACCCATTGATTAAGAGTAGGCGAAAGATTCTTGTTAAGTATGGCTCACGTGACATGCTTTGTTACAAATGATGCTACATCCTCAAGTGGCGACTTGTGAAGAATTGGGGCATCTTTAACCACCGATATCAAATTAAATTGTTAAGCACTTCGAGATTGGTATTCACGTCTTCAAAAGTAATGTTCGACTTTACCAAGTGGCTCGTCAGATGATGTGATGAAGTCCGACGTAGCTTTAAACTTATTATCTATGAAATGAGAAATTGAGACTTGGCTGTATGATATTTTTGTTAGCCGTATCCCGTTGACCTCCCTAAAGTGTTCTACTAAATCACTCCGTATCCATTCAGAAGGACTTATGATAAGGAACCATGTAGAAGGATTATAATTTTGTGTCATGCAATTCATGTCATTTCTCGTTTTTTTTTCTTTTTCAAAATTGTGCCGTCTTTTACAATCGACTAAATATTGCAGTCAAATCGCCTTCTAGCTTATCTTTATTTATTAAGCATTGGAAAGTATTGTTCAGCTGCAATTTTTTTCTTTTAGATTTACGCAATTCATTTTATAAAAAACACCAGAACCTAATTGACGAATATTAGCACCATCTAATAAGTAAAATAAATACTGTTGATTTAACCGAAATTGAAAATATTTTGACATTAATCTGCTTTTAATAAATGTCATGCCTCCAGATTGACAAACGTTTCCAACGAAATTCATATTTCGGAGTTGCTATTGTTTCTCACTCTTAACAATTGGCCAACAATATCGAGATCAATTGCTCCACGCTTGCAAACAATGTCGTCATCAATTGCATAATAGTCATTCCGTTGTAGGTTAATTGATGGTTGGGAGCGATCTTTAACCATTAACACTTTTATATTTTGAATTTTTTAATTTTTCCTTTCATTGTACCCTAAACACTATCTTTATGCCAAATTTCAAGTTTTTAGGACTGCGGGAAGTGCCTCAGATTTTTGATGATCGGTCAGTGAGTCAGTGTCTAAATAAAGAAACTTTGAGTTCTTGTATCTTATGAACTAGAAAAGATAGAAATGTAATATTTTAAAATTCACTTTCATTTGCAAAATACTCTGTATATAAAAAGTTTCTACGCAACTCTGGCATAAAGATATGTAGGGTCAAAAGTACGCCGAGTTGCTTCCTGAAAAGGATGTTACGGCTGTGCTTGCTCGACTTGGCGAGGGCACTGCCGTGCCCTCCAAATAATTATAAAATTTGAAGATTACCGAATTTGAATCACTGGAACCTTTTTTTATGTTTTCAAAAGCAATTCAAAAATTTTGGAAATATGTGACGGCGATTAGTTTGCCTTTCGGTACATGGTTATATCATTCCTTAATGGTTTATTTAATTAAATTTCCAATTTCAATAGCAATTGTTTAATATTAATATTTATTGCAACATTGCGTAACAATTGAATTTCGAAATTAAATGGACACGCCCAGTTTCAAGTTTGGTGGGCAGATTATAAAAGTAGCAATGGGTGATACGAGATTTCAAACACACAAAACTACAATAGTCAGGATTATTCAAAAAGATTGTGCAGATTTCAAATTCTATTTTAAACACATTCCGCGCATCGCTGACAGAAGAAGAGTTCAAAGTTTTAAATGCCTGCCTAGAAGTTTAATTCAATGCCATATATCGGCGCTGTTTCTAGTTTGCAGGAAAATGGCGACGCCATAAAAAGTCGTTTTGCATTTTCCCATTTTCATAAGCAACCATCTTCTACGGATTTTTTTTATTCCAATCGGTAATTTGCTCATGACGAGGCCGCTGTTTGTTGAACCGACGCACAGTGGAGTATTTGACACTAAAAGCTGGTCGTAACTGTTTTTTTCTATTTATATGTGACAATCGCGATTGTAAGTAACTGATACGAAAAAAAAAAACGTTATTATGTCTTGTATGAAAGAATGGTATTTTATTATATTCTATTGTATTATGTAATTTATTATCAGTCCTTAGGACCATGGAATTTTACAAAATAAAAAGGAAACAAATTTAAACTTTACAAGAAATAACTGTTCGCACGCAGTTTAAAAAAAAATCATAAAAAATAAAACGCTGAACTTCTGCTACTTTTTTCTTTTCAGCTAACATGTTAAGATGTTATATAACAAAATTCAGTTTCATTTTCTGCTCGGACGAACCCGGAAACATAACAAAAACACTAATTTGTAAAATTTATTGACTGAATTTTTTTTTTCACTTCAAATTACACCTCAAAGAAGACAAAAAAAATGATTCCTAGGACATTGTAACAAGTGAATAATACAGTACATACATTTCCTAATATGTCCCATTATGAAAATTTTTCCTAAACAAAGAATTACTCCACTTAGTCGTCGATTAAAATTATGCGGTTTTTAAAGCGCCGAGATTTGCATCGTGCAACGAAAAATAAGACGAGATTCCGACTGGCAAAACAATTGAACCAGGTACAATGACGTCTTAAAGAGCTAATATTTGATGTACCATCTATTGTACTGTACCCTCATGTCATTACAATTGTTGAATTGTGAATTCAAGAAATCAAGGTTATGGCCAGCTTTTAGTGTCAAATACTCAACTGTGCGACGGCAGAATCAAAGATAAAACCAACTGGATAGGCGACTCCGTATACTTCGCCAGCAAGTTTGATTTTGCAGCAACATCTGGATATTTGAGTGGAAACTGCACCTGTCATCTGCTTAGGGAGAAAAGAAAGCTAATGGTTATTTTTGACATATTGCTAGAAGATCCGAAACAGCTGCGATTTCTTTGAAACTTGTAATGAACTGGGTGTTTCAAAAATGACCGGTATATTTGAAAAATCTAAACGGGCAGCGATAGAAATACACCGTGAACTAATTTCGAACGTTTGTCTGCCGGAAAAATTTTACTGTTGTCCCAAGCATATTGCAACAAACGGTGTATTTCTATCGCTTCCCGTTTAGTTATTATTGATTTTTCAAGTATACCGGTATACCGGTCATTTTTGAAACACCCGGTATGTTTAGAACATGTGTACAGTTATGAATTAAGGAAGAAATTTTTTTCCATTTTCAATTTAATAACTTTTCCTATATCTGCTGCAACTATTTCAGGCTTTTCGATCAAGATAAATTTGTTGGATAGTCATTTTCTAAATCCGAATCCCAACTCCTAGATCTTCTTTCTCAAAAAGTCTTCTTTTCCATCGAAACCTGTAACCAAAAAATGTAAGTTTTTACAGCAAAATTTTATACGTATAAGACTAAATTGTTTAAAGAATCTTATTAACTTAAGTATTTTTTTGTAATATCTTTAACACTTGCCATCTTCATAATAATTTAGAAAGAGTAAAATTTTTTAGAGTGATCTGTTATCATCATATATTATTTTGTAATGATGCCGCCCATCATGAATGCAAAGGGCGCCATGGATCCAAATGATGCACCATCTAAATGTGAACCATGGTTTCGGTATAGTTCACGCAAGGATCGAGATGGCGCCACTGAAAAAAATCTCATGTTCGACCCACAGAAGTTGTGGCGGAATTTACGTCGCACAGAATATTTGAACAATGCATTCGCACTTCGCCAACTGCAGCACACAAAACGGCTCTGATACATTTGAATAGCCCTTTAAATACAGGGTGAGACGTTTCTCCCAAAAAATACTGAGCCACCATATTTATGTTTGTAGGGAGAATTTTGCCATAGTCTAATAATACCATATTGTTATGCTATGATTTTGCCGTATTATTAGGAGCTTTAGCATAAAAGCTACTTATAAGAATGCGCCCTTGGTCTGTACGTTTATCCGGCCGTCCGCCGTTTGCAAGATAACTTGAAAACGGACTAACTTTTTTAAATTCTGTTTTCAGAAATATGACCATCAAAGTCTTAGCTCGGCCGTATCAACTTTTCAGAATTTTTCGTGGACCCCTTCAAGTCGAATTCACGTGCTAAAACAGTGAGTGTAAAGAATTCAAAGATACTGGCATGTCATATAACAATGGATTTGTCAAGAAGGAATACATTGTTACTTCTGTTCATCTTTTAAGCATTATTGACATCGGCGCGCGCACGAGAAATCGCTTTGTCGACGCACGATTGCTCAAGTGCTCATAATCTATAAGTTTATTAAGTAGCGGAAAAATGGAGCTACTTATTGGTTTTATTTTACACACGATTTGAATTACCCTTCATCATTTCTACATTTTTTGAGGTAGAAGGTTGAAATTCGGAATGTAGCTTATTATGGGCATGTGCGCCTTCACTATTTAGTTTGGTTTTGATTAGCCCACTAAGGTCGGAATTTTGGGGGTTAAAATTAGAGGGGACCAAAAGGTCTAGGTGTATTTATGCATATAAAGGAGTGAAATTCGGTATGCAGATTCCTATAAGCAAGATCTCCATTATATGAAGATTTTTTTTTTCCCGAGATATCCATGCCTTTCCGACTCGATGGCGGAATGCATCGAAAAGATGGGGACTACATTGAAAAATAGTGTACCAACTCTGTCTCTAATAAAGGAGCTGTAAAAAAATATTTCCGGTTTTCATTTGACTGACCCTCGTAAGTAGAATAAGAATGGAGCTACTTATTGGTTTCATAATGTAAGTCCGTCCCCTTCATAATTCTACATTTTTTTTGAGGTAGAAGGTTGAAATTCGGAATGTAGCTTACTATCAGCATGTCAATCTGCACTATTTAGTTTGGTTTTGATTGGTACACTGGGGTCGGAATTACGGGGGTGGGATTCAGAGAGGGCAACATATCTATGTGCTATTTAGGTACGTAAAGGCGTAAAATCCAGTATCCAGATTCCTCTAGGCAAGATCTACTTTACTATGAAGTTTTAGGCCCAATTGTTCCAGTGGGATCGGATTTGCGGGGGTGGCAGTCACTTGGTCCTTAGAACAACACATGGCAACATATGGCATGTGATATATCATACGTTCGGAAATGATGAGAAAGGAAATAAGATACGAGCTTTTTTACATTTTTTACAAATTACGAGTACGTTCGAGAAAATCAATTTATTGTTTAAAAAAAACTTGGGGAGAGGTAAAAAATGCAGATGAAGGGGTAAAAATAGATGACTTGCCTTATCCTACTCGGGAGGCGGCGGGGTGGGATTAATTTCTTTTTAATAAACGTAATTCTGCTTCACTGCTAAGGCTCCTCCTTGGAATGTTTACAAGATTTTATTAGGTTATGCTTTTGCCTTACCCTGTGCTTCTAATTTATCCTGTTGTTTAACAGCTACAAGCCAATGAAAAATTACGAGGTCTGCCCGGAATGTATCCAGCCAACTCTCTGAAAATCAAATGAGAATGCATAAGCTACCATTAACAAAACAAACTTAAAAACGAACAGTTCCAAAAAATTTAAATGAGAAAATATGAATGGTAGTTTGATATACAGGGTGTATTAGGTTCGATGGTCATAAAGTACCTACCGTGATCCTTTGCATGATTACAAACTTAAAGTTCCTTATTGCAAATGTCGAAAACTCAAAATTTAAATTGCGTCGTTACATCATTTATGAACTTTCCGCACAAGCAGTTCATTAAATTCAAAGGTGCGATTACAATTAAATCCAGAGACAAATGAAAGGAAGAGACTAACAGCGACCTCCCCTGTAGTGGTGACTTCGCGCCGCCATATTGGGACTGGCAAGAAACAGCTGATCGCCCGAGGCAATCCATGTGAATCAATCGGTTTGGTTTGGTTTGTTTGGTATTAACGTTTTTTTCAACTGCTATGGCCATTTAAGGACAGCGTTATACGTGCCGCAAATTTTGCCTCGCAAGGGTTCTTTAACGTGCAGCCGGCAAACGAATACACGGGACCAACAGCTTTACTTCCCTTCCGAAGGAAGTGCGTGATCTCAGGATTTTCCCCCTGAAAAAATCGTCGTCGTCCTCGGCCGGGATAGAACCCGCGTCCTCGGGCATCAGAGATAATCACGCAACCACTGTGCTACCGACGCCGATGTGAATCAATCGCAAACAATTATTTTTTTCTAATGTCTATCTAAGATATTTGGATGAATTTATTGGGGGACAACCAGAAAAAGTTTCTCTATTAAATAAAATAAGTAATAATCCAATTCGGTCCATCTGATAAAAAGTTATTTGGTGACAAATAAAGTTATTCTTAAACATAAATTTATAAAAAAAATAGTTTAAATGGAAAACGAGGAAGAAATTATACAATTAACTAGAAAAATTCTTCTTTATAAATTATAATTTGAAAGTAAATAAACTAAAATATACAGTTCACCAATTATAATCCAAATTATTGTTGATTTGTACGAGATGTATTAATTATAATCTCTCCTTCTAATAACTAACTGGACCACATTCTCATACATATTGGTCAAATCGTTTTTTAAAAAGATCCAATAATCCAATTCACAAGTAATTATAGTATTACAATATGTGGATTAATAAATTGATTATTTTATTGAACTGAGAATTATTTCTTCCTTTTATTTTAATTTAAAATTTTAAAATATTTGTCTTTTAAAAATTCGTTAGGCATTGAATCAGCGATTTGAAGTCATTAAAAGTATACGTTATCGTAGTTAATATGCAATAAACATTTAAAAAAAAATAATCAGAAAACAGGTCATGCTTACTAATACTTCCAGAAATCATCTACAAAAATGGCTGAAATTACATTGAGAATATATGCCGCCTTAGGTTTTTGCCAAGAGCAATACAGCGAATGCTGCACTTCCGCTGGCACCAGTAGCGCTCAGCGAAATGAATAGGGCACTGCCAGTCTCATTCTTTCATTTGTCTCTGATTAAATCGGCGGCAATTGTTGAGATTAAATGACGTTTTCGACAGGTTTTCAGCAAGCTTCGCATGATGTTTAGACCCTTAACATTTGAGTTTTGAACATTTTGCATAAGGAACTTTAAGTTTGTAATCATGCAAAGGATCACGCTAGGTACTTTATGACCATCGAACCTGATACACCCTGTATAGGTGAGTGAATTAGATTTCTTTTGGCATGTTTAAATGAGATGTGTAAATGGATGTGTATGAATAAGCACACGTTAATCAATGGATGAATAGTGTAAAGATAGTAAGGGATATTATCAAAGTGGAACACGTGATAATAAAGCCTATAGAATTTCTCGCTCTAACTTGACACTGTTAAATCAGTTACGGTGTACAAAAACGGTTCTGGTGTTCAGTCGCATTATCATTTAGTGCCATTTCTGATTGGCTTTGAGCATCATGTGACACAAGTGACCAATCAACAGGAGCGTTCCTTTAATTCTCTCTTCCGCAGCTATTGCGCGCATGAATACATTCCAGATATTCATGCGGTCCGATCAGCCTCTTTTGCATATTTACACAAACAATTGAGACCAACCGGAAGTGGCTATAATCGACCTGTAAACCACACATGAACATTACCTTGTATTAATTAGATATTTATATTAATATTTTTTGCAAAGCGCATGCCTTATCTATATTGTATTTACTGTCCGCTTCCCAAGAAAATGCCCCTGCATTG
>JAHWFO010098815.1:168001-179880 GCA_023313115.1 Rhysida immarginata | reverse complement strand
TTTTGTGCTGGACTTTTAATCATAGCATCAATGCCTGATTGAACAGACCTTCTCAAAGTTGGGATGCTTCGTCGCTTCTGAAGCCATGATTGCACTAACGACATTGAAAGGTTTTGTAGAAACAATCGCCTGTTTTTTGGCTTTGTGGCAACTGCAGTGTACACAATCATGGCATTTACTCCTGCAATGTTGAGCATGCCATAGAAAAGGCATAGTGGCCATCGTTGTGTTCGTCGGGACACTGATGCTGAGTGACATAATTGATCTAATGGGTCTATGCCGCCTTTGGAACTGTTGGTTGTATGTCTCTATGATTTCCGGCTTTTGAGTTTGATCTGATATTGTTTTACCAGTGTGCATGGTAGACAACAACAGAACAAGTTTGTTTTTTTTTTGGCAGCAAAAGATACCAAAATTTTTTCGCGATCAAACACGAACATTGATGTTCCAGGTGGACGACGATACTTTGTGACGAGAAGTTTTCATTTGGATTTCACCTGCTCTTCGCTGTCTTTTTGCAGAAGGCTCACCCGAAATTTGAGTCTCTTCCGATTCAGTGGCAGAATCACTTTCTGATACACTGAACACACCTTCCTCAGAGAATTGTATTTCCTCTTCATCTTCTTCTTCTGTGTCCAAACATACATCTTCATCAGAATTCACTTCATCACACAATATTTTTCTCAATTCATCAGTGCTCAATGAATCAAGATTTATAGAACATGAAGTCGATGCCATCATTTACTAAGCCTAATACAACATAATTCAATAAATGACATGTATATCTCAAATTTTCAACAAACGAAAAATATTTCAAAGATAAAAAATACTCACACAAGTACTACACTGGGGTCTAATGGACCCCCAACAATGCATTTACTTGGAAATTTTTCACCAGATTGATACCAAATTTTCACGTGTTGATCTTAATTGCGTTATTTGAGAATACAAGAAGTGACATCGCAAAACAGCGGCGCCATCTAGTGTAGATTGCGAACATCCACTTCTAATGGGGTTTTATAGACCCCAGTGTAGTATTTAAGGGTTAAGCACACATAAAACTTATAGACAGCATTTAATATATTATACAGATAACCTCTACTTAAGAACTTTTGGAGATATCAACAATATTATTTGTTACTACTAATGCAATTATTTTCTATAGGTTCAGTTTTTAAATTTAGAAATCAGGTTCACAATCCCTTATTCAAAACCTTTGGGGTTTGCTGTGTTTTGTTTTTCAGAAATAAAGTAAAAACTTATGAATACTTAAGTGAATTAATATAGACTGCAAATATTACTATAATTTACAGGATAATATAGTGTATTGATAAACGAAATAGTGAGATAAGTAAAATCTTAAATACACTAATGCTGTAATTTTATAAGTTCCCCTTATGAGAGGCAGGAATAGTGCTTGTGCAACTCCCCACTCAAGTGCTGCTCGAATCCTTTTAAATTAATCGCTGTTTTGGCCTCTTACCTGTTTGAGGGGCAGCAACCATCCACTGTTTCAATTATTTAGTGTGATTCTGTTTTGTTTACCTCTGCTATAATTATTATTATTAATTATTATTATTATTATTATTATTATTATTATTATTATTATTATTGTGTGACGTTCCAGTGTACTGGAAGTCACGTGGGTCCGGTAAAGGGAGGGGGGGGGTGTTCTGTTAGTATTTTACTTGTTGCTTAGTTTGGCGTTTTGAGCGTTTTAAAATATGCGTGTTATGTTTATCTTTTAGGTGATTGTTTTATTATTGTCTGATTAGGTAGTAAATGTATGAGAAACGGATTTTTTAAAGGAAGATTGTTGGAAACTGTGGTGTTAGCGATCGTAATTGATCCTCTGTTGGAGCGGCAATTGTTTTCGGTGCTTTTCGGAGAAGATTGCTTCAGCCTCTAGCAGAGGATTGTTGCGATCGTTTTCGGAGAAAATTTGTGGCGTCATGTTGCGTGTTATTATTATTAGTTTTTTTTTTGTTTTTGTTTTTTTTAAATCTGTGACGATCGAGACGTACCAGGGATGCCATCCTGTTGTTTTTACCTCTTGAACCTGGTGATTCGAAGTTTAGAGTCATGAGATCGGGAACGCAAGCTGTAAAAAAAAGTCGTATTGTACTATGAGTTTGTTTATTTTCCGCTGTTGTACAATTCATGTTGTTGTTAATACGATGTTTTCCACGGACGGAATGATTAGAATCCCAGAACTTCTAAGATAATTGTATTCCGTATTAGAGTGAGCGACTCCGGGGCCTGCCATGATTTTGGAATTGGATTTATCAGGATATGAAAAGTGACGGTTCACCAGAGGACAAGGATGGTAAACATAGATATATCGACTGGATTGGTGAGTGACTCTTTGTTTTATTTTCCACAGCCGGCGACGAACTGCTTCCGAACAATTAAAGCTATTCCTTGATCAGCAGTGTCAAAGGACCTCCCGCCTCTGACATTGACTGCTGTTAGGTAGTGTCGGCGCTGCAATCGCTCGCGTGGGATATACCATTCTAAGTCAGCCTGTAAATTAAGATTTATCTATAAGTAGGCTAGATAAGCACCCTGCCCGTGACAGTGGCTGCCTAGTGTTGATTTGGGAAAACCTAGCGAATCGTGGGGCAAACATTGCTGAGTTCTCTATATAGCAAATGCTCTCAAGCGTGATATGAGCATGTATGCGTATTGCAAGGACTCATAGCTCGCCAGTGGCTGACGGGTCAGCGAACTCCGTACTCACCAAGAGGAGTTCCTGTACCTCCCCCCTGGCTGCCAATAAAGGAGGTGCCGAGCATGTTCTTGCGTTAATTTGTCTCTAAGGAATACTTGTCCGTGAGTATGGAGAGTTAACAGCTGATACGTCAGCTGAGTCAATTGTTTAGGGCGCCCATAAGTACTAGGGACTGACCCTCCCGTGTAGGCACTCATAGTAACGGCGGGCAGGTGTGCCGGTATTCACGTTTGAGTGAACATAGCACTTAGCAATAACTGATGTATATAGGTGATTAAGTATTGTCTGACAAGGGTCCTTGATTATAAGAACCTTATATAAATTGATGAATGTACGGATTAATGTTGAATAAATGGCGTAGTATGAACATAATTATTGCAGTGTTGGGTCGTTCATCGTATGTTTGGTCCCGAACCCCTAGCGACTTTCACCCTCTCACTGTTTGCATTTGCTTGGGTGATTAAAATACTTATTGTGGGGGTGGGGGCCTGCTACAATTCCTGGACTCGAACCGTGGAATTTTCTTTACTATTTTTCTCTATTTATTCATCAATATCGGAGGTAATGGCGTGAAAAAATCCTCCAAAGACCATTTTCCAATTATTATTATTATTATTATTATTATTATTATTATTATTATTATTATTATTATTATTATTATATGATATAAAAAGAACGCGCAAAGGATTTGCGTTTAGACAGCTGTACAAATGGAGGACAGCATTAAGAGATGTGGACCCTATAGCGAAGCTCATTAAAAATTTTACGGAAAATTTAGACGCCAACCTTGAAGAGTTGACAGAAAAACATTTTCCTATATTTGATTGAAGTGTTCTTACTTTGTTTTTTTTTTTCTTTCTTGTTGTTGTTTCTTTTAATTCATTTTTTTTATTTTTTTTTTTATTATATGTCCTTCGGTGGTGGTAATTTTTGGTTGTATTTTTCGTTTAAGTATTGTATATTAACCCCTTTGTCAGGCAATCTGGGGTGTTTCCCTCCAGATTATCCGGTGGGGTCTTCCTTGGTGTTGTCAAATTATTGTTATTATTATTAATAATTATAATAATTATTATTGTTATCTTATCCTTATTGTTTAATATTATGGAATTACTTTTTTTTTGTTATCTGACTCGGCTTGTTTTTTGGCCTTGACTTTACTTTTTTTTACCATTAGTTTTTTTTTTGTTTTTTTTCTTTTTATTAGTTCACTTTATATGTATTTTCATCATTAACCCCGTTTTGGGCTTCGGCCTGTTGGGGGGGCAACATAGGGCTCCACCCTCCGGTTTATCTGGTGGACTGCTCCCTATTGTTGTTACATTATTATTATTATTTTTTTTATTATTATTATTATTATTATTATTATTATTATTATTATTATTATTATTATTATTATATAACTATACAGAGTGAGGCATTTATCTTGAGACAAGTGAATATCTCGGAAACTAAGCATTGTACGAAAAAATTTCCAAAATCAAAAGCGAATTATTTCGCGGGGGAAATTCATTAGTTAACCCCCCCCCCCCCGGGGGGGGGGGGCTGGGGGGAGGGGGTAACTTTGAAATCTTAAATAGGAACCCCTATTTATAATGGTGTGTTTTCAGATTGTACACAATATTCGAGAAATGTTTTATTCTTGGTGTTTTTTCAATTGATCCAACCGTTTATCAGATAGAGGCCATGAAAGTGTGGAACTTTTAAAGTTTTAAACCCAATATTATCAATGAAGACAAAGAGATAGAGAGTGGGTCTTACAGACATTCCTGTTCTACTTTTTATTGGTCTTTAAGAATCCGAAGTCAGAATTTCAAAAATTCAAAATTTTTTAGTGCACAAGTAAGCTTTCGGGGGCAGCAGCTCTATGGAGACAGAGTCTATGCGTGTGTATTGAAATATGGTCAGTGTTTTTTTGTTTTTTTTTTTAAATTTTTTTATTAGAAGTTTTAGCAAATATCTACTTATAAGAAGAATATATACTTGTTCTGAACGTTATCCGGCTGGCCGCCGTATGCATGATAACTTGAAAATGGATACAGTTTTATAAATCCAGTTTTCGACAATTATCATCATCAAGGTCATAGCTCAGCTATATCGACTATTCAGGTTTTTTCCTGGACCCCTGCAAATCAATTCCACGTGCTCTAGCAGTGACTGTCAACAACGAATATCAAAATATTGCGTACGATGTAACAGTGGACTCGTAGTGAGGAGTCAACTATGAATAAAATTGCTTTCTTTTCAAACCCACTTATCCGTTAGGGTCGCAGGGGCAGCAGCTGTATGGAGCATCTCCAGCGATTGTGATCTCCCGCCATCAGGCACATGTCCTCCATGGTAATACCCAACGATTCGAACCCAGATTCTCCATGTAGTCTAGCCACCTGGTTCTAGGCTGACCCCTTGGTCTCTTACCCACCGGCTTGGAAAATAACAACTGCCTAGGAAGACCATTTTGCAGCATCCGTATCACATGGCCATACCAACGCAACTGAGATCTCTCAATGGGGAGGAGTAGCGGCTCAACACTTAAAGACTCTCTTATTGTGTGGCCGTGCACTCTGTCTAGTAGGGTAATACCTGCCACACCCCACGGAAATCTCATTTCAGCCGCTTGTACTCACGATCGTACTCTTTCGGTCATTATCCAAGACTCATGACCATAGGTGAGAGTGGGGGCATAGACAGATTTGAAAACATAGAGCTTGGCCTTGTTTCCCAGCTCACGCGGGGCCAAATGCTACTAAATGTTCAGAGATGGCTACTAAAACGCGACACGCGGTAGCCATTTGGCTATTACCTTGGAAGATCAATACATATATAGTCTCATCTTCCTAGGCTATTTATACAAGCAGCCATTTTACAAAGCTTTCAGATCATTTAATAATCTCGGAAGCCTCGTCATGAATGAAAGCCTTTCGGGATTAAGTAAGAGGTGATTTAATTTGGAGAATTTCGTAAATTGATAATAAATGGCGGAATGCGCCGATTTCCTATTGTGTGGAAAACGTGAGATCTCTACAGTTAAAGTGAAAACCGACAGTTTATCAATGAAATGTTATCTCTACAGTTAAAGTGAAAACCGACAGTTTCATTAATGAAATCTGCAACAAGTCATATATGTATTAATGAAATATTCATTAAATAAAACCAAGGAAAGATTGCAATACTGGCAGCATTTAATATATAAATGTGATCTTGAATTTATATGATGGATTTTATTTTCTCAAGTGAAAGACTCCAACTCACGGTGACAGCTAAGATATTTTAGAATTTAACTTTATTTTGAGTTTAAAATTTAATGTACCGGGTATTGATAATTCACAGTTTGAAAAAATTGCTTTAAATTTTTAAATTTCTTAAATGTCATCGTTAATTGGAGTAGTTTTTTTTTTTTCTCCGAGAAAACTGATTTCTCTTACACATTTCCCATTTTATGAAATCCTAGTTAATACATTCTAAGAGCGATATCGTTTTTCAGTGTGTTGCCACTTCTGCTATCTTTCCATTCTTTCTGTATTGTGTTTTTTGTTTACAATGTTAAAAAAATCAATTGAAATGTTTTTTGGTGGTGCAAAACAAAAAGCTGTGAGTGAACCTCAAACACAGGCAGATGCAGTAGATGAGAGTGATAGAAAGAAGAGACATTTCTGCTTCAATACTTTTATCACATGGAGAAAATCTTTCACGTGGCTCGCTTCTGAATCACAGGAAGAAGAAAAGTCATGTTCTGCGAGGTTTGTCGCAAATTCCCAGCAATAGCTGACAAGAATGGTACTTTTTTCATTGGTTGCAAGAACTATAAGCTAGAAAGTATTAAAAAACATGATAATAGTGTTGCTCACAGAAAGTGTGTCGATGCCAAAAAAGCTATTGACAACCCATTTGCAACTGCACTGGCAAAATGTCAAACATTAATGAGTCAACAAATGTATAATTTCTGGAGATCCTGAGACTACCATTTACTGAATTTTTCTCCTTAAGTGAACTGCAAATGAAAAATGGTGTTGTTATTGATAAGCAGTATGTGAATGACAAGCGCTGTCGGGACTTCATTCAAGCTATCACTGCAGTCTTGGAGGAAAAAACAGTTTTAGCACTAAATAGATGTAAGTATTTTTCTGTTAGCTGTGATTTTGACACTGACGTTGCTTCATCAGAAAACGCAGTGTTTAATATACGGGGTGATTATAATTAAAGTTTAAGTTTCAAAACGCTATTAAAAAAGAATCACTTAGTAGAATGACGTCCAATACTTACTTACTTACTTTTCAAACCCGCTTATCCGTTAGGGTCGCGGGGGCAGCAGCCCTATGGAGGATCTCCAGCGATCGCGATCTTCCGCCATCAGGCGCATGTCATCCCTGGTAATATCCAAGCGACTCGAACCCAGATTCTCCATGTAGTCTAGCCACCTGGTTCTAGGCCGACCCCTTGGTCTCTTACCCACCGGCTTGGAAAATAACAACTGCCTAGGAAGACCATTTTGCAGCATCCGTATCACATGGCCATACCAACGCAACTGAGATCTCTCAATGGGGAGGAGTAGCGGCTCAACACTTAAAGACTCTCTTATTGTGTGGCCGTGCACTCTATCTAGTAGGGTAACACCTGCCACACCTCTCAGGAATGACGTCCAATTTGAACGGAATGTTATTGAAGAAGGGGGAAAGCTTATGGCATAAGAAAAAAAAGTAGGTCCAAATTTTAGCATCAGATGGCGCTGTAAGCGTCAGAATTTCGACTACAAATGTCAAATGAATCCTAAAACAAAGGCTAAGGTGTAAGTTACATGTTAAACCAACTGTACTGTTCAGTGTGCAATGCATCGATCAAATCTACTTGTTAAATTGCGGGAGATTGGCGCAAAACATGTTCAATATGCTGTCCAGCGTTGTGTGCAACAAGTTGAAATCGAGAAACAGCATGTTCCACAACTGATCGAAGTGTCTCCGGCGTCACGTTTAGAACGAGGAAAAGCCGTGTACCCGGCGTTTTTATAACAAATGAAATGAGTCATGCGCATGACAGGTATTTTCATTTACATATTCTGACACTTACAGCGCCATCTGTTGCTAAAATTTGGACCTACTTGTTTTTTCTTATGCCATACGCTTTTCCCCTTCTTCAATAACATTCTGTTCAAATTGGACGTCAATCTACTAAGTGGTTCTTTTTTTTATAGCGTTTTGAAACTTAAACTTTAATTATAATCGCCCTGTACATACATTCCGGAAGGGTCAGTGCATTTAAAACATGAAGTCTTAAAGATTGCAGCTCTTCCATCAGCAAATGCTGATGCTGGGTGCCCACTTAGCGCGACGATAGCGCGATTCTATCGCTTTGTTAAGCACGCATGCGCAGAATGACGTCAAGAGTGCGATTCTGTAGCGCAGCTAAGGCGATTGAAAAGCTCTGCATGCCAGAGCTTTTCGATCGCGCGACTCCATCGCACCCAATCAGAAAACAGTTTCGAACACGTGGCACATGCAATCATGGCAGCACCTACTTCGAGATGGTCGGATATCGCTACGGAAAATTTAATTGAAGATATCAAGTAATATGCAATTCTGTATGCACGAAATATCCAATTCTGATTTTGGAAGCACGAAATCTTGAAGTGGGAAACGAAATGATCGCGTAGATAGCGCATGCGCATTCAGTCACGCGGCCGTCGCGCCAAGTGGGCACCGAGAAGCGAATTGATCGCCTGGCGTTTGTTGCGCATGCGCATATGACTCAAAGCGATAGAATCGCGCTATCGTCGCGCTAAGTGGGCACCCAGCATGATGGTTATGTTCAGGCTTTTTGTAAAACAATAATTCGGTTTTTATTGTTTGGAAGAATAATCTGATAAGTCTCTCAACAGATGGAGCAAGTGTTATGTTGGTGCAAACAATGGCTTTGTAGCAAACTGAACAAGGAAGTTGAAGTTCCTATTATTCCATTTAACTGTATCGGCCATAGAATTCAGTTGTATTAAAGATGGAAATTTAACTATAGCAGTGTTTAAAAATTTCAACAGCGTGGTTGCCACTATATGTGATTATTACATCGATTCACTAAAAAATATGAGAAGTGAAACCAACGGCAGAAGTTCTTGAAGATTTCAGAAGATTTTCTAATCAACATTCTTAAGTTAATCATCTGCATTATCCACATAAGATTTTTACACAATTTAACATTCTGCAAAGTGGGTTGCAGCAAAACATGAGACTTTTATTTCATTACTAAATAACTTTGAAATTATTGAAATTATAAAAACTCATTTGGAGAGTTAAATAGCAACTTCCACCAATAATTCAAAAGCAAAAGGGATTTGAAAATCATTATGTCTTCCAATTTCAACTTTTGTCTCCATGCTCCAGCTGACATTTTCAGTCTCATGAAAGAAAGATCACAACAAGTTCAGAAAGAAGAATTTTACTTACCTGACCTACACAATGAAATAGTAGTGCTGAAGACAAAACGTACCACTTTTAAAACAGTTTTAGGCAAGTGGTTCAAGCAATTACAAGATAAGTATCTTACAGATTCAAACAAAAGCAACTTCACATATTACACTGATTGCATCATAACATCTTTATAGAAGATGATCACCAACTTCCTGTCATGTGATGATTTTGTTTCACAAAGCCAGGCCCTGTCACCTATGAATTGGCCTGGAGTAAACACCAAAGAATTTGCTGCCTATGGAGTGATAGAACTACAAAACCTTCACGCCTTTCTTCAATGAAAATCTGATGTTCCTAGGAATTTTAACGAACAAATTCTTAATGAGTGGACTGACTTAAAACTAACCTAACAATTTACAGAAAACACCCAAGATCTTTTATTGATGTGTTGTACTCTATAACCTACCACATTGAAATTTAACCTACTGTGACGTAACAATATGAGTGGCAAGTCCCGGTACCATTTGTGATGTAACTAGGGGAGGAAGTTTGTCCCAGTACGTACTCTCTGTGGTACAACGCACTCCTAGTTATGCACTTAAAATTGTCTTAGCGCTCAATTATACTCTTATGACCTAACATTAGTTCTTAAATTGTTCTCATCTTTCTCTAATCATCCACAAATGGCCCCTTCCCCATTGTATCTAGACAAGCTCTTTATTCTATGCTAAATTATCAAAATGACACAACTATCCGTTAAAAATCAAATGCAAACTCTTTATTCAAACAAAAAACTAATTTAAACAAACAAAAAGAAAATCTTTGTAATTCAAGTGGTATTTTAGAGCAATATCTAATATTCTTTCAACTCCGATATAATTTATTTCACAACAGTCTAACCATCAACTCTATTAAACGCTCAAAAGTACAATCTATTTTATAATTTACTTAACGCCTATCGTTCATCTCTCTCTCTCTTTCTCTCTCTCTCTCTCTCTCTCTCTCTCTCTCTGAATGCTCCAAAGTTAATATGAATGCAATTTTAGGCACTTAACCAAAATGTCTCACTCTGCATATGATACTGTATAACTCGCTGTTCAATAATATCACACACTAATTTTGCACATTTAGGGTAGTTTCTTTTGCACTTTATTTGCGGGCCTGCTTAAATTATCTATTACTTATCTGTTCACCAGTTAATCTTTCACGTCACTGTAGTCGTTTCTTGCGATGTCTCTTCGTGGCACGTGTGCTCTTAAGATGCTCTCAGGTCCGCTGTGTTAGCTTGTTGAGCTCAGGCTACCGTCTTCGGAGCAGCTAGACAGTGCGCTGGAGGCTTATGGCCCGGCTATTGCACGTTGACTCCACTCGCCTCGGCTCTCCTGCAGCCTGACTGTAGAGATTAGCGCCGTCGCAATCAACATAGGTTAGTCCTGTGCAGCTGGTGTCCCAGTGTCTAAGGATACCAACCGCTTACCCTGGATCAGGTGTGGACTACGAAGGTATACTTTATCAAGCTCCTCCTAGCTCCCTGGCGTACTGGCTGCGACCCTCCTTACCCTACACTGTGCACCGCATGATCCCCGGTCACCTGTTGCTTAGGCCATGCCACTTACTTCCCGCTGCTGTCCGCTCCGGTAGTCACTCAGCTGCATTTGGCTCCTAGCGCTGGTGTTGCTGATCTCTAGGCCAAAAAGTCGTCCGCTGTCGCCCGGGATCTTGCTGTTTGGTGGTCCGCATGAGAACTCAGATTGTTTTCTTTCGTCTTTTCACTACGAGTACCAGATTTCTTCTCTATGTCTCTCGTTCAACTTTCCATCAAAAAACATTCCATCTTGTCACTTTCTCTGATCTTTTCTCTCTTAAATAACTCCCTCGTATCGTTACCAAAACTCTTACATTTTCCTTTTTCTTCTATAGGTTGATTTAAATGCCAAATCTATCCGCCAGATGGCATCCCCAGACGGTTTATGAATTTTGTTGTAGTTTATTTACAAAAGTTTAGTGAAGATGAAAGTTAAAGACTTGAAAGAAAAGCTTCAGTTAATAGGAGCGAAAACTGACGGAAATAAACAAGTATTGACTAACAGTGAGCAAATTTTATAATGAATTACGATTTACGAAAGTGACGATGCTAAATATTGGGCTAGGCTACGACATCTCATTTAACCTCACTGAATTTTTCGATCTGTAGGAAATCCATGAAACTTGAGGTTTTTGTTTTTAACATTGTTGTTCGAACACTGTGGAACTGAACAATTTACATGCATGTTCTTATACAGTATTCTTAACATTGCCGAGATTTTCTCCTCATTTCGACCATAGCGTCATAGCTTCAGATACATAAAGCGTAGGCGCTGCCACCTATACTTAAATCGACCTATTGTTTCTCTGCTTGACCCAGTTTCTCATTGTTCAAGGGGGGGTCAATTCCTGGAAGCTGCATCCAGCGATGGTTGTTGCCAAGGTAACACCGCTCTTACTCTATCATTCATTGTTCTCCAGTTCGCCTAATCCTTAGACAATAGGGAGATAGGCCTACTTTCCAATCGCATTGCTAACAATAAAATATCTTAGCAGTTTATTCGCAGAGAGAGACCAATTTCTTATTAATTGATTGAATTTTATCTACTATTTTCTTGTATCATTTTGATACTATTACCTAATGTCCCATTTAATAATAAATAAATATTTCTACTGACTATACAGGGTGTAAATTTTAAGTTGACAAAGCAGAATAACTCGAAAAATAA
>JAHWFO010098815.1:125800-167601 GCA_023313115.1 Rhysida immarginata | reverse complement strand
TTATTTTTCGAGTTATTCTGCTTTGTCAACTTAAAATTTACACCCTGGGCGTCTATTTGTTTCAATGGTCTGGAACCCCCCGGCGTTAATAGGTTGTCCCAAAATGATTGCGTAAAATTCCCTGACTTTTTCGGGGTTGATCATGTAATTTTCCCTGACCAATTTTTCGTTCCAATTTCGCTGGTTTTTGCTGATTTTATAAAATTCCCTGACTTTTCCCGGTTTTTCTGGTCGCTAGTCACCCTGCAATAAATCCGACAAAGTTTTGAATTGCAATTTAATAAAAAAAATTTTTTAGTAAAAGTAAAACTAATAATTAGATAATATAATCTTCTGGTTCGGAATCACTGGAGATAATTGTCTCATTATTATAAGGTTCTTCATCATATTCGATCTTTTGCAAGCTAATGGTTTCTGAATCCCACATAGAATCACGCAATTTAAGCAATATATTTAGTTTCTACATCGTATGATTTTCTTTTCCCGGATTCCATGTTCACCTGCACATTTAATTAACCACTGAGCATAAGAAGTAATTTACCGGTACTTAAAATAAAATAAAATAAATGAAATAACAAAAAACTAACCTGAATTTAAAAAGGTTTAATAATCTGAAATCGAGGAAAAACGCCGGAATTTATGTCGATGACCGACATAAATTCCGGCGTTTAATCAATTTTTTACACCTCACCCGGCTTTTATTTGAGACCAGCGTGTATTTGAATACCCGGCGTGTATTTGAATACCCGGCGTGTATTCAAGATTTTACGGTAACTCAAAAGGTTGGCCTTCTGCCTAATATATCACGAGCAACGACTCCCCATTCTTTACACGGATTTCCAGGGACAAACGAAGGGTTATAATTGAAATCAAATAAATATTTAATACAAAAGAATATATCTTCCCCCGAACTCTTCTTTTTCCCTTTTATTTTTGTTACTAACACAACACAGATATGCCTAAATAAATGACATATGCCCCGTCACACAATAATATCTACATTATTTCAAGCAGTTTCCTGTGTTGCTGTGTCCACTGCATCTTGTGAAGGCATATTTTCAGTTCAGAAGCAAATCAAAACATGCCAGTGGAATTGCTTGAGTGTGGACACTCTATCAACAATCGTGAACATAAAATGCAGTCATCATTGTGGTATATCAGAGTTTGATCCAAAACCAACAATACATCACTGGTATCAAAACACACCTGGTACACGTCATATACATAAGCTTCATTGAAGAGAACAGGCAGAAAATCTTTTAAGAGCATATCTATCTATGTCATTGTAAGTATTATCTTTTATTTTGACGAAATAAAACGTTTTTGAAGATTAAATTTTGTTACTTTTAATGTTGCAGTTCGATAAAAAAATTTTAATATCTTATTGATAAAATAAGCAAATTTTTTTATAATTTGAGTTAACACTACAAGCATTATTAATGATCGCTACTGAATTTTGTTCCAGGCTACTAGAATTTGAAACCTAGTAGCCAATTTTCTAACACTACAAAAAAATTTTGTTGAGCCCAGTCACGTTCAGTTACTACGGATCACCACAGTTCACGTCTGACACAGCTTGTTGCACCGATCCGAACATCCAATTCTATATCCTGTCACCCATCACTCGTGAATGCAATCCTGAGATACTTGAATTTCTCCATCTATCTCAATGGGGCTCCCCTGACATGGAGAGTGCACTGACCAGGGTGTCTTAAAAGGACCAGACCCTCAGTCTTAGCCACACTGATCTTCATCGTAGCGTCTTCACATGTGGCTGCAAACCGGTCTAGTGCAAGCTGAAGGTTGGTGCGAGAAGACCGAAGGAGGACAAGGTCGTCAGCAAAGAGCAACCTCTCCACCAAGCCACACAAATATGCTCATTGCCTCAGCTGTCCCTGCCTATCCAGTCTATAAAGATAATGAACAAGAGGGGCGACAGTACGCACCCTTGGCGGAGTCCAACACCCACGGTGAACGGTCTTGACTTAATGCCATTTATCCAGACACACATCTCAGAACATCTTCCAGTATTAGCATTGTAACCAGTAATTGCCCATCTGCTCTGTACTCTGTAACACTTGCCAGAGCTTTTCTCGAGGAACTCTTATCCTATGCTTTTTCGAGGTCCACAAACAAGGATAGACATGTTTTACATAATCCCAGGATTTCTCAAAGATTTGCCTTAGAGCAAATACACTATATGATCAAAAATATCCGGACACCCCTCACAGATCATCGATTGGCCCAATGTCACATGATAATGACTTGCACATCATTTAAATAGCTTCCCACACCTTCAGACACAACTCTGCTTGGACATTGGCAAGAATGGGTCGTTCGGCAGAGCTCAGTGAGTTCCAACGTGGAACCATCGTTGGATGTCACCTATGCGGCAAGTCCGTGCGTGACATTTCCAGCCTTCTTCAGATACCCAAGTCAACAGTAGGCGATGTCATTATGAAATGGAAGACCTGGGGATCAACAACAGTTCAACAACGAACCGGTAGACCCAAGAAACTAACGGACAGAGACCGTCGAGTGCTTCGTTGTGTCACCCGCAGCAATCGGAAGTCCTCGGCGGAAAAAATTGCCACAGAGTTTCGAAACGCCTCTGCAAATGATGCCAGTACCATGACAATTCGTCGGGAACTGCACACGATGGGATTCCATGGCCGTGCTGCTGCCCACAAGCCCCACATCAGCAGGGTCAACGCCAAGCGACGTCTGGAGTGATGCAAAGCCCACAGAAACTGGACAATGGACCAATGGAAACGTGTAACGTGGACAGACGAATCTCGCTACACACTCTGGCAATCCGATGGACGAGTTTGGGTTTGGCGCATACCTGGAGAACGCTTCTTACCTGAGTGCACAGAGCCCACAGACAAGTTCGGAGGAGGAGGAGTCATGGTGTGGGGCTCATTTTCATGGTACGGACTGGGCCAGCTCGTTCCTGTGCAAGGAATCATGAACTCCGACCGTTATCTGAATGTTTTGGACAACTGTGCACTTCCAACGTTGTGGCAATTTTTCGGAAACGGGCCATGTCTCTACCAACACGACAATGCTCCGTGCCACAAAGCGAGGCATGTACAGCAGTGGTTTGCGGACTCAGGGGTCGAAGAAATGGGTTGGCCGGCACAAAGTCCCGACCTCAATCCTATAGAGAGTCTGTGGGATGAATTGGAAAGACGCTTGCGGGCCAGATCACATCGGCCAACTTCTGTACCTGAACTGATTCTCGCTCTTCGGGAGGAATGGAGGAACATTCCGGAAAGTACCTACCAACGTAGGAAAGTCTTCCCCGAAGGGTGGAAGCTGTGATTCGGGCAAAGGGATGTGCGCCCTATTGATTTCCATGAAATCGTGGCTAGAGCGCAAACGTGCATGTGTCCGGATATTTGTGATCATATAGTGTATATGATGCGTCATGCTCCGGCCAGGTCGGAAACCACACTACTCCCTCAATAGTTTGGAGTCGACTATTTCCCGACTTCTCTTCTGCAGACACTTATTGCACTTTCCCAGGAACGCTGAGCACAGAGATGCAATCTCTCCGATCTCCCTATTTGAAGATAAGGACCAGATACACCAAGTCAACCACAGGATACCATCCTGATTTAAGGCCTTTCACATCTCAGACCGGATTTAATCATCACCTGCAGCTTTGCCAGTCTTCAGCGACTTAATGCGCATCTGACTTCTGCTTCAGTGATACTACTATGACTATTCTCTGCTCCAAGGTGCACCTCATGTGCCTCAGTTGTTGCTGTCACCGGATTAAGAAGAGATGCAAAGTATTCTTACCATCTACGCAATATGCTCTCCTCCAATTTCAGAAGCCTCCCATCTGAACTCTTAATAGTTTGTGCTGAAAGACATTCTTTCCATGGAGGCGGCGCGTGGTCTACCAGAATCCGAACAATACTCTCCCTCCAATTTCTCCCTGAACTTCTCTGAGGCCTTGGTTCTAGCTGTTGACACTGTCTTTGCTGCTTCTTTTCGCATCTCAGTCTACCGCATTCAACTCGAAGGTGACTTATTTGCAAGCCATAGGAAATAGGCTCCCTTCTTTGCCTTGACAGCTTCTTGGACTTAACCGTTCCACCATGCAGTCATTTTTTCACCACCCTGCACCACACTCAGCCACTTACGACCACAGCACAATGCAGCCGAAGTTATCACAGCAGTTTTAAACAACTGCCACTCCTCT
Organism: Rhysida immarginata; assembly: GCA_023313115.1. NCBI lineage: Eukaryota > Metazoa > Arthropoda > Chilopoda > Scolopendromorpha > Scolopendridae > Rhysida > Rhysida immarginata. The sequence continues at coordinate 163,388 of JAHWFO010098815.1, read as the reverse complement.
TATCTGTTATCTGCAAAGGTCTTCTTCACAGTTCTATCCTCCAGTGCCTCCCATATGATGCACCACGTCTGTTTGGCCTAGTATCTTGCTTGGTTGGCATGGATTCATAAAACTGTAATGTGCAAACAACAAGGTGGTGATCCTTGATAGGTCTGTCCCTCTCCTCACAGGAGTATCCAACACTGATCAGAATAAGTCAGCTGACACGATTACAAAATCAATCGGTGATTTCTGGTCCATTGCGTCCCTGTACCAGGTATACTTATGGGCATCCCTGTGCTGCAAGAAGGTGTTCGTGACGGAAAGTCCATTGTTGCAACATAGATCCAACAAGCACCTACCATTTGCATTTAAATCAGGGTCAGGCCCTGATTTAAATGAATAAAATGTTACTTTTGATGTATCTGTTAAGTATTATTGACGTGAGCATGCACATGCGGCGATTGTTTTGTTGAGGCATGATTGCTCATTGCTCATAATATATTAATAATTGTATTTCTGCGTCAGAGCTAAAGCTCTTTCTTGGAATGTTTACAAGATTTTATTTTTTTAGGAGCTTTAGCAGAAAGCTACTTATAAGAATGCATGCTTGGTCTGTACATTCATCTGGCCAACTGACTACCATTCCCACAATAACTTGAACACTGATTAACTTTTTCATATTCTGTTTTCGGAAATATGACCATGAAGGTCTTAGTTCGGCTGTATCAATATTTTAGGCTTTTTCATCGCACGTGCTACAACCAATGACCCTAAAGAATATCAGGATGATGGCAGGTTATACAGGGTGATTCAGTCAATTTCTGACCATTTCACTCGAATGACATGCATTAGGGATAAACAATTGAAAGAATACGAGCACCATATCGAATTTCTAAATAGTTGGAGTTTGTATTGTTGCAACGGCGCTGCATGAAAATCGTATTGTTGAAAAATGGCGCCCGCTTTATCAACAGAGCAGAAATGCAAGGTTGTCGAATGGTATTTCGAGACAAAATCATCTGTAACCATGCAAAGAAAGTTCCGGAAAGAGTATAAGTGTCGAGATGCACCAGGCAGCAAGCAATCATGGATTTTGTCAAGCAATTTCGTGCGACTGGATGTGTTAAAGGCAAGAAAAAAGGCGGGAGCGAAGCTCGTGTTCGAACGGCCGAAGTTGTCGAAAATGTTCGCACAAGTTTGGTCGATTCCCCTACCAAAAAATCTGTTCGCCGCCTATCCATTGAAGAAGGGCTGTCGTATACCACGACGTGGCGAATTTTGAGAGAGGATTTACACCTGTTCATCAGGAGTTAACAGACACTGGGAGACAGAAGCGACAACAATTTGCGATGGAGTTTGGAGCAGAAATGGAAGCCAATCAGGACATTGTGGACAACCTGTGGGTGTCAGATGAGGCCTTCTTCCATCTGTCAGGTGACGTTAATAAACACAACGTTCGTTTTTGGAGTTCCCAGCACCCTCATGAGATCCATAAGTCACCTCTTCATCCACGAAAGGTTATGGCTTGCTGCGTGATTTCCAAAAGAGGCATCATTGGTCCATTCTTTTTTGAGGGCACCGTAACGTCACAGGCATACCTTAACATGTTGGAAATCTTCTTCATCCCCGAGCTGCGAAGGAGGCGTATACCGCTTCGACATCAATGGTTTCAACAGGATGGGGCTAGGCCTCACACCAATAATGAAGTGCTAGACTTTCTCAATCAGAAATTTGGAAATCGTATCATTTCAAACAGGTTTCCAGATCGATTCGGGGGTGGCTTTCTTTGGGCCCCTACGAGTCCTGACCTAAAACCATGTGATTTTTATCTCTGGGGGTTACTTAAAGATAGTGTGTTCACTACAGCACCAAGAACCCTAGACCAGCTGCGACAAAGCATCGTCGACTGCTGCACACTTGTGGATGCAGAAATCCTGGATAGAGTTATGAACAACTTCACCATGTGGCTGCAAGCAGTTCAAAACGTTCTTGGTGGCCACATTGAGCATATCATCAAGACTTTTCCAAGGGAATAAAAACTCTGAACTGCCTAAAATATCATACTGAAATGCTAAGTTTGTACTGAAATGCATACTAATGTGCAGGCACTCCTCCTTTATGGTCATATCCATTCAATTAGTATTTTTTTTATGTCACATTGTTTTTTATGGTAGTTCGCTTGCGGCAAATTGCGGCATAACTCGCTGTCTATCAAGGACACCTGAGAGCCCGTGTTGACGAGCATATCGAACAATTGTCCTTGAATATGCACGCCGACACGGTACAAATTATTGTCAACCACCACACTTCAATATGATTGTCTTCTCCATCTCGGCCACACTTAAGGTGTTTCTCTTAATCCCCAACTGGCATTCTCGAGTACAGTGTCCAGGTTGGCTGCATTTGTAACACCCCATGCTGCCTATTGGTTCTGTAGTCATCACTCAATAGCTTCGCGACGGAGCAACTCATCGCTTCCATTGTGTCTCTTTATTCTTTGATTTCCGCCCTACATGAGCAGATCTCCTTACCTCCGCATTCAAGGTCATTTAGGGATCCTTTTACCCCCTACTTATTGGCATTGGGGGGAGCCTAGGTGGTTACAGCGGCCACCAGCTGCTGATTGACTGGTTTCACCATGGTGCCCGCACTGTATTTCCTCAGACTCCAGCGCACACTTCACTGCTTGTTTGTACATCGCTGGAGCTGAAACCATGAGCATCTTCTGCTCCCTGCTAGCTGCCACTCTGGGTTGGCCTGAAGGAATCAGTCCATAGCAAGTTTGAGGCAGCCTGTGAATTTTGACATCGGTTCCTTTCGATGCTGGATCGCATCGCGAAGCTCCTTGGAGTAATCACGCTCCAGCTTCAACTTACCGAATATCTGGGACAATTGGTCACACAGCACTTTATATTCTTCAGTATCGAATAACTCATACTCTGCTGCTTTATGGGGCACATTGCCCTTTATATTTGCTTTGGTGACAGTTACTTTTGCTTCATCTGTCCATGAAGCAATGCCCCAATGCTGTTGATGATCCCCAGAGATCCGGTGATCCCAGCGTTCTCCCCAGAAAACATTGGCACTGTCCCCCTTTACTCTGCCAGAAGCACCTAACATCTCAGGCGTAAAGTTCGGCCCATGATCACTAATGACCTGCTGTGGGATGCCATGCCGCAGATCACTGTCTTGATAAATGCCTTGGCGATGGCGTCAACGATCTGACTCCCCTCCCAATGCCTCAGTTGAAATGCCTTCGGTAAAGCGTATTAACATGTCAGTTAGAACCAAGATATACCGATTGCCCTTCACTGGTTTTTGCATGGGACCGACCACATCCATTACCATCTTTTGGAATGGGTACCATGCCACCACCCCAGACTGCCAGGGTGTCCTGGAAAAAACTTTCTTCACTTATTGACACGTGATATCAGGTATATAAATATGAAACCGGAATTTTTGTTTAGAAAATAAACCTTTATTTTATGAAAATGATAAACAGTATTTTATTCGAAGTATTGCCCATTGTTGGCTATAGATTTTTCCCACCTGTCTGATAATTTGTGGATGCCATACAAATAAAACTGTTGCTCTTTTGAGGCAAACCAGTCATTGACCCATTTTAGTACATTTTCGTAAGAAGTGAAGCGCTGCTCAGCAAGTGTGTGTCCCATCCATACAAATAAGTAGTATTCGGACAAAGCCAAGTCTGGTGAGTAAGCCGCGCACATTTAACAACAAAGGAATAACAGCGATAAAACAATGAGATATCATGTTAACTATAAGTGACAGAAAATAGCAGCAACAGAAAAAGAGAAACACTGAAGTTCATTAGTTCTATTGTTATAATGTAATAATTAGTGGATTTTTAGTTTAATTGTAGTGAAAAAATTTATTTTGAGCTGATAACACTGATAGTAGGACAGTTGATCGTTTAAGCCGATTGCCCCAATTTGATGGCGTGGACAGCAAAAACCTCTATTTCCGCCTCATCGCTATCGCGGTTTTCGTGTAGTGGAAACTGCCTCTGGTCTGACGAGTCATGCGAAAGTATTTTCCAACCAAACACCTCAATCGTTTCCTTGACCAGTTTTGCTGCGTATGGTGGTGAATTATTATGAAGCAAAATCACTTTGTGTTGTCTTTTTTGATTTTCTGGCCGTTTTTCACGCAAAGCTGGATTCATTTGTTGTTGGTAGCGTTCAGTATTAACAGTTGTGTCAGATTTCAACAGTTCATAATAGATCATACACTTTTTCGGTGGTCCTCCACGTTCTCACGTCAAAATCGCCACTTTTGAATTTTTGAAACCACTCAAAACACTGTGATTTACCAAGAGCATGCTCACCATAAGCTTCGACAAGCATTGGATGCGATTCTACAGCAGTTTTCTTCAAATGGTAAGAGAAAATCAATGCTGTCTGCAAATTGTAGTTTCCAGGCACAAAATTTGACTAATCAAAGAAACCATCAACATCATTTCGAATGAAAACAATTTAGCCAAACTATCTATAGAAATTAATAAATGGAAATTACTACTAAAAAATACAAATTATAACATAAACCCAGACAATAACATTTCCCTTGCTCTCAACAATCCAATACCGCTACCCTAACATACAAATATTTTCTACCGCTACCCTAACATACCGTTACATAGAATCATACCGCTATCCTAACATACCGTTCATAACAATCATATGAATAACAATATCTCCTCAATTTAAATATCACACATTGTTTTTGATTTCATTGTTGTATTGTCTTCAATTATTATGTTTTAATGGAAATTTCATTCAAAAATTTTACAAACTGAAGATGGGATAAAAATCCCAAAAACGTTTTTTTTAATAATTTGATTCTACTGATCATCGGACTTTCATCGAGATTTTCTTCTCCTGTTACTGTGTTTCTTTGTGTGTTTTCATGTAATATTTCTCCACAAGACCTTCGTTTCATCTGTATTTCGTCCATTTCAACATTGATATTTCTCCACATCGGGTGACTTTTTTTCTATTTATCCTGTTGGCCATTATTTCCTCTTTAATTCTTTTGTTTCCTATTGGTTCATGTATATGCATAATTTGTACCACTGTTCTGTATATAAAGGCTTGCATGCCTCTTGCTGTGTATATCCTTGACAAAGCCGGGAATAAATGGCGAAACTAGTTGGAACTCCTGATGTCCCTCTGTTATACTGTAAGGCCACCACCTGTTTAATCAATAGGAACAGTATTATGATCCACCCTTCTACCGATATTTTATTCAATTGTTTTTATTATTTATTTTATTTCTATTTCTTTTAATTAAAAATGGAGTTCCTATTTTTTAATTAAGTATTCAAAATTTGACATGTTCAACGCTATTACAAACTATGCTGTTTTATGGAAAGCTTGTATTGTTGTCAGTTGAAAATCTTTGTCAGATGTCAGAATAAGAAAATGGTGCCAATGACCGGTTTGATGGTAACACATTGACAGCTAGGATCAGCTATGGGCAAATTCTGATTTCATATTTACAGACCTGGTATATTTCCTAATCTTTCAAACAACATCGTCCTTCATCATTTTCCAATGATAAATGTCTTTTTTAGCCTGTGCACTGTTGCACTTACACCACGGTGACCTACCAATAAATCACTATGACACTGATCTATTAGTTGTTCCTTGAGAGTTCTCGAAACACGTATTTTCGACAAAGAATTCGGGTGCTTATGTCCTGCCATACTAATAAACTTTCCATGTTTCTAAAAGTACCCCGTCCCGATGCACTTGCCTTTACATATTCAACATCTCATTAATGCCCTGGAGCTCCTTCTCCCTGGCCAGCCATTCATCATTGTCTCTGGTTACCTACACGGTCTCGCAATGACATGACAGCAAAACCGACACAGCATTTTGAGCCTGCCTGAGATGTGCTCATAGGTCAACTGGAACTCCTCCAGCTGAAGATCTCACCTCAACACCCTCTGGTTAGAGTCCTTCATCTGGTTGGTTAACACCAGAGGGTTGTGGTCGGTCAATGATGGTGGTGGGAAAGCCCAAAATGATATGCTGGAAATGCATCGTGGCTCTGGCAATGGCCAAGGCCGCCTCCTCAATTACTGCATTTGTGCTCCTTTCAGTTTCTGGCTATAGTATGCGATTGGCTAAAGACTCCTTCCACTTCTTGCTGTAACACAGCACCTATTGCGCTGACTCATCGGTGGCGAAGACGAACTTTTTTTGGTAATCGGGGGCCACAAGGACAGGAGCCTCGGAGATGATGGTTTTAACGGTATTGAATGCTCTCTGACACTCTGGACCCTACCGGAAATTAACCCCCTTTCTTGTTAAGTTGGTGATTGGCAGCAATATACCCAACAAGTTCCAGATGAAGGGACAATAGAAATTACAAGACCCGTACAGTACGTGGCGTCCGCAGTTGCTCTAAGGAAGTGACGTTGTCTGGGTCGGGTCTAGCTCCATCTGTGGAAATCATATGCCTCAGGTATTGCATGCACGGCAGACAAAACTGGCACTTAGTCGGTTTAATTATCAATCCCTTCTCCTGGAACCTGCCAAACACGCACCTTCCCTAGGGGTTAGGCCGTGGCCTGATGGGCCAAAGCACTGAAACATCACTTCAGTGAAGTTAAACAACATCAGACACGGCTAGTCATCAGGCCATCGCATTTTTATCTACAGCAGAAAGAGAGAAAAAATCAGTATCAAGACATTAAAATTCATTATACTGAGTAATCATACTATTAATAAAGCCTAATTTAGACTTAACATAAAATAATTTCTTTTTTTCTAGAACGTCTAGAACTTCAAGTACTTCAGGAGCAAAAATTTTACCATTTAAAAGATTGTTAATAAAATTAAAACATTCAATTTTATAAATTAGCATGGGGTCAGGGATTCCAGTTCATTCAGACATAATTGTAAAAGAATAATTCTCCGTAATACTACCAAATCTTTGAAAAAGCATAAGATAAAATCTACTATAAATAGTTTTTAGTCTTTGCATGGAGGAAAAAGCACAATTCCCCCATACAATAATCAAGTATCTAATAATTGGTATAACATAGATATTAAAAAGTAAAATAAGCACATTAGAACTTTAAGGGGGTGAAGATCGTGAATCACGTATCGTCGCCCATCCAGTGAACTAGCCGTGCCTGATTTTCTTAACTTCACAGAAGTTATGTGTCAGTGAAAGCCCACCAGGTCACGGCCTCCCCAATTTACACCTTTAATTAATAAATTTATAAAAGTTTCATTAAATACATAAAAGTAATGAAGATGGCTATATAAATAATAAAATTAGTAGCTAAATTACTATTTAAAATACTATGGGACGCTAAAACGAAGTATTTCGATATTTTTAGGCTAAGATTTTTTGCAGCCTAATGTGAATCGTGGCCTAAAAGCGCTTATTTTTTCGTTCCACCGTCAAATTTGCAGCTGCGGCCTAAAGTGAAAATTCAAAAAAATACAGTAATCTACTGACATTACATGTCACAATATGATCGGCTCTATTTTTCAATATAAACAAAATGACAAAGAGAACAATCAAAGAAATTGTGTCTTCATTATGAAAAAAAAAATTTAAGACGTTTGAAAAAAATGCAGCCAAAACAAAAAGGAAGAATCGTACATCTCAAAAAGAACATATGGCCCCAATATAATGTAGCATACATCATGTACAACTGATCCAAATCCAGATCGCAGAATTTTTCCTTTCAATTTTCATATTAATTTAATTCTTAAATAGAAGCGCAGCTTTCTTTCAACCTTTTCAGTTTTTTTAACCTTTCACTTAATTAACGTAAGACTATCGAAATTGCAATTTTTGGAAAATGTATGAAATATTTGAAAGTAAAAATCATGATGGTAAAATACCCTTAAATATCCAGTTGCAATTCAATATAAATGACACTCTTAATATTCTTAATAACATTCAATTTTATATCCAATCATGAACTGACCAATCAAGTCAGAGAAATTCTGACTGACTATTCACTCACAAGCTTATTTGAAATTGATATTCTTATGATGCTGGTTGGCCTGTAGATGATGGGTATGATAAAACGTGTTGCCAAATTCAACAATATCGTAATGGTTTAAACAGACCTTTGTACATTGTTATTCATTGATTATACTTATTCATTTGATAAAAATTATTACTGTATTTTTATTATTGTAACTCGTTAATTTTTTAATGAATCTTACCATTTATTCTGCATACATTTTTACATTTCAATAAAAAGTAAATTTTGTTTCATGCCTGAAATTTATAGAAACAAAATTAACATTTGGGATTAATATATGTGAGAAAACATTATACCTTGATAAATCGAATTCCTCCCTAATTCAAGGTTTCAGTCCATTCCCTTCTGCTCCAGGGCTAAAACCTTTATAATTCGAAGTAACAGAACCTCCCTAAATCAAATTATTTTGGAGGTAAGTCAGCCTCTATAAATTGAAGTTTTAACCAAATAAATTCGTCACAAATCGAATTTTGTCAATGTCGACCTCTATAAATCGAATTGATGTCAGTTTATCTCTTCCATAATAGAAACTTTCATTCATAGACAGTTCTGGTTGGTTTCACAAGTGTAGTCTCTTCCAATTGGCTAAATAATCATCCTACAAAATAATTTGCATGATAAATTGAATAATCTTCTGTACAAATAAAATTTCTATTTTCATTAAAATAATTTGCATTGTGGCATTTTCATATAGTTTATCAAATCTCACACAGAACAATCTATTAGTCGAATTTTATTTTACTTGATCTGGATAAATTGAAACGTTTTGTTCTTCTCTCGAGATTCGATTTATCAAGGTTCTACAGTAGTTATTTTTGTGTTATTAACTTATAAATATTCTCAACTGTTTTTATTTCTTACTTATATAGGAAGCCCATCAAATTATGCTCTTTCTACATTAGCAGTATCACCATCTTTTCTTTTAACAAACAAAGATACCTTGCATTTCCAAGGTGGCTGTGATGTGCAAAGAACTCCAAAGGAAAAAAGCAGATCGAAAAGGTTCTTCAGTCCTTTGAAGCTATCCAAGAGGTAGTGTGATCATTATAAATGACCTCTGATGAAATTCACAAGTTTATTTTCTTACACTGTATTTGTTTTAAAACTAGCTCTTTTATTTTACCTAGTCTTGTGATTAAATTGTATTAAGATTGATCTTGTAAATTATATTTATTTTTTAAATTTAAAGCTTATAATAAAGCATATACATCAGTATTTTAAAATATTTCTGAAGCCGTATTGTGTACATATAGTAGGAATGAATTTTTGGGAACTGGCCAGTGAAACAAATTTTATTCTAATATGTACATTTGTAATGCAAAATTTATTATTTTGAAATCTGAAATAAATTCCAATTTCATTCATAGAAAAAAATGTAGCAGAATTTTTTCTTATTTGTATATTCTTAACAGATCACGAAAATTGAGAAATCCATCCCGTATAATTTTTAGAAAATCACAACCAGTGGAAAGCTCAACAGCAAAGGTATTCATTTTTTGCCCCATCTCCCTCCTTTTTTTTTTTTTTGTTTTTTTTTTCCTGTTTCTATGCCTGAGAAACATATTCTAAAATATCTCTGACATGTTTTTAAATTGATTTATTGGTTTATAGAAAAATGATCTTCTCTAATAGAATCATTCAAATTTTGTTCATCTAAACCTCTCATTTTGTCTATCAGTATCACATGGGAACTCATTCTCTCAAGTAAATGAAGAATAACTATAAATGATAGAAAATTCTTATGTAATAAACTATAAAGACAATTTTATATCATATGATAACACCAGCACTGGATGATACACAGTTAAACCCCAGCATAGTTAATCCTCATGAGTTTGACATGTAGATTAGTACTCCAATTATTTGATAGATCCAGTTTTTTCTTAAAAATAAACAGTCAGCACAGTTTTTCTGTACTGTATTAAGAAAAACTGTATTCAGTTGTGACAAAACCATAGTATTTAGTTAAGGTGTCATCATGTCATATTATAGGGTGAGCAGAAAAAACTGATAACATAACTGGTGATTCAGTCAATTTCTGACCATTTCACTCGAATGACGTGCATTAGGGATAAACAATTGAAAGAATATGAACGCCATATCGAATTTCTAAATGGTATTTTGAGACAAAATCACCTGTAACCGTGCAAAGAAAGTTCCGGAAGGAGTATAAGTGTCGAGACGTACCAGGAGGCGTATACCGCTTCGACATGAATGGTTTCCACAGGATGGGGCTAGGCCTCACACCACTAATGAAATGCTAGACTTTCTCAATCAGAATTTCGGAAATCGTGTCATTTCAAACAGGTTCCCAGATCGATTCGGGGTTGGCTTTCTTTGGCCCTCTATGAGTCCTAATCTAAACCCATGTGATTTTTATCTCTGGGGGTTCCTTAAAGACAGTGTGTTCACTACAGCACCAAGAACCCTAGACCAGCTGCGACAAAGCATCATCGACTGCTGCACCCTTGTGGATGCAGAAATCCTGGATAGAGTTATGAACAACTTCACTATTCAGCTGCGAGCAGTTCAAAACCTCCATGGTGGCCACATTGAGCATATCATCAAGACTTTTCCACGGGAATAAAAACTCTGAACTGCCTAAAATATCATACTGAAATGCTGAGTTTGTAAACATTAATGGATTAATAAATCATAGTACTGAAATGGTCAGAAATTGACTGAATCACCCTGTATATTTTGCAGAAAATAAAATATACATCACCGCAAACAAACTTCTGTCAACGGGTAATGATAAAGTACACTTTTCTCAGAAAACATATTTAAGCGTTTTCGAAGTGGCCTCCTTCCGCTTCAGTACAGAGCCTCATATCCTTTCGAAAATTTCTGGCCAAACGCTGCAACTCGTGTATGTCTATCTGGTCCCATTCCCGAAGCAATGATTTCTCATGACATTCGATGGGGCACTATTGAGCGATCGCAATCTCGCAATTGCGTTTTCCTAGTCCATGTAATGTCAAAATTTCCTCTCGTTGATTAGACATCTTCGTATACTTGTTACAATTCCGTCATAATTATGGAAAAAAATTTACATGCTTTTCTTCTAATGGCCATTTCACCTATCCTAAAATCAAATAATGGAATGACCCAAACGAGTTTTTTCTGGAACAAGTGCAATGTTATCAGTTTTTTCTGGTCACTCTGTAATACGATCAAAAAGTTCCGGGATTGGTTCATTTAAAGAGAAAGTGCTTTATTTAAATACATTTATACATTGCCTTCTTCAAAACAGTCCCCTTGCGAAGCCGTACAATGAGTTCAGTGTTCCTACTACTTCAGGAATATGTCCTGGAAGTCTTTTGTTGAAATGAGTCAAACACCTGCGATTCGCACCGGATTTTCTCAATCGTATCAAAATGGTGATCTGGATCTTCCTTTTTGGAAAGAGGGCAAAGTCTGCAGGAGCCAAATCTGGTGAGTAGGGTGGGTGTGGAAGCAAACCATGTATGAGGAGAGCTTGGTGAGAGGGTGCGTTGTCGTGGTGGACCATCCAGTTGTTTTCACGCAATAGATCTGGTCGCTTTCACCGAAGGTCCTCCTTTGCTCGTCCTGAAATTTAATGTCCATAATAAAGTCGCAGACTACCTCACACACATGGTAACAATAGGAGTAATTTCTCAGTCCCCAATGCACATGAAACAAAATTCTTTGAAAACCTGTTTTATGAACGTTAGGGCTACAATTTACTGTATTTGTGGGCTTGTGCTGCTATTTGTTGGCGAGATGTGCAACTAATTCCCGAAATTTTTGATTGCACCTCGTAAAGTGCTTTGATTAAAGATGTACCAGATAAAGATTTTTATTTAACAAAAAGGAAATTAATATTGTTCACCGTATTTAATACATAAATGTAACTATAGTCCCTCTATAATCCAGTATTTGGTGTTTTCAATCAGGGTCATAGCAATTTTATTTCAGTAAAGTTTTCAAATGTATAATAATGCATGAAAATATATAAAATGTAAAATACAAATCTTAACCCTTTCACTGCATAATTAAATTTCATTTTCATTCTGAAAAGATGGAATTATCCACTTTTAGCAGCATAACAAGAAGTTTTTTAAACCCTGTGAGATGAATCTGCCGGTAAAGGTAATGAAATTTTGTGTGGATATATCTTCTTTATGCAGCAGAAGGGTTAAAGAAATGAAACATTTAGATCAATTATACCTCAAACTGCATTTGTTGCAATTAACGATAAAATAAATATACGAGGGTTGGGGCATAAGTCATGGCAACTATTTTTTTTTCTCAGAGCTAAGGGATGGTATCATAAAATGTCATATGTCTCAAGGAAGCTGTGACTGCTAGTATTTTTCCACAACATTAGATGGCTCCGTGAGTTTCTGATGTTGCGCAGAAAGCAATGTTAAATCAGTTCACAGTCAACCGCTGTGCAAGGTGGATGTAACCAGAGTTGAACAATGCTCGTATATCAAAACAGCCGTTCTCTATTTTGATTTCTGTTACTTATTCTGGAAAATGAAATCTGTAATCATGTTCTAGAATAAATTTTCCAGAAGCATGAAACGTATGAAACATTACAGGCTTCATGATTCCAGAACATGAAACCTGTAATGTTGTCAACTACCTTAATAAACATGAGAAGCAAAGTGTTGGCGTGTTGTTAAATGTCCGTAAATTTTGTCCGTTCCTTGTTCTTTCATCTGTATATTTCACATTTTCCACCCATGCTTGAATTCTCATAAAAGAAAATAGTTGCCATGACTTATGCCCCAACCCTCGTATTAACAACAGTTATAATTCTCATAAAACTATCATTAGAACTTTATCTTCAGTAAGCCCAAGTATCATTTAATCTCATTAATAATCCCAACTCGTTAACAACAAAAACAAATAACAAAATTTCACTGCAATATCTTATTTCTAATCCATGAGAGATGCCATGATTCCCAATCAATAGATTTCCATCTGGCTACACAACTAAAAATTAATTAATTACTGGAGATTTCAGTACCCAGAATCAATAACCCAGCACCCAATCGAAAAGAGGAGCAAAATGATGCCTAATATATAAAGTCTAGCATGGTAAAACTACCTGGACACTTGCACTCAATTCACAAGACAGGTTCAACACATCGCAGATTTAAATTACCAAACCATATTCTCTCACTAACTACAAGGTCCAAAATCCAAATAAAACCTATTAAGTCTGATCTAAAATGAATACCCATCACTATTCCTTTCTCACTCCCTGAAATTACTTAGTTTTCCTTACTTTATACATCTTAATTTTTAAATAACCTCTCTTGTTAGCTTTTAATTAACAGAGTTACCAAATTATCTCATCTAAAAAAAAAGCATTTTAACTGTTACTCTAAATATTTAGTGTAATTGAAATATTTTCACAAAACCTTGAAACGTAGTTCTAGCCTCATTACAATAGGCTCTAGCTATACATGACTCAACATTATAATAGGTTCTAGCCTCATTTCAATTTTTTTGAAAAATCACTAGAGTTCATAGACATGACAGTCTTTGACAGTTCATAATTGTTCTATGACTTGCTCCTCTCTACTATTCTCTGGGTATAATGGTTCCACTCCGGTTTCACTTTGAAAGTTCTCAGGACCTGCATCCAAGCAAATGGTAGGTCTTATCACTGATGACTTCATTCACGATCTCATCAGACTCCTACATTGATAGGAGGGCTTCATCCACTATCTCATCACTGTGGAGTCGATCCTACTCTGCTGTATCCTTGTCATTATCAGCATCTTCCTGGCTGGATTTCATATCCTCCAGGGCGTCCTTCTCCTGCAGTCTCTTCTGTTAGGATCTCTATATTGATTGGCCAAGTCTCATTAATTTTCAGACATCTTATACGACCAGTACTCTAAACGTTTTTAGCCAGGAACATCACACACACACACCCTATCAATTTGTTGTTTTACTTTCTTACATGATCAAATGCAATATTTGAGCGTGCCACTTTGCTATGATTCCACATTGCACAAATCTAAAGCTCGTGCACTGGTGATAGATGTTAAACACAATGGAGCTAAATCATCAGGCATGCCATGCTATGATTTTCTGAGATTATTCCAAAGGCTGAGAAATGTCAGATTGTTTTGAAAGAACCAAATTTTTCTGTAAAAATTGGGTCAATATGTTGATGCATCCCCCCCCCCCTTTTTTTTTTCTCTGGACTTGGCACCTTGTTGGTTCTTTTTGTTCCCCACAATCAAGAGGAAGCTCAGGGGTTCCGTTTTGAAAGTGACGACAACGTCCTAGCAGCAAACGACAACTACATTTTGGAGCTCATCGTTCACAACTTAAAAAATGCGTGTATGATTGTTTCAGGAGGATGAAACTTTGTATGGAAGCCAAGGGAGAGGACTTCATAAGATACGTGCAGCATTCCTGTCTAAAAACATTTAGGATACCCTTCATACGGGTGTCGATTTATTAACAGATGTAATAAACACAAATGTTCATTAACACACGGAGATGGAAAATCGACATTTGCTGAACACCTGATCAACTAAAATCATAATTTTGGAAAAAATATGTAAACTTTGGTTGATCAGTGTGATCAAACACCACTTGTAAGTCAACCAATCAGGGAATCCTCACTATACTTTTAGCAAATTCCCTTAATGGTTCATACCTGCTCCTATTCCAGCCAAATTGTGATTTTTTTTAATTTTTTTTTATTTTTATTTTTTTTTGCCTGTTCTAATTGGGTTCTGTATTCTCTGCTGGTTCTGTAGATGAAGTTATTGCTTCGAAACATGTAGGCCTTTCATAATACCAGTCATGTTGCTTTAATAATTCTGTTCTTCTTTAATTATTCTCCAGTAATACAAGACCTTTACACTATGTTTATGTATTAAAAAAATATTCATTATCCACAAAAATATAGCTAGATATCAACTTGCTTTAAAGAGCAAGAACAATGCTTATAAGTTATAAAGTTTTATACTTCATAGTTTTTTAAAAAAATCATCTGCAAAATTCCAGTAGAGAATGAAGAGGGTGCTGAAGAAAATCCGGTAGAAATTAAGACTACTTAATCAAGTATTGGAAGAATTAGTGGACAGTCTGGTTCTATTTGTTAAATCAGAATTATAGTACATCAGAGTCTTTTATTATAGTATGAAATTAAAGATACCAACTTTTAAAAAAAAAAGATTTTTTTTAACGGCCTCACCATTTTTGGAAAGATATGATTTAACATAAAACAAATTTGCCAAGAATGTATAAATACAGAAAATAAAATTTGATTATTAACTGCTGATCACGAGTGTCAGTAATGCAATCTTACTTAGTTATCTTATCCATTAGGGTTGTGGGGGTAGCAGCCCAATGTATGGATAATATCCAGCACGGGCGGTTTTCTGCTATTAGACACATATCCTTAAAGAAGGTTATACCTAGCGACTCAAACCCGAATTCTCCATGTAGGCTAGCCACCTGGTTCTAGGCCACTCACCAGCTTAGAATAAAGCAACTGCCCAGGAAGGTTAATTTGCAGCATCCGTATCCTGTGGACATGCTAATGCAATTGACCTCTCAATGCAGAAAAGCGGCTCTGTATACCAAAGACTCTTATTGTGCTACTGTACACTCTATCAAGTAGGTTAACATCTGTCACACCCGCTCAGAAACATCATTTCGGGTGCTTGCACTCGTGATCGCAGTCTTTCAGCCATTCCCGAGATTCATGATCTTAGGTGATAATAGGACAAAAATACGAGGGCATTTTGAAAAGTAATGCCTCCGTAACTTAATATCTACATAATACAGTAAAAGTGTACAGAAACAATGAATGTATCTGGTGTTCCATATCTTGGATGTTCTTTTGTAGTAAGAGGTCTTTCCTTTTCCATTACCACTCAGCTCCTTCTTATTTTTGCCATTTGGTATTTGTTTTGTTTTAATTGCTGCCTTCAGACCATGCTTTCTTTTGTATAGAACTTAATCAATTGTATCTTTTAAGCAATAAAAAACAATAAAACTCAAAATTCACATTTTGTTTTCCAGTTTATCAGTCGCTTTATCATGCTTGTGTTATTGTAAAATTAAATACGACACGTGTCTGGAAAATAACGTTACAACGGCTAGTATTCTTTCAAAAAAGGTTTATTTGACAAAATGACCACTACAACTTATTAAGTGATTATTAATTTCAATAGAGGTTATTTTTCATCATAATTGCTGCCATTATCCAAACAGTTTTTAAGTCTAGGTACTAGCTTCTGTATCCCAGTCATAGAATTCTGATGCCTGCTGCATTATCTTAAACACCTCCAGAATGATTTCATGCAATTGTCTTACTGTGAGATGCTGATTTGCATAAACACCTTTCTCAATTCTTTACAGAAATTCATCAGAGACAGCAGATGGCCTGTCACTCCTGTGTTCATCATGAACATCAGTACTACCTTCAGAAAATTCATGATACCACTTCGTTACATGTTGTTGACTCATATTGTTACCATAAATGGGAACAAGTACTTTATTAATATACACTGAGTGCTTGTCTTGTGCTTGGAAAAAAATGACAGAGCTCATTCACATTTAGCGGGATACTGAATCTGCACAGCCATTGTAAATGCGTGTTACTCGAACTGGAGTTCATGTAGCAATGAGGAACAGCTGCGAGAGGGAAATGGTATGCTGACAGTTAAAGCCTGTTATAGCCAATTTACACAATAAAATATTAGTTGTCTGCCACTAATGGATATAACGTTACTTTCCGGACATGCCTCGAATATGTTTAATTTCATTAATTTTAGTCATGATTCAGTTTAATGATATTTTAACATGTATAATTTTCATTATTAATCCATTTGGCAGATGTAACTAAAACTGATCCCTTGTTTTTCTTCTCTGGCAGAATTCATTACTTGAAGATGTAACCAAAACTGATCTTGAAAAAAGTGAAGATAAAACTATGAAAATTCATAATGCTGAAACTTCTAATGAACCTACTGTTACTATTGAACACCTTCCATTCGACGAGCAAAAGCACGATTCTGTAATAACCAAAAGTAATGAGGATAGCAATGATAATAAAATAAGTGTTAATACAGGAATATTTAATTCTAACAAGGATTTCGGTTATTCTGACACAAGTGGGACACCACCAGCTATTATAGAACCTAAAATTTTAACACCCATTTCCTCAATTTGCAATCAATTAGATTCTGCAACAATTTCTTCTCCATCTGAAGCATCAATAAGTGAAAATTCTCTTTCACTGCAGGGACAAATTACAAATGAAATTATGGATACCACTCAAGAAGAGGATATTAATGCCCTGAATAAAGAAAATTGCAAAGCCCTGTCTAAAGGAATTGGTAGTAAAAGTTTACAAATGAGGCCTTGTGATATAGCTTTGACTGAAATGAATGTTTCTAATTCATCTATAAAAAGAATGCATTCTGATAGTAGATGTTCACCATGTGTAAAGGTTGTGGCTAAGTCTTCACTTAGGCGTGGCCGACCAAATACTCTAAGTTCTGGCTTACAACAGCCATCACCTTTTAAACCTTTACAAGCTTTAAATATGAGTTTATCCATGAAGGAAAATACTAAAAGTCATATGCAGGATATTTGTTTAAGCGAGATTAATTACCAGGAAATGTTAAAAGATAATGATATCTTTTTGGAAGAAAGAAAATCCAACAATATAAAGAAGCTTAAACAAGAAATGAAAGTGAAAGTTAATGAAATTTGTAAGGAGGATAGTTCAAGTGGATGCGACATGCTCTTGCCATCATCTGATTTAAATTATTCTTCTGGATTTAGTTTTGAGGATTTTAGTAGTGACAATAACACTGATAATAAAACTTCAAAAACCATCAGTTCTTGGTCAAGTATTGGATCGCTTTTGTCTGCTTCGTCTTGTAGCATAAAAGATGCAAACAGTCCCTGTGAGAGTAGTAGTATTTTGGATCCTGAAGATAATCTTGGAAAATTAGTTTTATCTGAGGATGATGAGCAACACGACAAAGCCAATGATCAAGAATCTATTATCAATTTAAATGAAGTTAAAAATCAGTTAGACACTGAAGTGATAGTTGATGATCAGGGAAAAAAGATATGTTCCAAACAAGTGGATTTGCAAATAGAAAATTCAAATAAAAAGACTTCAATGAATGAAATAGAAAAGCCTGAGAATAATATGGAGGAAAATGAAAATTCTCCTGATAAATGTAAAACCGAGATAAAACTTCGTTCCAAAATGTCCAATGCCAAATTGGTTCGTATTGGTTTGCGCAAAACACCTCATGCTTCCCTAATACTTGCACCATTGACCAGTGAAACTCAAAGCATTCTTTCAAATATAGGAGCAGACCAGCAAAAATCCAAGTCACCACTTTCAGAATTAATATGGGAACCTGCAAATTCTGCTATAGAAACGGTCTCTGAATGTTTTAGTGGACGTCCAAGTTTAATTCAATTACAAAAGGAGAGAGCTGGAATTGTTTCTGCAAATGTGATGAAATACAATTCCATTTCTGTTAAAGATTCTAAGAAACCTTATCAATTACAAACACCATCTAAACAAAAAGAAAAAAAACTTGCAAGAAGATGTTCTGGCAGCAATGGTAAATCAAATGATGCCAATATTCCTATGACTGATTTTGTGAGACGACATTCTTTCAATGCATTAAAATATCGTAGTAGCTTAACTGCAGTCAACTCGCCAAAGATTTTGACTCGCTCAGCAAGTGCAGCACGTGAGAAGAGGAGGCAGTCTCCTAGACTGTTAAAGAATCATCAGAATGAAAATATATATCCACCTGTAAAATCTTCTTATCAGTTGCATAAACCAAAAACATTCCATGGTAATATAAAGAAATCACAGACATTTGATAAAAAACCAAGAAAACCTTTAAGAACAATGACAAAGCAAACTTCAGCACCTATATAATAAGGCTGTTGTTTTGTGGATATTGAGTTTCCTGTTCTTCTTTTTATGAACTAGTCAACTTGTAAATAAAATAGCATTTACCATAAAAGCAATCTTAAGTAGATTATAAAATTCATTATTTTTATTAATGTACAATAAATAACTTTGAAGTATGTAGAATTTTTATTTTGAATAAGAATTCAGTGAAAGTATTTTATGTTCTACATTTTGGCTTGCTTTTTCTTTTATGAATAAACCTTGATTTGGCAACAGCTTGAATAGGATAATATACTACAGTGTCCATAAAATATTTTTACCTTAATTATACTTAACTTTTAAACGTAACAACATAATAATATAAGAACACATTAAAGAAAAAGCACACATAAAAATTGCACGCAGAAAGAACCCCAATGTCATATATGCTCACAGGAAAAATGCAAACCTGGAAAATTGCTTACACAGAAAAATGTCATACGTAAGCTAAAAGATTTATTCAAAAGCTTGAATTTATATTAGTGTTCAATTATAAAATGATTTAAATAATACTTCATGAATATTTTAATTACTACCCGTTGATGAAAACTCTTATAAGTGGAGTTTACAAAAAGCTAAGTAATAATTTTATTTATTAATCCGTTTAGATTTCATTTATTAACCCTTTCACTGCATAAATAAATTTCTGATAAGATAAGAGTATTCTGTCTCTTTGCAGCATAATGAGAATCTCTAAAAGGCTGTGGCAGCCATATTGGAAAAAGTATGAGAGGGGGAGGGGCTTCAAACGAAACCAGCGCATTTTTACGTGTTCTCATTGGGGTTCGGAATAGATGTCGATGGAAATGATGTACCCGGAACAGATGTCGAACGGAATAAATGTCGACGCAAAAACCAGTGGTGCCGAACATTATTATTTTTGCAGAAGAAAGCTCACGAGGTTTACATAGAGTTGTTCAGAGCTGTGCTCGATAGAATGCGAAAGGATAGGAAATTTAACACGGAGACAATAATCGTTGACTTTGAATTTGTTGCCATGCAGGCCATCCATGCAGAGTTTGGCGAACACGTAACGGTTCGTGGATGCTATTTCCATTTAACTCAGAGCACATGGAGAAAGATACAAGAGGTGGGACTGGTTACGTGCTTCGTGACAATGAGGATTTCCGACATTTTGTGGGAAGTTGTGTGGCCTAGCTTTCCTGCGAGTGGAGGATGTGCAGAACGGGATAGCCTTGCTTTGTGAAATGATGCCCGAAGGAGCAGATGATTTACTGAACTACTTCGATACCAACTATGTTAATGGTGCTTTTCGGCCGGTGCTCTCCAGGCAAGGAACCCTCCGACTCCGGTGATGTGCCCCTAGGTTTACTCCTTCCATCTGGAACATGCATGCGGCCACTCTGGGTGACGGGCACAGAACCAACAGCCATGCGGAAGCCTGGAATACCAAATATACCTATGTGCTTGGGCATAAACACCCAACAATCGGGAGGGCCATCCATGCTTTGCAGACATTTAGTGGAGTTGCAGCAACCCAAGATGCAGTAGGACACCCTCCTTAAAAGGAAGAATCGAAAGTTTGAGGATTTAACGAGACGGTTGAAGACAATCAGTCTGGATTATGTGGACGGCAGAAAGTCAATTGCCAATGTCCTGTTTGGAGTCGGTCGGTTAACACGATTGTAAACATTTTATGCAAATTTATTACAACAACAAGAAATAAAATAAAAAATATAAAAAAATACGGTCTTTCATTTAATATACGTAAAGGCTGTGCTAAACATCGACATATTCCGCACTACCACTTTTGTTTTGCGTCGACATCTATTCTGGGTACATCATTTCCGTCGACGTCTATTCCTAAAACCGTTCTCATTGCAATACATACCGTAAATACATTAATCTAAATAGTTATTCAAAATGGAACATCGAAGCATCGAAGATTCAAGAAGATAGAAAAATTCGATTTCGAAACATGAGCTACCATCGATACTATCACCTAAGGCTATGCTATCGCCAAGCACTAGTGTATGAAATTTACAGCTTTTTGCAGTCGCTTTAAAGCAAGGTGCGATATATTTATAGCAAGTTTCGAAATATTTAAAGTATTGTCAAAACATTTAATGTGCGTTTCGTTGAAGATAATGTAGGTTTGATTGAAAACATTTAATGCAGGCTCTGTTATGCCAATGCACACATTTATTGTATGAGTTACAAAATTTTACAGTATTTTACACTGAAGTACAATACTTTCTTATTCTTCATACACTTCTTGTTCTTCCTCTTCCTCCTCTTCTTCTTCCACCTCCTCCTCTGGCAGTGAGTTTAAAATAGGCTGGCCCTGAATCGCAGGAACCATAAACTGGCTGGCATGAGTGATTCATCCTTGGCAGTTTTCCGGTGTCAATTTTTTCATCACTTGAGATGATTGTGCAACTGGTTCTTTGTCCCTTACATAACGTTGGAAATCTCCCAAAATATTTTGGGCCGCAGACATTATTCATTTGCAGTTAATCAAATTTTCTGCTACTGCAGATGTCACAGCAGCAGACAACAGCATTTTACTGTAATACAGCTACGCGGCACTAGAGTCTGCGTTAAATGTTTTGAAACCTGCGTTATTTCCAACGAAACGCGCGTTAAATGTTTTGACAATACTTTAAATGTTTCGAAGCTTGCTTTAAATGTATCGCACCTTACTTTAAAGCAACTGCAAAAAGCTGTAATATACCTAAACAGCACATTGTGCAAGTATAAACAATATACAGTGCAGTATTTTACGTCTTTTTCCTCAATTTTCCATCTACTTTTCCATTGTTAAAAGCAAATACTCTGGGGTTCGGTGATAATGATAATAAAAATGCATAATTAAAATAAAAATACGTTAGGCTTTTTCGAAACAAAATTGAAACCATGATCGAAAAATGGTTTATAAAATATAAAATATTTCAAATAATTTTTTTGTGTCTATTACGCATTGTAATTTTAAAGATTATATAGAGCTTTTTCACTACGCGTCATCGTGTCGTCATTGTGATGTCATCGACACGAGGAAAGTTTATGTCGCCATATTGGATAACAAGCAAACAGGTACTTGCTTTCTAAGCTATCAGTTCGCTACTTGCACACGCTCTGGAAATCATTATAAAATGTCTTTTTGCTGCATCTTACGGTGTTCTAATCAGCGAACCAGAGGTAGATTAAAGTCTTTTTAAAGAATACCTGTAGTTCAGAGGCACCAAGATAGGCTAACCTTCGAAAGAACAGAGAGCAGAAGAGCTTGGCTTGCCACGATTAATAGAGTTGTACCCCACGACTGCGACAGTATAAAATACTGGCGTGTTGGCTCTGATCATTTCGATCATTTCTTAGAATGAGATTAATCTGATACTACATACAGAAAACTCTTGTTTAATTAAATAAACGGTGTTCGTCATAATTTTTCCAAAGGAGTCTGGTATATCAGAAATTGATAAAGTTCAGATTAGCGTTCCCCAATTTTCTCAGCTGACATCGATAAGCTTCGTTGCATTTATGCTCTGAATTTATTATCGTAACATATCTAATTAATATGTAAATGATTTATCATATTATCGAAATTATATTTTAAGAATTTTATGCAGGAAAAAAAATCACGAAAGTTCCGTGACAGTGTATGTTAAATGATGAATGAATCCGTTAGCTGAAGTTCATCGTCACGGAACTTTCGTGATTTTATTACTGCATATATTTTTTAAAATAAAATTTCGATAACATGATAAACCATTTACATATTAATTAGATATGTTACGATAATAAATTCAAAATATAAACGCCACAGGCTGATGGATGTCAGCCGAGAAAATTAGGGAACGCTGCGCTGAACTTTTACCCTGACATTTTACTTTCGGTGCCTCACTATAAACTAGTATGTTACTGTTAATTTGTATGTAGACCCAGCCACACAAAATTCTTGTATGCGTCAAGTATTTTGAAGGCCCTCATTTCTTCACGTGTGATCCAGCTGTGCTTGTGGACGACGTAGCTGGAAATTTCGATAAGATCCTACGAAGCACACAGCTTTCCTCTAAAGTAAACTCCTGATTTAATAGGGTATAAAGATCAATACTATCAATATCGGCAATTTTTTGTTCATATCTCAGTTGTGCATGGATTGGGAGATTCGTGTAATATACCAATCTTGCCATAGCAACTAGCGTGTGCGAAGCGTACTTGTTATCCAAGATGGCTGACCTAGTTATGCGTACTGGGTTGCTAAGCAACCTAAACCCAGAATGCCCTACGCGGTCACGTGCTGTAAAAGCTCTATAGGGCGATTCAAATCGTGTGTAAAACAATTTAATGGGGCATTATAGATGTCAAGGTAAACATGGGTTCGAATTTGAAAGCTTAAAATTTAATATATATTTTTCTTACAGCACATTGTACAAATACATACAAATATATTAATTAGTGCATCATGTCGCATCTTTTTCCTCAATTTTCCATTGTAAGAAGCAAATGCAAAGTCAAATCCCGAAAACAAGATGGAAACGACCATGTTAAACTGTCACTGTGTTCATGCCAAGTGCGTCTTGAAAATCGTCCAAGAATGTTTTAATAAAGAAAGTTAATATGGTTACAATTAAAATCTATTATTACATGCTGTAAATAAATAGTTTCATTTCGAAAAATAAAAATAATTCGCTAGGGGCAAAAATTGCGATCGAAAAATTCTATGATCCTCCCTATCCATGTTTCATTTTTATCATAAATGAAATTAAATTATCGTTAAAATTCAGACTTGCCTCATAAATATTTATTGACTTTATTTTATAATACAAAACCCTAAAATTTTGTGGCTTTTCGTGTGCATTTTTTTTCCTTTTTTGCCTCGGCTTATGATCGGTTCAAGACGTTTTTCCATTTTTTGGGGGCATGAGTCTGTCTATGCACGGGTCGGCTTATAGATGAGTATACACGGTATTAGCTGTAATATTTACAATTAGTGTATAAAAATAGTCACAAAAATATATTTTTTAATTTATAATTTTATAAAAAAATCTCCAAAAATTTCTTTAAAGAGAAATACGTCCAAATATGCATATATAAATTATAAAGGCATATTAAAGATATAAATTTTAACTTAAAAAGATTAAAAAGAAAACTTCTCTTTTTATTAAAGATTATATTGAAATATAAATTAACGTAATTTATTGTAATGTCTATTCAGTTGATTTATTTTATTTTCATCTGAACATTTTAAACTTATAATCTACAGTGAAAAACCACCTGCGATTTGGACCACCTTTTCTAGGAACCAAAATTTCACGTACACTGAATGTAGGCTACACTACACAAGATGACCACCTGCGATTGAGGACTGCTTTTTACATGGAACCATAGGTGGTCACCTTAGACAGTTTTTACTGTGTATACCGTATATCTTCTAATTGTAGCCTTCGGCATCTATTTTTTTCAAATGAATCACTAACCGGGCGTTTAAAATAACATCATATGACCTCTTTGGAGGCATGTCTTTTTTTTAAACAAAATATAGTAGTGTGCATTGAGCAGTCCTTACGAACAGGAAAGGCTGAATAGGAGAGTGCATATGATATCAAAACTCAAAGCAGTGTGCTGGGAATCCCCTCAAGCCCGTATATCCGTGAACCCTGTAAGTGGCTCACATGAACAGCCGCGTGTAGGAGAATCCCCGGCGGTTATTTAGCAATCTTAATTTTGAAACCCTGCATTTATTAGAGACTGACAACAATTGGAGATTGTGTTATTCGAAGATATATGGTGTGTAAATAAATAGATGTGTATATGTGTGTATTAAAACGCCTTTTGTTGAGTGCATGTTGTTTGGCCGGGATTTTATTTTGTATGTGCTGTGTCTTTGGATGTCAGGGTAACCTAGATCGACTGTAAGACCAGTTAGATTTTTTTTTCTTTTGAGAAGAGTTATATTTGATAGAGAAACCGACACCACTTTAAGACCTTTGCTTATATTATTAATATTTATAAATAAGTTAGGTAACTTTACGAAACATTTCTGTTCCATTTTGTTCCTGTGAACTCCAACAATGCGCACGCGACCATTAATATGTGTACATTGTAAAATTCAAAGGATTTGTGAACGATATGTGCATGGCAAGTTTTTTTTAATTTTGGCTTCGGCACTTGACTTTCGGGCTGAAATCGATTGAGACAAAGAAGAAAAAATGAACGTGGAGAGCCTTGAAGATGAATGCCAGCGTTCTTATTCTTTTGATATCGACACCTTGTGGGAAAAGGACGTAGCGGTAACAGGGTACTAACATTTCACTAACTCTACCTCTTCACCTTCTGCCATACCCCTTCCTTCCTTCGCTTTCTCTCCCAATCGTTACGCGCTTAATGAATGACTCCAATGGGTTACCATCCTGCTGCGCGATCCTTTCGTGGTACGATTTCCATTCTTCAGGACTTGTGTTTGTCACTTTGCGGGAGGATTCCAGTCTTTGCGGGAAAAAACTTCATAACATGTGGCCCTTTAATTTGAGAAGTTTTCGGGACTATTCAACATCTAATGCCTACCCCACATCTGTTTTCTTCGAAATTTAATCAAACCCAACTTTGTGAATCAAATGCATGCTCTCTATGTTTTGAACTTTAAATTGATAAAGATAATTTTCCCGATTGACGAATTTTAGTAGAGTTTATTCAAGACTAGCTGGTAACCCGGCTTCACCTGGAACTTTATTTATCCTCTTGTTGAGTTTATTTATCCATCTTCACCAGCGGGGAATATCAACTGGATACTTTAGACCCATCTTTCCTTCGAAGTTTCCCTTTCCCTTAAAGTAGAAGCTCTTATACTCTCCTGCTCTAGACGAAGCTCCCGTTGTTCAGATGTTTCAAACGCCCAGATAGCTCATTGTCTTTTAGCTGCAGAGTTTCTCTGATCAATGCTCGTTTTTTCTCTTTCTTTTCAAACAAATTTTTTCCAGTCATCTAGACGTTTGTTAGGGAGCTCAAGGGAGACACGATAGACACTGCCTTCTCTATGTCCTGTCATTGCATCATCATTTCATGGTCATTGTTAATAATTCTTGGAAACGTTGAATCATCGCATCTTCACCACTTCGTTTCCAAAACATTCACATTCACACAGATCATAATCAAAATATATCGGGGATTTTTTAGGAAATATTTGGATCTGGTGCGCTACCAAATAAGCTAAATGAACCCCAGGATTGCTCGGACTCTTCTTCGAATAAATTTTGCAATATCTGAATGAATATACAGTAAAAATGAGCACATGAAAACGCTTAGAAAAAAATCAGAAAAATTCACATGGTCATAATGAAAATTCGAAAAAAAAATGTTTTTAAATCTCCTAATGATGGACTACTGCAAGTATGGGACAGCTAGCCGAAATAATATCTTGATCATGTAATCTTAATTTAGGTGTACACTTGCCCTGTTGCGGTGAACTTCGACGATACAAATCTTTTCTTGAGTAGCAGTGGATATACATGTTCGTTTATGCTTTGTGTGTTCTGCAATCCCAACAACCTGAATGGGGTTATTTATTACTTGGTAATCTGTTGTTGCAATTCGCACTCTGCTCTCGATGTCCTGAAGCAACACTTTGCCATTCATCACTTTGTGTAGTCTACCAGTCGCCGTTTCAGTGTGTTGATGCGCTTGCATTGTCAAGGGTTGCTTGGGAATTTTGATGACTACTTGATCACTCACCGCTTGCTCAGTTTCTCAATATTCTGCTAACTCTCCATTATCTCCAGTTAAAGATTTTCAAGAAAATGTTAAGTTCTAAAAGCCCAAACAACAGGGGCATTGTTACAAGTTTAAAAAGCACAAATTTTGCCCTGCATTGTTGGTCATGATATATGTTGTTGGCCCATACATAGTGTTATGAATTGCTTGTTGATACCATTGTTGGTACATATTTTTGCACAAACTTTGCATTGTTGGCCATGAGATACCTCTTATTAGTATGTCCTACCCTCATCATGAATATTGATTTATCGAAAATTATTATTTTTTCCTAATCTCGGGTAGACAGTGACCTTTCTCTTGCTTTGAAGATCCAAGTGTGCAAAATTTCATCAAAATTTGAATAAAACTGGATTTGTATAAAATACAAACACGCAAATAAACATTCTTCTTTATTGATATAGATGACTAGCGGAGGCACCTGGTGTTGCCCGTGATAATTAGAGTTGTAGTTAATCAGAACAACGTCAATAAGTTAAATAATTCGAATTGGTTTTTAGTAATTCTACAATTTCCTACTGTAGACGAAGGATGTTGTTCGTATGTTTATGATGCCTGAATAACTTTTTATCTTCTCTGACCAATACTCGTTCTTTTCTTGTGATATTTTGGTATACATTTCGGTATATGAATTAACATGTATCCTGAACATATATTAAACAGCACAATACAGTGTGCTTTTTGATTTGAAGTGTCGAGTTGATGTATACTTGGTTATTGGTTATGTCGTATGCGTACCACTGAAAGGCTCAAATTGAGTCCCAAAAACCCGAACTCCACATACTTAGCAACCTATTTTCCATACAACACTTATATGCATTGGAACAATCTAACGTTTGATGTTAGGAATCAAATTTTAAGTTGCACATTAAAGTCATTCTCAAATCATTAAGCACATGTAAAGAACTTAATACGAAATACACTCTCGAATAATAATTCATAAAATGTTATGTAATTTCTCCAACATTGGATGTAAAATTGTAATAAATAAACTGCTGCCCAAGACTGACAACGTCCTCATATGCCCATTCCACTGGAAGGGGAAGGTTCTACACTGTTCAAGGGTTCAAAACACAAATCGTCTGAACATTTGTTGAGGAGCTGAAGGGAAACACGTATTGCATCTTAACAACGGTTATTTATGGCAACAATTTCCCCAGTGTTGATTGAAATATAAGGCAACCAGAGCTTTGATGAAACAATTATCTTCTCCATGATCGTATCTGTCTGTGCTCCGCAATCTGATTGGGTTATTTACTATTTGGTAATCTGTTTTTGTAGTTGCACTCTACTCTCGATGCAAAACTTGGCTATTCATCACTTCTTCAGTTGATACATTAACCATTTGCTCACAACTTACTCTCCATTTGCTGAGTTGCAGCATGTGCTGATGAAAGCAATACAAGAACAAAGAGACTGATTCCTCTGTCGACTTTTCACTCTTTCTCAATTGCCTGCTAACTCTCCATTTTCTCCAGTTAGTGCTAATTTTCAAAGATTTTCACGAAAATGTTACGTTCTAAGAACTATCAATTCTAAGAGAAGCCCGAACAACTAGATTTCTATATGTTGTTACAAATTGAAGCTTATTTATTAAGTACAACCTTTGCCTTGAATTTTTGGTCATTAGATATGCCGTGTGATCCAAAAGTGTGTTACATTTTTTCATGAAAGTAATAATTGTTTTGCCGTGACGAATTCTTTAGCAAAACCATGTGCGATGTTCACAGGGCAAACACATTGAATCCGTAACCAATGTATCATAATACCCAAATTGTTATCGAAGACTAGCTATACAAAGTTTCATGAAAAAATGTTAAAAAAATGTAACACCTTTGGATCACCTGGTATATTGTTGGTCCGTGCAGTGTTGATGCATTGTGTATTGATACCAATTGTTGCACAAACTTTGGTTTGCATTGTTGGTCATGAGATACAGGTATTGGACATTGAAACTGAAACACCTGGTAGAAATCCAAAATCTTTATTTAATAAGGTGTTGGGGCACCGTGGGCAGCCAGCACAGCAGCAACACGTCTTGGGAAGGATCGGTAGAGGTCCTGCACAGTTTGCACCCCAGACCATTACTGATCCACCTCCGTGTTTGACTGTGGGTGCCAAGCAGTCTGGGTTGTAGGCATCAGAGGGGCTCCTCCAGACGAATACCCTCCCTGTTGTTTGGAAGACAGTGTAGCTGGACTCATCCGAGAATATGACGCGTTTGAGGTCATCCAACGTCCAGGTTTTATGCGTCCGGTACCACTGAACCCGTTTGGAGGCATTTGTACTACCGATGAAAGGCTTCGGTATAGCAACCCTGCCATGGATGTTGGATTTATGCAGGTAACGACGGATTGTCTTCGTGCACACAGGTTCCTGGAGGTGTGTATTCATTTCTGCGGTGATTTCTGCTGCGGTGGTTTTCTGCTTTCGTGCAACAATCCTGGTCAATGTCCTGACGTCTCTTTCCGACAACTTCCGTTTTCCCCTGCAGTTGCTCCTCCTGGACGTGGTTCGTCCTTCCTGTTCATATGCACACATCACCCTGGATACTGTAGCACGTGAGACATCACAAAGTGTGGCAGTTTTGGACACAGATGCACCTGCTAGATGCGCCCCAACAATCTGCCCTCTTTTGAAGTCGGATATGTCTCCCATTATAGCGCTCTGCGCAGACAATTTGAAGCTTACTATCGAACTTTTCTACTGGAGTGACTACCAAGACCTCTGACACGTGATTCATTGATATGCATACGATTAATTACCTAGCAAAAGGTTCTATTCAGCCCTGGGGGTAACCAGTGCTATTTGCGAAGGTGTTTCAGTTTCAATGTCCAATACCTGTACCTCTTATTAATATACCCTGCCAGCCTGCCATCATTATGAATATCAATTATCGATAAGTATTATTTTTTCAAAATATAATGTAGGCAGTGACCTTCCTCTTGCTTTGAAGACAGTGGCGGCTCGTCCATAGGCACTGCGGCACCCCCAGTTTCACTTTCGATATCGATAAAATTCAATATAATGTGTTTTTTTTTCTTTAATACTATTCTTATACATGTATATTACATGACCCTTAAGCTTAATGTCACTAGCTATTCCCTAGTTCGTGAAAAAATTACAATTTTCTCGAAATTTTAGCTACGAGCCGCCACTGTTTGAAGGTCAAATATCCAAAATTTCATCATGATATAATAAAAATATAGATTTGTATAAAAAAACAAACACAAATCCACAAACATTCTTCTTTATATTTATAGACTAGCAGAGGCACCTGACTTTGCCTGGGATAATTAAAGTTGCAAGTAAACAGAACAAGCTCAAAAAGTTAAATAATATCTCAAATTGGTTTTCAGTAATTCTACCATTTCATGCTGCAGAAGAAGCTGTTGCTCAAAGTAGACCTTCTTGCTTTGAAGATCAAGTGCACAAAATTTCATCAAGATCGGAATAAAACTGGATTTATATAAGAAACAAATGCACAAACCCACAAACAAACTTTCTTCAGGCTGAGTCTGAAAAAGTGTATAACTGTAAACAGTGACAGAGGTGACCAGGATGAACATTTTCAGTAGCTATCACGTTTTATCTTTATTGCTTGAATTGTCACGTTATTGCGGAGGATACCACTGTTTATTGCACGTGCATTGCTACAGTTACTGCACTGGGATTACTGCTAATCACCAGCGGAAAATGGAAAAATACAGTTGGGCAGAACTTGCAAAGAAGCACATAGAAGGGATAATGTTGCGCAAAGACACTATTAAGAGCGCTTTCCAAATCGCAGGATTCAAGAAGAGTATGTTCGTCCACCTTCATCAGCGTATTCGAGAAACGGACTGTGAACGTTCGTAAGCCTACATCAGGCCAACCTCCATATGCTCGTACAGACGACTTGGAGGAAGATGTGTTGCAGCATTTGGAAGCCAAGCCATTGACGAGCACTTGAGCAGTTGCTGCTGCTACTAGAACCAGTCAAACTGTGTGGAAGATTGCCCGTGGAAGGCTTGTTGCACCCCTTCCGGTTTCAAAAGGTGCAAGCTTTTTGCCTTACAGGTTTTCCTGCTCGTGTTGTTTATGCCATATGGTTCCTGCAGCAGGATCTTGACTGGTTCAAACAGGTACTGTTCACTGATGAAGCTACTTTTACCCGTGAACAACACCCACAACAATCATGTTTGGGCAGAAATTAATTCTCATGCAACACGAACTCATGGGTATCACCATCGCATCAATGAGAGTGTGTGGGCTTATGTCATTGAAAATCATCTACTGGGCCCGGACATCATGCCTAACCATTTGACAGGCGAGAATTACAATCGGTTTCTGCAGGAAACTCTCCCCGAGCTCTTCGATAACATTCCTCTGGATGTTCAAAAAAACATGTGGTAAATGCATGAAGGAGCTCCGGCATACTTTGCTTGGATAGTGCGCGACACTCTAAAGACTGCCTTACCAGGAAGATGAATTGGGCGAGGTGGGCCTGCGGCCTGGCCAGCTCACTCACCTGACCTCAACCCACTTGATTTCTTTGTATGAGGCCATCTTCACAGCATAGTGTATGAAACACCTGTGGACACAGTGGATGATCTTGTAGCACGAATTGCTGTTGCTGCTGGTGCAATTCAAGATACTCCAGACATGTTTCACCGGGTGCGGGAATCCTTACATCGGCCACAGATTAAAAACACACAGATAGGAAACTTACTATCCCATAATGTTAAACGTTTCGATATGACGTCACACAATTCAGCCATTCAGGACAACGATATCAGCCGGTCTAGGTGGGAGGGCGCTGTTATTTAATGTGACGTAAATCCCTGGATGATTACGTCATTACTCCGTTATTTACATCGGCTATAATCTTAATTTAATGTTTTTAAACTTTCATTTGCTTTTAAATGAAATTCGGTTATAATAGGGAAGAATTTAGACATCAGAAGACACCAGATGGCAGATTGTACTATCCACCCTAAGGCAGCAATTTTTTAATGTTAACCTATGGAAGAAACTACAATTTTTTTGTTTTGAATTAATAAAAATGGTGATGTTAAAAATATTAAATGTCTCACTATCTTTATTGATATCTATCACTTTTTCACAAGTTCTTATTTTTAATTCAAATGAATTTTTAAAATAAATTTGTAATAAAAATTTTAACAGAAGTGAAAATTTAACAATTTGCAACGGCTATTGCTTTCTGAAATTAAAAAATGATAGGCTAAACATTTTTATGGAATTAATAAATTATGTAGCTCAGCAAAATGATGTTTAAAAAAAAAGCAGTATTTTTTATGCGAATTTTCATAAGAAAATCCATCTGGCACTTAAACAATTTTTTTTAACAATTTTCATTTATTATTGAATTTTAATAAATCTTTGAAAACCGAATTGTTTCCCCTCGTACTTAAAAAAAATTCAATTAAAACCGCCGTTTTCCCTGTAGGTTAACATTAAAAATGGCTGCTTTAGGATGGGTAGTACAATTCGCCATCTGGTGTTTTGCTTGAGAAATGTTATACATTCTTCCCCATTATTTTAAATTTATATATCTGATTAAATGAAAAATCAAAGATAAAATTTAATTTTTTTATAGATTATGTTTTAATATTTCTCGCAATTATTATTAAATATAAAATATTAACATTAATATTGTATATTTCAAAAATAAGAATAAACAATTTTAGCCCATTAAAATAAGTATTTTATTTTTATATCAAAGCTTATACAATTATATTTGTTTCATATAATTAGCACATAATGAAAACAATGAAAAGCACAAAACTTACAGCAATAATTTTTTTAAAAGAATTTTTTTATAAAAATATACATCAGGTATTTCATTTCCACATAAGATGCACATCTTCTGATTTTCTGTAAGCTGGCGTTTTGCGTTCATCCTTTTTTTAAATACTATATCTTAAAGAAAAAACAGCTAAAGAAATTCACGTGTGTTTTTAACTGTGCTATGAGCCACATTGTTTAACGCCATATCGAACGAAACAACATAGCATTATGGTTATCAGATGAAGGACATTAAATCCACAACGTAATACAAATGTTAAAGAAGTAAATGATGACAACATTAATTATGAGTATTAATATGTATTAAAAGGCAATTATCGCTTTGTACAACCTAATCCGTTCTGGCTGAGTTGGCGTTTATTTCGCTGATGACGTTTTCACCTCGATCATGTAGTCTAGTTTCCTATCTGTGTATTCTTAATGAAGCCAACGAAAAAGACAGGCCTCGAAGCGGAAAAGTCACCTGACCATCTGGGTCGGAACAACAATCCAACCTTCATTGTTTCCAACAATCGGAAAAACAGTCATTGTTTACATCCAAGATGGAGACAATGAAGATTGGATTGTTGTTCGGACCCAGATGATCAGGTGACTTTTCCGCTTCGAGGCCTGTCTTTCTCGTTGGCCTCGGTTTTTAATCTGTGACGTCGGCGGTGTCAGTTATGTCGCACCATTGGTGGCAATCACTTCGAACATTTGCCTTGAACTGGCGTCGTTATGTACGTAATGTTTACAGCTTTTGTTGTCTCTTTTGGTTGGCGTCTAAACCAGAGGACACACATGATGTACATGAAACCATATTATTGTCATTAACATAAAGTGTCTTGCACATAAAATGTGATAGCTCCTGAACAATGTATTTGCGATCCCACATTGCATGAAAAGAAAAAGTTCACTCTGGTCACCTCTGTCATTGCTTACAGTTATACACACTTTTTCATAATCACTCTCTATATATGACTAGCAGAGGCAACTGGCATCGCCCGGGATAATTACAGTTGTAGGTTAAACAGAACAATCTCAAGAAGTTAAATAATAATTTTGTTTTCAGCAATTCTACAATTTCCTTCTATAGACGAAGCTGTTGCTCAGATGTTTCCGACGCCCGGATAACTTTTTGTCTTCTCTACCCAATACTTATTCATTTCTTCGCTGGCGTTTTGATAGATATGAATAATTAATAATAATAATAATAATAATAATAATAATAATAATAATAATATCATCATCTTATGAACGATTATTATAGCGCATAATACTATATCCTTGTTGATTTGAAGAGTCGAATTCATGTATGCTTTGTTATTGGTTATGTCGTCAACTCTCACCCAAGCGAAGGCACTGCTTCCTCTGTCACCTTTCCACTCTTTTTTCAATAGTCTAATTCTCCACTGTCTGCAATTATCGATCATTTTTAAAGTTTTTCAAGAAAATCATAACTTTTAAGAACTATCAATTCTAAGAAAAGCCCGAACAACAGGTATTCTATGCATTGTTACAGATTGAACCTTATTTCTAAAGCACAATGTCTCCTTTATTGTTGGTCATGAGATATCTATTGTTGGTCCGTGCTTATCATTAGGAACCATCATATTTAATGAACCTACTAGTATTGCACACTTTGCCTGACAACCTGGCATCGACCGGGACTTTATTTAACCTCTTGTTCTCCTGCCTCAGATTAAAATGATATCCACTTTCACCACTGGGGAGCATCACTGGATACTTTAGACCTATCTTTCTTTTAAAGTTTCTCTTGACTTTGACGTAGAAGGGTCATTCCATACCAAATCAACCAGTTTAAAAATAATTTTGAATCTGTAAGTCTTGGATTTAGGTAATTTTTTGGTTGTTTGTTCCATGGATTAATGTAAAGAAAAATCCAAAATTTTAGATTTTTCGTACTTAAGGTTTTTGAGTTATAAATTTTTAAAGTTTTTAAAAAATACGAAAAACGACGTGTTTTAGAAATAGTTTTATTTGGCTATTTCTCAAAAGCTATTGGAGCTAGAAAGCAGGAACAGGTGTCATCTTTTTTAGTTTTTAATGCTCTTTTTTTGGGTTTACAATATAGCTATATTCTTAAAATACAATGTCTTTCAAAAAAAAAAAAAAAAATTCTTTTTTGAATTTGGAAAAAGCACCCCTTTTGATTTATATGTTATTCTAACATGTGCTGGCTCAAGGTGTGCCAAATTTCAAAGTGGAGAAACAATGGGTTTATGAGATAAAAAATTTTGACCAGCAGGTATACTAAAAAGGCTGTCGAGATCTTCCAATATTAGAATATACAGGTATAAAGAATATTAATAAAGTATCTTAAGAATATATAAAGGGTTTCTGGTAGGCTATATAAATAAGATATAAATCTAGATAGATGTTTACAATTTCATTTAGTCTAAATAACAGCTGAGATTTTCAAAACAAGCATGGCACAACCAGAAAGCCTACAAGTCTTCACTTGTCTCTGTCAGTTTGCTTGTAACCAGTTAACTGTGAAGACAGTGTGTGTGTGTGTGTGTGTGTGTGTGTGTGTTGTGTCTAATCCTTTTTTTAAAAAAGTGTGTTGGTTTTTTTCATTTTGGAGAATGTAGTAAAAAAACAGCTTCATTATTGTAAATTTTTTTTACAAAAATAATTAATTTTTTATAATCCAAACTATATTTTAGGAGACTTTATAATGGCAAGATGAAAAAGTGAATGGACTTTGTTTTCAATAAAATGTTGTAACCCCTTGAAAGAAGAAAAACATTAAAAATCTTAAAAAGTAAGAAGTATACCTGAATGGAAGTGTTTTTTTGGTTTGGACAATATAAAGCCAGGAATGAAAATTTTTGATAATTGCAGGTTGAAAGTTACCAAATTATATAAAGATGAACAATCAAATTCATACATACTTTTGGGCAAGAGCGATAATGATGAATTTGATATATCAATACCTGGGTCCAGTACAAGAACAATGACACAGATTTTGTTGATCCTGATTCCTCTCTAGATTTTTTAAATAAATCATAGGAATTAGTTGATGAATCTCCAATCAAAAAACGAAACTTGAAAAAGTGAAAATAACTCTAGAGAAAATAAAAAAAAATTAAAAATAAGAGACACTTTAATTGTGATTTGTAAATATTGTATTCGAGTTTTTGTACTTCTTTGAATAAACTTACAGGGCGTTTTTAGTGCACCTGTTGTTGGTCAAAATTTCTTATCTCATAAACCCATTGTTTCTCCACTTTGAAATTTGGCACACCTTGTGCCAGTACATGTTAGAATAAGATAACCTTGCCATCGTCATGAATATCGATTTACGAGGTGCATTCAAGTTCTAAGGCCTCCGATTTTTTTTCTAATTAACTACTCACCCGAAATCGATGAAACTGGCGTTACTTCTCGACGTAATCGCCCTGCAGACGTACACATTTTTCACAACGCTGACGCCATGATTCCATGGCAGCGGCGAAGGCTTCTTTAGGAGTCTGTTTTGACCACTGGAAAATCGCTGAGGCAATAGCAGCACGGCTGGTGAATGTGCGGCCACGGAGAGTGTCTTTCATTGTTGGAAAAAGCCAAAAGTCACTAGGAGCCAGATCAGGTGAGTAGGGAGCATGAGGAATCACTTGAAAGTTGTTATCACGAAGAAACTGTTGCGTAACATTAGCTCGATGTGCGGGTGCGTTGTCTTGGTGAAACAGCACACGCGCAGCCCTTCCCGGATGTTTTTGTTGCAGTGCAGGAAGGAATTTGTTCTTCAAAACATTTTCGTAGGATGCACCTGTTACCGTGGTGCCCTTTGGAACGCAATGGGTAAGGATTACGCCCTCGCTGTCCCAGAACATGGACACCATCATTTTTTCAGCACTGGCAGTTACCCGAAATTTTTTTGGTGGCGGTGAATCTGTGTGCTTCCAATGAGCTGACTGGCGCTTTGTTTCTGGATTGAAAAATGGTATCCACGTCTCATCCATTGTCACAACCGACGAAAAGAAAGTCCCATTCATGCTGTCGTTGCTCATCAACATTGCTTGGCAACATGCCACACGGGCAGCCTTGTGGTCGTCCGTCAGCATTCGTGGCACCCACCTGGATGACACTTTTCGCATTTTCAGGTCGTCATGCAGGATTGTGTGCACAGAACCCACACAAATGCCAACTGTGGAGGCGATCTGTTCAACAGTCATTCGGCGATCCCCCAAAACAATTCTCTCCACTTTCTCGATCATGTCGTCAGACCGGCTTGTGCGAGCCCGAGGTTGTTTCGGTTTGTTGTCACACGATGTTCTGCCTTCATTAAACTGTCGCACCCAAGAACGCACTTCGACACATCCATAACTCCATCACCACATGTCTCCTTCAACTGTCGATGAATTTCAATTGGTTTCACACCACGCAAATTCAGAAAACGAATGATTGCACGCTGTTCAAGTAAGGAAAACATCGCCATTTTAAGTATCTAAAACAGTTCTCATTCTCGCCGCTGGCGGTAAAATTCCATCTGCCATACGGTGCTGCCATCTCTGGGATGTATTGACAATGAACGCGGCCTCATTTTAAAACAATGCGCATGTTTCTATCTCTTTCCAATCCGGAGAAAAAAAATCGGAGGCCTTAGAACTTGAATGCACCTCGTATTATCGATAATTATCATTTTTTCGAAATCTGAGGTAGACAGTGACCTTCCTCATGCTTTGAAGATCACTAGTGCAAAATTTCATCAAAATCAGAAAAAAACTGTAGATTTGATTAAGATTTGGTAACATGGCAGATATCTCAAAGCTGCCAATATTTTGAAAAAATGGGCGAGAAATGTCAAGTTGGCTGAGATTTCTAACACATTTGAATTGCAGTGAAGCACATCGTTGGGAAAGCTCATTAAGTGACCTGACCAAGAGTGACCTTTCTCGCCCATTTTCTCAAAATCTTTCAAGGGGAAGGGTGTGATTAAAAATTGTTTTTAGACTAATATGGTGTGGCCTTACAGGGTACCAATTGTAATTTTTTCTCTATCTTAAATAGTTTTCGAGTTAGCAAATGGATGACCTTGAATTTGGGGTCAAAGTCAAATTTGAGTGCGACAATGAATCCCCCCCCCCCCC
>JAHWFO010098815.1:79669-125700 GCA_023313115.1 Rhysida immarginata | reverse complement strand
TCTTAAAACTTTTGAACCACTTATCCGATTAAGCTCATATTCGCACCATATGCTCGTTAGGTTCAGAGTAAAGTTTACATGTGCCAATGTCAGGTTGGCCCAAAGTGGGGAGGGGTAAAATTAATATAAATATACACGGGGCGAGTCTGAAACCCTGTCACAAACTTCTCATGTGTACTCCCCATGGCCAAATAAGAAACAAATATCCTGTCAACATTCTGTCATTGTATCATCTTGAAGATATTGTTGCATCACCACAACAACGATTTCTATGGCAGCAATATTTTCCCAGCGAAACAACTCTCTTCTTGGGTGGCAGTAGATGTACATGATCGTCTGTATCTGTGCTCTGCAATCCCAACTTTCTGAGTGGGCTAATTCAGTACTTGTAATTTGTTTTTTTTCAGTTTTACTCTGCTCTCGCTGTCTTCAAGAAAAACTTGCCATTCATCACTTTATGTGGTCTTACAGTCGCCGTTTCTTTGGTTGCACGCTAACCACTCGCTGACAACTTGCTCACCATTTGATCTGTTGTAGCAGTGTGCACCATAGAGCGAAGAGACTGCTTTCTCTGTCGCCTTTCCACTCATTCTTAATAGTCTGGTAACTATTTATTATCTCCAGTTACTGCTCATTTTTAAAGATTTTCTGGAAAATCTTAAGTTCTAAGAACTATCAATTCTTAAAAAAGCACAAACAACAGGTATTCTATTAATTGTTTAAAATTCGCAGAATTGGGATGGAATCTTCATTAATGAACGTTATTGATATTGCACAAATTTTGTCTAGCTGATAACCCGGTGTTGCCCGGGACTTTATTTAACCTCTTGTTGAACTATCTCAGATTAAAATGATATCCATCTTCACCACTGGGAAACATACCACTCTTTTGTTCAGATGTTTCCCAGGCCTGGATAGCTTTTTGTCTTTGAGCTGCAGACTTTCTTTGATCCATACTAGTTTTTTCCTATCCTTTCCTAAAGCAAATTTTTGCCACGTTTATTATGGAGCTGAAGAGAGACGCGTAACTGATTTGTTTCCTCAATAGACAGAAAGGCAGTACCCTATCATTGCATCATCATTTTATGCTCATTGTTAATGAATGTTCAATTATTGCATCATCACCTCCTCGATTTCCAAAACATTCACATTCACATTCACACAGAATATAGTCAAAATGTATCGGGAATTTTTTTGGAATTGTTTGAATCTGCTGTGTCATGAAATAAGCTTGGTGATATCCAAGGCGGTACTCGGATTTTTTTTATTTAAAAATTCTCCCAATAGATGGAATTCTCCAAGAATGCCACAACTAGCCTAAATAATTCCTTGATCACGTAATCTTACTTTAGATGTACACATTCGACGATTCAAATCTCTTCTTGGATGGCAGTGCATGTGCATGATCGTTTCTGACTGTGTTCTGCAATCCTAACAACATAGAGTTATTCACTACTTGGTAATCTGTTGTTGCAATTCCCACTCTGCTCTCAATGTCTTGAACCAAAACTTGGCATTCATCACTTTGTGTGATCTAGCAGTCGCAGTTTCTTCTGTTGATCAGCTTTCATCGTCGACGGCCGCCTGAGAACTTCTATGACTGCCTGATGACTCACGACTTGCTCAGTTTCTCATTGGTCTGGTAACTCTCTTTTATATCCAGATAGTGCTCATTTTTAAAGATTTTCAAGAAAATGTTAAGTTTTGAGAACAATCAATTCTATGCGTTGTTACAAATTGAACCTTATTTATAAAGCTTTGCATTGTTGGTCATGATAATGTACACTGAGTGGCCAAATTATTATGACCACCTGACAGTTTTAGGCAAATGAGTTACTGCGTCACAGTGCTGCCGCTAGAGGGCTAGATAGCTATAAAAATGGAATGCAGGTGAGGTGAACCATCAGTTGCACTGTGTTTTTTGCGATGATATGGGCAAAATACGTGATTTAACTGAGTTTGAACGTGGGATAATCGTGGCTCTCAACGTCAAGCGTGTGGTCGTCACAGGCTCCTCAATGCTCGAGCAGAAAGGAGATTGGCCAGAGTTATCCAGGATGACAGAAGCGCAACAGTGCGTCAAATAGTGGCAAATCTTAATCAAGGACAAACCATGACTGCCTCTTAATGAAATGTTTGCTGCTCATTACACCGTTTAGGCTATGGAAGCCGACGACCAGTTCGAAAGCCTCTACTGTCAGCCTTGAACAAGAGCAGACGTCTCCAGTTCACCAAGGAGCACAAGGATTGGACAGTAGATGACTGGAAAAGGGTCATGTGGTCCGATGAGGCACGATTTCAAATGCATCATGCAGATGACAGGGTTAGAATATGGAGAAAACAACACGAAAGCATGGACCCCACTTGTATCGCCACAACACTTCAAGCTGGTGGCAGCAGTATTATGGTTTGGGGATGTTTTCTTGGCATTGTTTGGGTCATTTGATTCCTCTGCATGGATATGTGCGTGCCCAAGATTATTTAAGTATTGTCGCAGATCCCGTTATGTTAACGGTGTCTCTGACAGGGATGGATACTTCCAGCAGGACAATACTCTTTGTCATAAGACTGGCATCGTCCTCAGATGATTTGAAGAACATGCCGGAGAGTTTACCTTGCTTCATTGGCCTGCACAATCGCCAGATCTCAATCCCATTAAGAATTTGTGGGATGAGATCGTATGGGCCACCAGGCAGCAGGATCCAGCACCATCAAATCTACAGGAATTGGAAGGTGCAGTTCTTCAGAGTTGGTCTCAAATTCCTACTACAATCTACCAACATCTCATAGAATCCATGCCCCGAAGAATGCAAGCAGTAATAAGAGCGAAAGGTGGCCCAACACTGTATTAAGGGGCCACTCAGTGTATATTGTTGGTCCGTGCGTAGTGTTTGTATATTTGCGTGTTGATGCCATTCTCAATACCAGAGGCATCCGGGATAATTACGGTTGTAGGTAAACAGAACAATCCCAAGAAGTAGACTTCCCCGTTGTTCAGCTGTTTGAGACACACTGATAACTTTTTGTCTTTTCTGACCAATACTCGTTACTACTTTAGCCTTTCGTTAGATATGAATTAACCGACGGGTCTGACAATCAACAAAGTTATGGCAAAGATTCATGAATCTCGACAATTTGATCAAGATTCAGAGAATTGTTAACAGATTCAAAGATTTGTTAGAATTTGATTCCCCGAATCATCCAAAGATTCACAGGTTCACTATGGGATTCATAGATTCGTGTAAGATTTAGTTCAACGATTTTTTAGAGATTTACAGCCAAATCCAGGAACTTTTTCCTTGTCTCATTCTTTACAAAAATCTGAGTCGAGATATTGGCACCCGAAGTCAGATTCACGATTCAAAATCATGGAACTCAAAACAGATTCAGTGAGCTTTGCAGAGATTCATTTTATCCTTTTCAAAGATTCAGAGTATTTTCAGACCCCTCTGCAGGAACTTTTTGCTTGTCTCGTTTCTTAAGAGAATCTCATTTGAGATATCAGCTTGAGAAGTCATATTCAAGATTCACAAACTTGAGATTCAGAACATATTCGGCGGGATTAGCTGAGATTCATTTTACCTTTGTCAAAGATTCAAAGTATTCTCAGACCCCTCGGAATTAACATATATCCTTCGAACGATTATTAAAGTGCACACCACAGCATCCTAGTTGATTTGAAGAACTAGTTAATGCATGCTTTATAATCATTTATGTTGTAAACTGTCGCTCGAGACCAACAGCGTCCTTTTATATCCAGTCCACTGGAAGAGATAGGGGAAGCTGCTGTTGTGTCTGGAAAGTTCTACATTGTTCAAGGTTGCCAAACACAACTCATCTGAAGATTTATTAGGGTACTGAGGGAGAACATTTGTTTATGTGAACTCTGCAATCCCAGCAATCTCAATGAGGTTATTCACTACTTGGTAATCTGTTGATGCAATTGCATTCTGCTCTCGATGTTTTGAAGCAAAATTTGGGCATTCATCACTTTGTGTGATCTGGCAGTCACTGTTTTTTCTGTTGACACGATCACCATTTGCTCAGTTGCAGCAGTGTGCTGGGGAAAACCAAAACTGCACGAAGCGAAAGGACGTCCTCCTATGTCGCCTTTCCACTCTTTCCCAATAGTCTGCTAAGTCTCCATTATCTCCAGTTATTGATCATTTTATTAAAGGATTTTCAAGAAAATGTTAAGTTCTAAGAAAAGCCCAAACAACAGGAACTCTATGCCTTGTTACAAATTGAACCAACCATATTTATAAAGCACAAACTTTGCCTTGCGTTTTTGGTCATGAGATACTTATTAATATGCATTGACATCATCATGAATATCGATTTATTATAGATAATTATTATTTTTCGAATTCTAAGGTAGACAGTGACCTTGCTCATGGTGTGAAAATCAAGTGTGCAAAATTATCAAGATAGGAATAATACTCTAGACTTGTATCCCACCGACAAATACTCTTCTTTATATAAATAGATAACTAGCAGAGGCACCCGGCATTGCCTGGGATAATTACAGTTGTATTTAAACGGAACAACTTCAATAAGGTAAATAACTGAAATTGATTTTGGATAGTTTTAAGGGCCCCCCCACACTTATAGTTTATCTGCAGGCTGTTGCCTGTTTCGAAGAACTGTGAACTGAAATCTCATTGCACCATACACACACACATCAACCGCCTGCAGGCAGTGGTCTTTAGAGTCCATGATCTGTGCTGCTGCCACTCACTGACAGCTCATAATTGTCAGTCCACGGGACTACAGTTCAAGATTAGAACTGAAGAACTGTCTTGCGAAGAGTGCCAGTTGTTCGTTTCAACCCGGAGCTCCCCGAATACAATTTAGATGTGTTGGAGGTGATCATTTGACAGGTTTACAACACAGAATTAGCAAAAACGTTTGGGAAAATGCAAATCGTTTAAATGTTAGCAAAAAAAAATAATCGTGAACAGTATGAAAATTACTTCGTTAATGAAGGTGTTTGGACAAGATAATTTTGTTGATAATTAATTATAATTATTTATATTGCATTTTATTGTATTAAACATAATAAAATTATAGTCTTGCACATAAATACTGCTTCACTCGTCATAGTTGTTATTATTATTATTATTATTATTATTATTATTATTATTATTATTATTGTCAGTCTCTGTGTCTATTCATATGAAATAAAACGTGTGAAAAATGATTTTACACTTTTCTTTCCTTTCTTGAATTCTTAACGCATTAGCTTAAAAAAAAAAAAAAGCTTACTTTAATAATAGTTCGTCACTGGAAACTGTACTTCTTCCCTCTTTCTGATCAGTACAAAATAATATTAAATTATAATACCAAAGAGAGGGCGATTAACCAGATTTTGCTGCTTTCACTTTTTATAATTCTTTCCGAAACGCACATCGCGAATTATTAAGTTTTTCTTTTTTACTATTTCTACTGTGGCCGTTGGAATCGTTTTTTATAAAATCCCAATAATTTGTCATAGGCCTTGGTTTTCATTTCATCATTGGAATAAGAGTCATCTTTTATCTTCCATAGACAGGTATTTTTCTTATATAGTTCTGTGAAAGAAAAAACAAACGCTAGCTTGTCATCCATCTCAACAGTCCAAAATAATTTAAGCATGCTTAAAAGTTTCTCGCCTGCCAGCGGATGTATAAAAATAGACCACTAACTGGCAGAGAATGGAAGACATGTATTAAATGTTGTACATACATTTTTGGAATAACGATTTGCTCCCAGTGCTCTCTTCCCGATTAAGACTTTTTCACATGAAAAAGAACACCTTCCTCATCCAAAAATAGTCTGAGAACAAGGCTGCTCTCTCTGGACTGACATTA
Organism: Rhysida immarginata; assembly: GCA_023313115.1. Lineage (NCBI taxonomy): Eukaryota > Metazoa > Arthropoda > Chilopoda > Scolopendromorpha > Scolopendridae > Rhysida > Rhysida immarginata. The sequence continues at coordinate 119,851 of JAHWFO010098815.1, read as the reverse complement.
TTTTCCAGAGTCTTAATAATAGGGCATTAGTAGTCATCCTTCCTTTGCTCGATTGCAATCATTTCACGTGACAACAAGGGACTATATTCTGCTATTTCCTTGACTGGAATGAGACTTAAAGCATCTGCAGTTCCATGAAGCTGACCAGGTTGTGTATAATATCGAAGTCAAATTCTTGATTTATTAAATCCATCTGGCTAATTTAGACGTGGGATCGCGGATTGAGAAAACCACTACAGTGGCAAATAATCGAAAAATGTCCTTCATATAAGTATACGCGAAATTGCTTAATAGCGTACACAACTGCAAGGCATTCTTTTTCTGTTGTGCTATAGTGGACCTCACAAGCCTTTAACATAGGCTGGCATAGGCTATGGGGCACTCTTCTCCTTCAAACTTTAGCAAGAAAATCACTCCCAAAGCAATGTCACTCGCTTCAGTGGAGACAATATATTCTCTTGAAAACTCGGCTTCAGAGAACTGGTGTGGTGATCAAGGCTTGTTTTAAGGCATTAAAAGCATCCCCTGTATCTCCATCCCATCTGAAAACAAGGTCCTTTCACGTTAGGTTCATCAACGGTTTCGCTATTTTACTGAAAGAGTCAATATATCTCCTGTAGTAACCAGCAAATTCTAGGAATGACTGCATTTCCTTTACGTTTCTAGTTTTGGGAAAATCTCTTGATCAGGGGCTATAACCTTCTATGTTACAAGAAGTCCCAAAACTTTTACTTCTGACTTTATGAATTGACATTTTTTTCGGTTTCATTTTCAAATTGACTTCCTTACTTCTTTTGAATAAAAATTCAAGATCTTCCAAATGGTGGTGCTGTATACCAGGAAGTCATCTAAATAGACTTACGCAAACGTGCCCTTAACCTTCCTAATAGAAGATGTGTTCCGTGGTTCTTTCCCAGATACTGGCAGAGTTCGCAGGGCCCTTAGGTGGCACTTAAATTGATAATAACCCCCGGAATTGTAAATCTGGTCTTTTCTTTGTTCGTAATTCCGAGCTGAAAGTGCACCTGGTCTGCATCCAGAATGCTAAAAACCATGGCATCCCCTAGAAGCGATAACATTTCGTATATTAGCAGTAAAGGATAGATGTCTGGTTTATTAACCTTGTTCAATTTCCTATAATCTACAATGAATCGGAACGTATTATCCTTTTTCAAGCCCATGACGATGTTGAAGGTTCAATAATGTGTTTTTGCAACAATTCACCAATTAATTTCTCTATGAGCATACAGGAAATTTACATAAACTGTTTGAGCAATAGGTTTAGCATTACCTGTATCTATTCTGAGATGTAGCGGATAAAAATCCTAAATCATGCCCTATAATCATAAAGCAAATCTTCCAATGTTGCCATCCTATCCCTCTAGGTGTTCCAAATTAAATAAGTTAAGATATTCTTTTCTGCTCAAAAATTTCTTTTCAGTTCTAGTCCTCATGTCAATAGCGTGATCAGATTGCACAACCTCTTCATCAATGCTATAGATTTCTCCCACTAATGTTCATTTTCTTAATTTTAATTCCTCCTGCGAGCAGTTTAAAATTCTCACTGGTACTGTATTACGTGTGGACACAGTGACTAATACAGTAGCAGTTCTTAATCCTGATTCATTTAAATTATGGGTTTCTATAATTCCGCTCTGTCCTCTACATTGTTTTCCTCTAACTGTTCCTATGCACATTACTTCTGTTAATGGAGGCAAGGTAATTTTATTCTATAGTCTTATGGGTTTAGCATCCATCTAATTAATTTCTTGTTTTCTTACTCTTGTGTCTTTTGTGTTCTCTATATCCCTTACACCTACTACAAAGCATACTTTATTACTCCCTTCCTTCAACACTCGCTCTTTAAAATCTATTATAAATCCTTAATTACTAAGGGTGTCTCTTCCTAAAATTCCTGCATATAGCACTCCACATCTATTATCCCATGCATAAAACTGTACTTCATAATTCTTGTTACCAATGCCTATTTTTATAAGATAAACTCCTTTTGTAAGGAACCTATTTCTTGTCACTCCCACCAGTTCTAAATCAGGTAATTGCAATCGTTTTATTGGGTATCCTAGCTCTTTCAACTTTTGTATAGTTTCTTCATCTAGCAAAGTAACCATACTGCCTGTATCAACTAAGAGGTCTGCCTTTATTTGACCTAATTGTGCTGCAATTAATAATTCTCTTAACATACAGCATGGAGGAGCATCTTCTCTATCAGCAACCTTTGTGACTGCTCTAGCATTCACTGAACGGGAGAGAAGGGCAACCCGTTTTTTGGCTGAGTAGCCCTGCTTGTCGCTGCCGACCAATCTTCATTAATTTCTGTGAGATTCCCTGGAATTTGCCTATCTCTTAATTTCTTTCCTAATCACCTCTATTTTTACCTAGTAACAGGTAACATTTCTATCTTTAGTTTCTGGACAACGAGCTGAAGTAACCTAGGGTGTGAACACGTGTAACAACGTATCTGTCTCTCAAACCCCTGTCCGTTTCCATTAGAAGGAACTTCATTTTATCGATTGAAAATAGGGTTTTCTTCTCTGTTTACTAGAATCCCAATGATGTTTTCCTCCCTTGGAGCCTGATCTCCTATCTTGATCATACTCCCAACCCCTCTATTATTGCTTACATTATGACCCAACATTCTTTCTCGTTCTACATTCGCGCTTACTCGCTGCCCTATTCGGTTTGCTAATTCCTCTTCAGGATTCATTTCTTCGACTATATGCAGAATCATCTGTTTATTTTTTAAAGGCTGCTTCACCTCTTCTAACTCTTCTGTGATCTCTATCACTTCTTCTAACGTGATGGGCTTATGATAAATCATACCTTTTTGTAAATTCACGTTTATCCCTGCTAAAAATCTTTCCTTTATTCTGTTATCAATCAGTTATGGTGCATACTCACACTTTGTGTTTGCTATTTCTCCTTCATCAATTGGTGCTAAAAGATTCCTATCTAGGGATTGCAATTGTGTTGCAAAGTGGTGCATACCTTCCCCTCCCTTCTGATGACATTCTGCAAAGCTGCGCTCATTTTGCTCCATTGTTTTTTTAAAAAATCATGCAGTCATTAACTCTTTAAATATATCACAAGTTTCTGCTGCTACTATGTCTCGATCCTCTCTTGCGAAATATAGCGCGCCGCCAGCTAATCTTATTTTCCCCATTCTAAATTTTGCATCTGCAGTCCAATTTCCTGCAACGGAGATCTACTCAACGGATATTCATTTACATTAGTCCTCCATCAAAAATGGGATTTCAGTGTATAATCCTAAAACTTGCATATTTTTGTTGTTATTCGCCATAATGCCTATTCTTTCCTAATCTAATTAATAAATTTAATTCCCAACAATGCTGTTAATCAAAATCGCTCTTAAAACTACAATCGTCTTAATTAACTTAAATCTACTTAACAAAATCACACAAGAATAATTCAATTAGATGGCACCTGTATGAATATAATATTAAAATAAATATTTTTCCAAGCACTACGTCTCTTAATTAGCATAAGAACATACTTTATTGCTAATCACACCTTAGCTACTCATGCCTTAATCTAAAGTACCTGATTTTGGTGCAAAATAGTAGTTGATGTGCACACACATAAACCAAACTTCACATTCATACAAGCAACATGAGATCAATCATAATAACTTATTATGATGTTTATGAAAATAAATCGTTATGCAATACTAATAATCTATCATAAGAATAATCTTAAACAATTCAAAAAATTAAACTTTATGTGAAGAAAAAATTTTTTCATAAAATGTTTTGCTCAATTTAGTTATTCAACATTAAGTATGCTAATTATCCATCCTGTAAACAACTGTGCTTTATAGGTTTGGCTTATCAGTTTCAAACATTTTAAATGTTATCCTATGTCAACTGCGAGAAATATTGCTATTATATCTCATAAATGCCAAAACAATCCTGTCGTTGACTGCGCCAAATATGGGGCTGGTGGCTCAATTGGAAAAATAATTACTAGTAACTCAATGGCAAAACTGCTTATGAAAATCAATATCTAACTTTAGTGGAGTTCAGTAACTCCTATTAGCCCGAAGCTTCACACACAAAGAGATTTCTAGCTGGAAAGGTAGTTCGTTAGTTGAACAATAGCTCCCAATAATTAGTCCCTTTAAATCCCTCTAAGAAAATAATCTTATTCCCCATTAAACACTTTTATAGCTTTAACTTTACCCATTAATGCAATTAGAAACCATTTACACTTTTAAACACTATTTAAAAATTTGGAATAATGATTGATGGACATGAGAAATAAAAGGATTGTCACGAGATTACCCTTAGACCCTCATTAAAGGTGATGGAGCGACCCATGACGTGGCGGTGTTCTGCGAAAAGTGCTAAGCAGGCAGAAGCAAATTTCAGCTGGCTCTCTGGGTGTTGTTCTAAGCATGACCCTCGAAGTGGCTCTTGTTGATTGCAACTAGGTCTGTCAATGATATGCTTTTTACCATATTTATGTAATGGATTAATGCGGCTAATGACGTGCTTGGTATTTTTGGTGGCTCCTTAAACTAACAACATGAAAAGAAGACATTCTTTTTGATCTCATCTGAAACACTGTTCAGGAACATCTCTATTTGGCACCTCCAGTTGTCTTTACTTCTCAAGAACTAATTAATAACTCATGTGTTCATCTCTAGATCTAACAGACAACTGGAGACCTCTACCCAATAGTTTCTAAGTTGATAACATCCCAAATTTCCATTCTTCTTTACGTATTGATGATGTATATGGTTTTTGAATTAATTCAATATTAGAATTGTACAATTGGCAGAGATGGGAGAATCATTCCCTCCCGGGATGCCAATAATTCAGGTGACGGGCCCGATGGCTGCTTTCTTGAACCTTGGACATCTGGGGCAGGCGAAGCCTCTTCTGGCCGTCCAGCATATTAGCAATCCAAGGCGGGGATGAACATCCTGTGGAGATCTCAGATTCTCCTTCTCCCCTTACAAAGAAGGGAAAGGGCACTCCTTCAACTGACAATTGATTCTATTGTAATAAATTCTATAAATGTCTGTCATGTTTAATAAGGTCTGATATTTTCACTATCAACTGATAAGCTCAAGAATGTAGTTGACTAATACTTGAGAAAACTGACGTGGAAACGTAATGAAATAATATCTAATGATTTTAGAAGGAATAATATAATATCAAAAATTTCCATTAAATCATTAATTTACATCTCCTTCAAAATATGGTGAATCTGCACATGAAAATAGCTTCTCAAGTAAATCTGAAACCGAATTTATTAGTGAGTGTTATAATAAGTCTGGGACTCGCAATCAATACATCGTACGAGGTTTAAAGTGAGCGGCTTCTTAACTCTGAGAAGCTAAAAAATTAGACACCATCTAATAACGAGTTGGTGCACCTTTAGCTCTAATCACAGCCAGTATTCTTCTGGTCATGGACTCAACAAGATGCTGATATTGTAGCTGAGGAATGTTGGGCCATGCTCACATAATGGCAGCTCTAAGTAGGGTCAGATTAGATGGTGGCATTTCCAAGCTGCTTTAAAGTTATCTTTTGACTTCGTCCCATAAATGCGACTGGTAGTGATGGTAAAGTTACGACTTTGACGAATGACTGCAAAGATGAGAAAAATGAATGCCCGATAATAATCGAAGAGCTAAAAAAATTGGTCAATGAGAAGCTAGGTACAGCAAGAGGCCAGAAATATCAGATAAAAGACAATATAAACGGTAAAGTAGAGGAATTAGCATTAGTATAGGATTGAAGAGAATAGAGATAATGCCATTACCACCATCTATAATGTCAAGAGGGAATTGATAAACAAAATAGAAGACCAAGAAGAACGGAATACGATCATAGAAAAGATCGATCAAGCAATCAATAACCATACAGTGAAAGTAAACAATCTATGAGATAATATTAATGTGGTGAAAAACAATGATAAACTTCTAGATCACAGTGATGATTCAACAAATTCCAACAATGGTCTTAACCATATTATTAGTTAATGAAATTATGAAATCAGCATGAACAATAATGGAGGAATTAATCACCCAAGCTACAGATAAATTAAATGAATTAATCATTTCAACTCGAGATACCCTAATGCAAGACCAAAAGAGAATATTATACCTAATAAGGAAGATGGTGAAAACTTATTTGATCTTAGAAATGGTGAAACTCATAACAATAAAGAAGAAATGGAAGATATTTTTGCCGATATAGAAAGAATTGATATTTGCTAAGATAAGAGTGACAACAGTCATAATAAAAATGTAAATAATACACATTTAAGTTACCAAGGAAAAAATACAAAGCAAATACTAACCCATCAAATACCAGTGTCCAACTAAGGATAATGAAATGATCATTGCAAGTGGTAATACAGCATTAGACAATCAACATTTAGGGCTCTGACCGAATGTGGATTATATTATTGAAGCTGTAGGAGGATCTACTTACACTGGAATGTAATTAAACCGAGAGAATAATTTTGCAACTCCCAGTTTTTGACTCGTTGCTAACAAACTTAGAAATAAAATATACAGGGCGATTCTGAAAAAGTGTGTATAACTGTAAGCAGTGACAGAGATGACCAGAATGAACATTTTCTTTTAGTACAATGTGGGTCCGAATTTGAATGCTAACTGAAATATGAACAGAAATAAAAAGGCCGCCACCAAGATCAACAAGTTAATTAATCAGGTTATGCAACGCCTAGAATAATGAATTTTGGAGGAATAATAGGGTACATAAAACTCTGTATACCGTTAAAATTTGATAGTATTCCAACTGGTAGTTTCCGAATTACGCATTCAAATTGTAAAGTGCTCACATGCGAGTACTAACCAGCACGTGTTACGATGTCGAGTGCGTAACTCGGAAACTACTTGTTGCAATTCGATGAAACTTTAACGGTATACAGAGCTTTATGTACCCTATTATTCCTCCAAAATTCATAATTCTAGACGTTACAGAACCCGAGTTATTAACTTGTTGATCTTGGTGACGGCATTTGTATTTCTGTTATCATCTCAGCGTTCAAATTCGGACTCACATTGTATTAAAAGAAAATGTTCATTCTGGTCACCTGTCATTGCTTATAGGTATATCGATACACACTTTTAGAATCACCCTGTATACGAATATACAGATACCCATATTTTTTTTTTACATTTTTAAAAATGCATAACCAGCTTGGTTTAAAATTTAAAAATCTTTAAAATCAGATTCATTATCGTCCGATTCTCCAAAAAAATTCCTTACTACAGTACCGCCAGTGGTTTATTAAAAATTATGAAAGATTATTTAATTTTCAACAAGAGAAGAACGATGCAGTCACAGTCCCGGTAGCAGTTCCATTTTGTCCGGCTCCTATTATGTATTCATGCATCAAGGTAGTGTAATAAATATTCATTTGAGCTTTATAAAAGATCGTTAGGCAATTTCAGAAGAAAAACGCTACGGCTGTTGAAAAGCTATTCTCGTCGAAATTTTATTTCATTTTAGTGTTACAAACGAGTGATGGACGGCAGGAGAAAGAATTGGATGCTCGGATCGGTGCAGCAAGCTGTGTCAGACGTGAACTGTGGCCATCCGTGGTAACGAAACGCGAGTTGAGTAACAAAGCCAAGCTCTCAGTCTTCAAATCTATCTTTGTCCCCATTCTCACCTATGGTCATGAGGCTTGGGTAATGACCGAAAGAGTGCGATCGCCGGTACAAGCGGCCGAAATGAGATTTCTGAGAGGTGTGGCAGGTGTTACCCTACAAGATAGAGTGTACAGCAGCACAATAAGGGAATCTTTAGGTGTTGAGCCGCTACTTCTCCGCATTGAGAGATCTCAGTTGCGCTGGTATGGCCACGTGATACGGATGCCGCAAACTAGTCTTCCTAGGCAGTTGTATTTACCAAGCCGGTGGGTAAGAGACCAAGGGGTCGGCCTAGAACCAGGTGGCTAGACTACATGGAGAATCTGGGTTCGAGTCGCTTGGATATTACCAGGGAGGACATGCGCCTGATGGCGGAAGATCGCGATCGCTGGAGATCCTCCATAGGGCTGCTGCCCCCGCGACCCTACAGATAAGCGGGTTTGAAAAGTAAGTAAGTAGTGTTACAAATTAACTTAAAGTAATTTCTATACTGGATGTTTGTTTGTGGGTTTGTTTTTTATACAAATCTACAGTTTTATTCCGATCTTGATAAAATTTCGCTTACATGACCTTCAAACATCAGGAAGATCACTGCCTACCTCAGATTTCGAAAAAATAATAATTATTGATAAAAAAATCGATATTTATTATCAATAAACGGCGGCAAGATATGAGAATCTTTTTATAGTAAATGAATCGTGATCGCATTGACTTTTTCAGCGAATGATTCTCCCCACCTTGTTTTCGAAAATTCACTTTCCTACTAGCTTTTGCGGGAAAAATGGATGGGAAATTGAGAAAAAAAAAGTGAATTAATGTACTGTCTATTGTATATGATGTGCCAATATAATAAAATTTATACGTTAATTTTGCTTGAAATTCGTTTGAAGTTGTCCCATCGTACTTAAGGTTTCCCAATTTAGATACTTTTTAAGTCAAATGTTTTTATATACACATGACTATAATAGCCGCCACGTAAGTTGAACGATCTTTTGATCTCATCAATATGCTTTGTCTGCTATATGATTTTAACCGTGGCACTTGTTCTGCTATAGTAATGGTGGAGATATCGTTGAAGCGTGGAAAGCCTATTATAGTCATGATATAAAACAAATTGCATTCGAGTCGACTATTCTCCGTCATTTTTTAATTTATTAAATTCATTTATCTATTTAAAAGAAAACACGAAAATAGAAACTAAATATAAATACGAAAACAATGTTTCGGAAACGAAAGCGGATGTTTCATGGAATAACTAAGCGATTTACTTCACGTTAACGTCTATTGGCTGGCGTTAGAAATGACGTGATCCTGTCGTTCAACTTATGTGGCAGCAGCTATAAATGCAGTATTTATGCATTGGTCAGTATGTCAATATTTTTCGTAAACACATTCTCCGCAGGTAGGGATGACAATACACAAAACAAGAAATACAAATAAAAGAATCATATTAATTCATACATTTTCTTAGAATATTTTCTGAACAACGATTAAATTAATAAATTCTGGGATTATATTCATCTTCGGGGACGTTTCTGGGGATATATTAATTTCCGGGGATGTCTGGTCACACTAGATTATACACAATATTCGAGAATGTTTTATTCCTGCTATTTTTTTCAGTTGATCCAACCGTTTAGGAGACAGAGGCCCTGAAAGTGTGAAACTTTTAAAGTTTTGAACCCAATTTTATTGATGGAGACAGACAGATAGAGTGGGTCTTACAGACATCCCTATTCTAATTTTTAATCGAATATTCTTCAATACACACGCACAGACTCTGCCTCCATAGGATTGCTGCTCCCAAGACTTTGCTTGTGCACTAACATCTACTCCATCCTAGACAGATTAGCCATGGCTCCCAAATCAGTTTTTTTAATATCCGAGATCTTATAGTCTTTGGAGGATTCCAACATTGACAAGTTACTACAAGAGAATAGAATTCTCTTTTACAAAAGGTAAATTGACGATACTGTGATTTCCTACGATAGTAGAAACACAACCGACCATGACATCCAAGATGGATTTAACCTGCTATCCCCGTCCATTAAGTAAACCCTCGAACCTCAGTGTAACCAAGGCATTCATTTCTTAGACATCCTCATCATCAGAAGTCCAAACAAAAACAGCCTAAACTTTGAAGTGTACAGGGAAGAATCGACTATGGCTAACATCATTCCATTCGATTCCAATCATCAAAAACACAAAATGGCTGCCATCAACAATGGATTTAGACTAGTCAAATCCTACCTGATCACCAAGGACGCCCATAAGAGACTTGATTGCCACCATATTCGACTTAACTAGAGCCAATAACTTTCCTGACTGTCACCCAATCTGCTTTACAGAACCCTAAAAGCCGGGAATATCGAACACAGAAGCAAAAGAACTATGCCAGCTTTACTTATCACGGACCTGTACGGACCCTTACCAACTTATTCCGAGAGCCGGGCATCGGTATTTCTTTTCGGACCACCCACAATAACCAGAATCCTCAACCCAAAACAATCAAATACTGACACACACTGGTACAATTCTCCAGTATCTATAAACTCACATGCCCAGATTGTAAGGTCCATTACACTGGATCCACAACTTGCTCATTTAACGAATGCTTTCGCGAACACTGACGTTACTAGAGCAACAACGATGGGAAATTTGCCTTCGCCCAACATTTAATAAGGAATAAAGACAGTTGACAAATGCATGGACATCCTATAGAAAGGAAAACCGAAGGAGAAGATTCTGATCCATGGAGAAATTGAAATCAAGAAGCATCTCCAAGCGAACCATGACAAAGTATTAAAAAACCAGATCTATTTTGAGAGAGATGCTATTAATTTCGTAAGCAAATTCGGCAGTTTTATCGAAGCAGATGACGTCACAACCGTCCTCTAATAGGTCTGCGGTTTCCAAGCTCACCCACTAATCTGCGTTGAATTATCGTTCCCACATGATTGGTGGACAGGGTATCATTCTGACTATATATTTCAATGTCTTGCCAATTTTCCCTTTTGCGGAAGATCTTTATGGGTTAGTCAGGCTTCTTGCCTATTTCAGTGTATTTCATGTGGAATTTATTCCGGAAGGGTAAGAATCATGTAAGCACTGCTTACGTCCCACCTGAACAAATGTACACTTCACTGTTCGATTGTCGAATTTTCCCTTTGTAGACTATGGCCTCCGATGATGGCATAATCACAGAATAACACAGAATGGACAGCTTCACTGTCTTTCATGCCAAGCGAAAAATTGGAATTTGCCGGCTGGTTAACCTGCGTTTCAATGGAGCTTGCTACGACTTTTTCTATATTTTTAATTATTTAACGGTCTGTAATTAACTGAAACTATCCTGATCACACGAAAACTTGAAAATAATGACATGTAATCTGTCAGCATCAAGTAAAAAAAAAAAAAAAAAAAAGTTTTTCCAAAAAAAAACCCAACAGATATTCACCTAATTAAATGCTTGGCAATCAGTTGACTGTTAAGTTTACAGTATACAACAGAAGACAGAGAAACCACTAATCCACATAACTAATTTATTCTGATGAATACGTATTTCGGCAGCCAAGCTGCCTTCTTCAGCATCCAAAGAAAGCTATGATCTTCGTGAAGAGCTTGTCTTCTGTTGTTTGATGTCCATCCAGTTTCTGGCTCCTCATTTTTCGGTTTGCAGTATATATTTAAATCATTTAAACTTTACAAATGTATTAATATTTTCCCCGAAGTATAGTAATTTCACTCACAAACTAATAGAATTTCAACAACAGAATTAATTTGATATACTTTAATTTGCTTTTATTGAGAATGCAACATTTTAATATATATTTACATTTAAATATATACATTTAGATACTTCAATATATTATTATCATTAAAATATATAGTGTAAGTGATGTTCACAAAAATTAAGACATTTCACACTTCAAGAAGTTAATAATTCAAAAACAAAATTCATAAATAATTCACACTTATTATTAATTTACATTTGATTTTAACCTCACCGGGGAACGAGTTATCATTTATATCGAAATGATATAAAGGTCAAAAATTAAACTTTTTCAAGGGATCAATTTTTTTTTTTCTTTTTTTTTTTTTTTAAAATTTTAAAAACAAAATAAATTTTTTGAATAAAAATTCCTCTTAATAATTTTACATGTTTTGGGACTGAAGAATATAACACTATTTAGCTGAGCTCTGAGAAATTTCTGGTGACAGGGCAATGATGTTGAGAATATCCTTTCATCAAGAACTTTGCTTAATTAATCGAAGAAAGTGGCTTTATTTGAAAGTAAGCAAAATGTAAGTTTAAAATGCTTTTATTTTCATAATACACCGAAAAAATCCTGATTACCATTTCCTTAATAATGCAAGGGCTTAAAAGATAATTTTTAATTTTTCCTTTAATGAAATTAACATAGGAAACTGACAAGTTTTTTTAGTTATACAATTAGGCCAACATCACGCTAAAAAGCTTTTATTTTCTTTATAAACAAAATTATTCTGAAAACATTTCACAAAAGAGATGTTAAATCAAAAGTTAACTTTTTAATTAACAATATTACCCTATGAAACGGTCACTTTCAAAGTTTTAATAGATAAACATGTCTTAAATGTTTTTATTTTCATTGTATACAGGGTGATTATAATTAAAGTTTAGGTTTCAAAATGCTATAAAAAAAGAACCACTTAGTAGAATGACGTCCAATTGGAATGGAATGTTATTGAAGAAGGGGGAAAGCTTATGGCATTAAGAAAAAAAAAGTAGGTCCAAATTTTAGCAACAGATGGCGCTGTAAGCGTCAGAATATGTAAATGAAAATGTGTGTCATGCGCACAACTCATTTGTTACAAAAACTTAGTGGAATTGAAGGCACGCATTGCGCAACACATTCTGAACGTGACGCCGAAGACACTTCGATCAGTTGTGGAACATGATGTTTCTCGATTTCAACTTGTTTCACAGAACGCTGGACAGCATATTGAACATGTTTTGCACCAGTCTCCCGCAATTTAAAAACCGATTTGATGGATGCTTTGCACACTGAACAGTACAGATGGTTTAACGTGTAACTTACACCTTAGCCTTTGTTTTACGATTCATTTGTCATTTGTAGTCGAAATTCTGACACTTACAGCGCCATCTGTTGCTAAAATTTGGACCTACCTTTTTTTCTTATGCCATATGCTCCCCCCCCTTCTTCAATAACATTCAGTTCCAATTGGACGTCATGCAACTAAGTGGTTCTTTTTTTACAGAGTTTTGAAACTTAAACTTTAATTATAATCAATCACCCTGTACATGAAACAACGGGTGATTGATTATTTAAAGTTAACTTTTTTATTTACTGAAATATATGCAAACAGCGCCTACTTCTCAATGCTACTCCTATGCTAAGCAAACCTGCGAGTCCACCCATTCGCCAGGAGCAATGTTTCAAGGTCACTACCATCGAAATGCTGAGCTGTCCATTCTGTGGCTTAATGCCGAAATGCATCAGGCTAAAAAATTAAGTTTTACGGTGTCATTCCTGGTCCCTTTATTTCAGTATACTTATTGTGACATTAGATAAACCATGGATAATTTTAAATATTTAATGAATTTCAATCAAACATACAGTCGGGTACAAAAAGGTTTTTACCTGCTCCGTATGAACTGAGCTACCGGATGTTGATCGGTGCAAAAGCAGGCACTTTTACTGAGAGTCATGGCTGATTAGACTGGACCTGTCCCTTCTGAATGAAAACAGGGTAACAGGTATACGCTTGGGATGTGCTATTCACGTGCTCAACTATGACAAAGTCTATACCTTTTTGCATCTGACTGTACATACAAAGAACATGCAAACGAATACTTTTTCAAAGTAAAAAAAGTGAAACAACTGGATCAGATCTGACTGTTTGGTTCTAAGAAGAACAAGTCACAAATTTTTAGACATGCCCTAAGAAGTTAGACAATTCAAGGAATGCAATGTGATTGAAACTGACCATTACTTTCGAAACTTTTGATGGCTTTATGCATCCAAAATGAAATGTTAAATTCATTAGTATATTATTGCACAATAAATAAAATGGTTTTACAGTTTTACTTTTATTTGAAATAAGAATCCACAGATCGTATTTTATTATCAGTAAGTTGCTTTTGTTTTTTTCTTTTATGATTAGAAGTTGATTTTGTAACAGTTCGAACAGGACAAGTGCTTGCATTAAACTCTTCTTGCAATTTTTGTGCCATATGAAAATCTTCATGTTCCTTTTTTTCTAATGCGGATATTTTCCTTTTGCATTTTGTGCATGTTACTGAATCATTACCACAATAATATTCAGCGTTATCATTGGAATGTACAGAAGAGTGTGTTCCATCATATTCTTTCTGTAACTTGCAAGCAATGTGAAAATCATTATGTTCATCAATAAGTGCAGCTGGTATCTTTTTATTGCATTCGTTACATTCAATGATATTTGTAGCTGCATCAAAATGTAATACTTCATAATCCATATTATTCATTAAATCAAATGTAATATTTTCATCTTTATTCAGTGGTTTCATATACTGCTGTATCCCCTTAGACGCTGGTAATTCTTGAAGGGTTGCCTTTAGTGAAGGGGTTTCACAACTCTGCACTTCATTTGCGTCTTGGAGTTCTACTGAAACTGTCTCAGCTAAGTCACTTGATTTACTAAGATTTTCCAATTTGCTTAAGAAAAAACATTTCTTTTTATTTTCTGTAATATGGTGGCAGTTGACGATTGTATTCTTTGATGATAATTCATTTGGAACTTTAGCTTCACTTGTCCCTTGGCAATTCACATTAAAACTTTTACTAACTGTAAAGGGAACAGGCATTTTACTTTCTTTGACAGTGGCTGTAGTTTTCAACAAAAATGCATCAATACTTTTATTTCCTTGCAGGTTATCTTGAAACTTTCCAATAGACATAGCCATTGATAAAACTGGTGGATCCCTAAAATTAGAAATAAAGAATATATTAAAAATTACAATACACAGAGATAATTCTCTCATGGCAAATGAAGCCAATTCTGATTTAAATTCAAAAATTCACACAAAAAAATTGAATGCCATAAACATGCTTGATTTTAATACAGAACTATGATCAGAAAACAATGATTTTAATTTCAAACAATTAAACGTGCAATGGTTGCATATACAAAGAGGTTACTAAAAGTAGGCCAACGATTTTGAGCAATCCAGTTATTTATGCATAGTGGCATTGTGGTCTTCACTAAAGTCCAGAGTTCATCTCCATTTCAAGGTCATTGGTAAGCAAAAATTTGACATCCAGTCATGTACTGCAGATTCTTATTGGAGAAGTCTGCAGACTGTATTGGTCAAAAAGTCACCTTGCAGATAGCAAAGATCTGCAGCCTGAGTTTTCAGGTTTATGGATTATGGGAATAAAGTAAAACCTACCAGAGTAACTGAATTTAGAAAGAAATACAAAAGAACTGCTTTTATATCAATTTGAGAAGAAAATTTTTAGTAGGATCAGGTGTTAGTTTCTTGTAGAAGGTAAGGTCAAATCAGATGTGTTCAAAACAATAATGGCTCTCCTTTATCAGCGGGTTTTATTGTCTCGGGATTATTGCTAAGGCGTTTGATGCAAAGAAATTCATCTTTACATATCCAGGAATCAAGGAAGTCGCTCTCTGCAACAGGCAAGCACATCTGCCCTATTCTTTAACTTGGGAACACAATTTTAAATGGCTCTGACAAAAATATTTTAATAGATATCAAGCACACACAAAAAAACGTACCTGCGTTCGAGTTTTTTCTATCTATTGATGCCTTTTTCAGGCCCGTACGATTAAAACTCGATTTTTTAGCAGGTGTCTGAAATTTTTTTTTTTTTTTGTATAATTTTAACTCTCAATGTTAATTACATTAAATTTTACACAATCGATTGATTTTAATATTTCTTTTAAACCTTTTATTAGTATTAGGCATCATACAAAATTTTACAACAGATAAAGTATAATCTTAATTTAATGTAAGAACAAAATATTATAATTTGACAGACATCTTTGGAAAACGTTCAACACTCACATCGAAAAGAATTTATTTCTTCTCAACGAAAACGCGGCACCAAAAACGTTGTCAATGACTTAGACATTCCAAGGAAATTTTCATTATTTTTATATGGAAATTAAACATTCCTTGACAGGTTCAAAATCGTTTTATTTATCAATTTTATACATAACTAGAAATCCACCCATCACATGACGGGTGTCAACCATACAGGCAGAAGGGTAAAGAAATGAAAGTGGAGCATCAGTGGTTTTCAAAACTTATATTCTGCAACAATATACTAAGGGCAAAGAACGTATAAGGATAAGAAGGAAAGGCTCGCGTAGACGTAAGTGGCGCCGCCCAAGCCTGGCGGGAAATGTGTGTTGCAGAGAAGCCCCCGTTTGATGATCGGGCAGCTTTTATCACGTGATATAAACCTAGCCTTCACTTCTTATCCTTATATGTTTTTTGTTTGTTTGTGCTGCTATAACAATGCATTTCAGCGCGGCCTCAGCTTATCACATATCTTGCGCGTGTGTTGCTAAGGGTAAAACAATTGCCAAGCAAATTAACTTATGGCCACAAATGTTATTTTATCCTGGTCAGTAGGAAACTGTGAAAAGGATAATGATGAACTTTTATCGCCAACTTGAATTCGAAGCAGTTGCAAAGTCTTCTTTTGACTCAGATCCAATAACTCTAGACACTGAAAATCCAAATTTATTTGAAACAAATTCGGATGCATACGTTGCAGGTTTTTCAGCCAAAAAAATTCTTGAAAAAAATGAATGCATTGACTGCAATTGATTTTATTCTTTTTTTTATAAAAAAAATTATGTTCAACATCTTTTCCACGGTCTAATTTTTTGTGGTGTCTGCTTTTAAATCACTTTTAAAAAAGTAAGTGAATAAAAGTCATGTTAAAATATTTGCTTTCTTTTTAAAATATATTAAAAATTACAAGATTTCATTATAAAATAATATTATGGAATAAAATAATTATACTTTCAATATAATAAACCGTGTCAGTAAATAAATGAGAAAATAAATGAACAATAATTTAATTTAGCATTTTAAAACCAAATAAAAAAACTTCAATGAATGCAGGCATAACAAAGCATTTGCTGCCCTCTTTGACATGAGCGAGAGCTTCTCTGCATTCCACTTTCCCGCCACAGCCTGGCGGCGCTAGGATCTACAAACTTACACTAAATCAAGTAGAGCTTTCATTCTTTTCCTTAACGTTCTTTGCTAAGGGTTAGACAGTACAGCACAGTAAATAATACCAAAGAATTAACCTTACTATAATCCCCCTATGCCAACCCCCAACCTTTTTTTTTAGGATAAAAGCACTTTAAATCTGATATTCAACTCGATTTTATTTTATTTTTATACAAATTTTTTAATTACTTTTTGTATGGAATAAACTATGGTTTAGTAAATCTATATTATATATGTATTCCTAATGTGGAAAAAAATACATACACATGAAAACATCCATTCAACCAAATAGCAATTACAAAAGTTTATTAAAGTTAAAAACAAATAAAAATGACAATACTATACTGGGTGCATAAGGTATTTGAGGACACACCTTCGTTTGGCTACTGCTGCACCTTGCCGTTTCCAGAAAGCAAAATGGCGCACCGTCAAGTAACACACAGCAAGAAGAGACATGCAGTAATCGTGGCAATAAAGGCAGAGCACAGAGGTTTAGAGATATCACGATTTCTAAAGGTTGCAAAATCATTCGTCCACAAAGTGCAGAAGGAGTTGGAGACCGAAGATGGCAAGGTTGCACCAGTAGCAAAGCATAAAAAGCATGCCTCAGAACAACAGAATTTATTCAGCAAGTGCAGCAGGCCATCAATGACAAAGCCAGAACATCCATGAGGTCATTTGTTAAAGATCTCCACGTGTCAGAAGGAACAATCAGAAATGTTGTCCATGAAAACATCAGATATGTTATGCGAAGAGGTCAGTTTATGTCAGACAAAATACGGGAAAACCATCTACTCAGATCGAAAAGACTCTTAAACAAGCCGAAAAATCCGTGTGAAGCAGATTTGCTGTGGGTTTCTCTGATGAAAAAAACTTTGACCAGGAACAGAAGGTGAACAGAAGAAATGACAGATGGTTTTGTGCAGACCCTTCAGAAGGCCACGAGGCATGCACACGAAATTTCCTGGTTTTAGGGGTTGTCATCAGTAAGGGGCCATCTATAATTTACGTCACACGAATTTCATGATTTTTGACCCTCCCCCCATCCTTGTCACAGATGACAACATATGTGGACCCCCCAAACCATTCCCCTTGTGTGACGTCACATATTTTGCAATTTTAAATTTAGAAATTCTTAAATTAAAAAAGCACTTCCAAAATTATTTATATATTTTATTTAAAATCTTTTTTCATCAAATCAGACATTTTACAAAATTTACAAAACATAGCAAATCAAATAAACGATCAAAATTTAACCATCTTGTGTCCATGGACTTTGAACCCATTCCTTTATATTATTTTTGACTGGCATAGCAGTTACTTCGTTTTCGATTTAGATAATGTTAGGAACATTCGATGTTTCAACATCTTCTTCATCCAACCATCCACTGTCATCGTTTATCGAACAAAGAACTTCCATGGCACGTCTAGCTGCACGTCTCTGAGGACAAATCTTTGTGATAGGCAAAATGTCTTGTTGGCTCTTATTTGATTACTTGTGTTGGTTAGTGGCTTTGTATGATCGCTTAAATAAGTATGCCTCAACACTGGGGCAATATTATTATACTGATAGATTTGGTAATATTTTCAAGTTTTTCGTTGAAGTTTAGAGTTTTAATACTTTACATTTATAAGAGGCCTATGAGAGACACAGGCCCTGAAACTCAAAATTCCATCTTAAATTTTAATAATCAGGATTTTTTCGTTTGTTGGAAACAATGAAGGTTACATTGTTGCTCAGACTAAGATGGTCAGGTGACTTTTGAGTTTCAGGGCCTGTCTTTCTAGTTGGCTTTGAGAAAGACAGGCCTCGGGCAACGTTTCCTATAAAGAAAGTCTCGGCACTGAAACGTCATACATTGTTACATTTTCATACTTCGTCCTTTGGTAACCGCATTTCTACCAATAATAACCTCTAAATTTGGTCGACCGTCTTATAATAAGCCTCTGCACGGAAACGTCACCTGACCATACTAGTCCGAGTAACAATGCAACCTTCATTGTTTCCATCTTGAATTTAACGAACAATATTTTTTTGTTTGTTGGAAACAGTGAAGGTTGGATTGTTGGCTGGACTATTATGATCAGGTTACTTTTCCGCGCTGGGGCCTGTCTTTCTCGTTGGCTACAGATTTATCGTAGCCTACGAAAAAGACAGGCCGGGGCACTTAAAAGTCACATGACCAAAGGAGATCGAGCAACAATCCACCTTCATTGTTTTCATCTTAGATTTCAACAACCAGCGTTTTTTTTGTTTGTTGGAAACAATGAAGATTGGATTGTTCTTCGATCTACTTTGGTCATGTGACTTAAGTGCCCTGGCCTGTCTTTCTAGTTGGCTTTGGATTTATACATGTGAAGTCACGAAGCTTATGACTTGGATTGCTGCTCTACTTCATTTCTTGCTCTACTTCGATATTTCCTTGTCTTCGATTCCTGCTCTACTTCATTTATTGCTGTATTTTGATAGCTCCTCTACTTCAATTCCACTTCTACTTTTATTCCTCCTCTACCTTGTCACACGATGTCACACTTTGTTGACCCCCTCCCTCCCTCCCCCTTAACTTTGTGACGTAATTTACGGATGGCCCCTAAAGGACATGTGATGCCTCCACACTTCTTTCCCCAAGGCCTTAAAGTTAACACTGCAGTCTATATTGAGACACTTGAAACAACTGTTAAGCCTTGCATAGACACGATACGCAACAGAAGGCCTTGATCACTTAGCCTTATATGTTTCAGCAAGACCCTGCCCCAGCACACAAGTCTCGCAAGACACAGTAATGGATGGCCGACAACTTCCATGATCACGTAACCCCTAACCTTTAGCCTCCTAACTCCCCTGACCTGAAACTGTTGGACTATTTTGTATGAAGTGTTGTGGAGAGAGAGGTCAATGAACACCCCCATAACATCAAATATGAATTGAAAGCTGCCATTGTTCGAGCAATGAGCAATATGAACCATTACCATTTGATTCACGCATGTTGACAATTTCTATCTCGCACTGAAGCAGTTATAGAAGCTGAAGGCGGATTCATAGAATAGCCATACAAGGTTTCTAGTGTATGCCCATGATATGTTTTGATAATAAAGTTATTATCTCGACTTATATCTCAGGTTTCTTTCTTGACGTGAATCTGTCCTCAAATACCTTATGCATCCTGTATTTTATGAATAAATTTTGCACAATTGCAAATGAAAAAATTAAGAGTCTACTTAAAATTCCAAATAAAAAAAAAAAACAGAAAGAATTCAATAGGTTTTACTCCCCCTACTTCGTCAAGTAACATATCAAAGGATTCATCATAGACTACTGATACATCAAAGCCACACCGACTTTTTTTTTCATATAAATAAATGCGAAGTCAAAGTCAACAATATCTCTAGTCAACAAAATGCTTCTAGTCAATGTGTAAAAACGCTTCGAAGTGATAAAAGACAAATTGTTGAAAGAGTGAGGCAGTTTTTCTTGAAAGAAAAGGAAGCAGAAGGCCCCATTATTCCTGTTACCAACATTACAAAAAATGGAGTAGCACCTCTTGAATAATGTTGTTTTTTCTGTTTTTGCCTTTCTCTGGAATTATAAATAGAGACTTAATTTTTTTCATAGACAATTTTGGTATAAAATAATTTACAT
This sequence comes from Rhysida immarginata, assembly GCA_023313115.1. Classification (NCBI taxonomy): domain Eukaryota; kingdom Metazoa; phylum Arthropoda; class Chilopoda; order Scolopendromorpha; family Scolopendridae; genus Rhysida; species Rhysida immarginata. The sequence goes on along the minus strand of JAHWFO010098815.1, from coordinate 99,286 downwards.
TTTCTTACTGTCATTTTTATTTTTACTTTTTTTTTTTTAACATTATTTAACTTTTTGTTTACTTTTAATTAACTTTTGTAATTGCTACTTGGTTACAATACAATTGGTTGAATCCATGTTTTTATGTGTATGAATTTTTTCCACATAAGGAATACATAAAAAATATTCATGATTTACTAAACCATACTTTATTCCATATGAAAAGTTATTAAAAAATTTTTATAAAAATAAAAAAATAAAAACGAAGTGAAAATCGGATTTTAAAGTGCTTTTAGCATACAAATAAAAAAAAAAAAGTCTCCTGGGAGTATGCAAAAGAGGTCTACGCTTGCTTTGTGGACCTTGAAAAAGCATATGACAGAGTTCCTCGGGAGAAGCTCTGGCAATTGTTGCAAGAGTATGGAATGGATGGGCAATTACTGGTTGCTATCATGTCTCTGTATGAAAGCTCTGAGATGTGTGTACGGATAAATGGCGTCAAGTCAAGACCGTTCACCATGGGTGTTGGACTCCGCCAAGGACGCGTACTGTCACCCCCCTTGTTCATTATCTTTATGGACTGGATAGACAGGGGCAGCCAAGGCAACCAGCGTGTTTGTGTGGGCGACTGCCTGGTGGAGAGGTTGCTCTTTGCTGACGACCTTGTCCTCCTTGGGTCGTCTCGCACGAACCTTCAGCATGCACTAGATCGGTTTGCAGCCAAATGTAAAGAAGCTGGGATGAAGATCAGTGTGGCTAAAACCGAGGTTCTGGTCCTTTTAAGACAGCCTGCTCAGTGCACTCTCCATGTTAGGGGAGCCTCATTGAGACAGGTGGAGAAATTCAAGTATCTTGGGATTGCATTTACGAGTGATGGACGGCAGGAGAAAGAATTGGATGCTCGGATCAGTGCAGCAAGCTGTGTCAGACGTGAACTGTGGCGATCCGTGGTAACGAAATGCGAGCTGGGTAACAAAGCCAAGCTCTCAGTCTTCAAATCTATCTTTGTCCCTATTCTCACCTATGGTCATGAGGATTGGGTAATGACCGAAAGAGTGCAATCGCGGGTACAAGCAGCCGAAATGAGATTTCTGAGAGGTGTGGCAGGTATTACCCTACTAGATAGAGTGCACAGCAGCACAATAAGGGAGTCTTTAGGTGTTGAGCCACTACTTCTCCGCATTGAGAGATCTCAGTTGCGCTGGCATGGCCACGTGATACGGATGCCGCAAACTGGTCTTCCTAGGCAGTTGTTATTTTCCAAACCGGTGGGTAAGAGACCAAGGGGTCGGCCTAGAACCAGGTGGCTAGACTACATGGAGAATCTGGGTTCGAGAAATTAGGAATAAGGAGAACTAGAAAAAAATAACTCACCATAAATCTGATTTTGTTTCATTAAATTTCTGAAACAATGAAAATGCATCCTGGCATATTTTCTTCGAATCATATGAAGTAATACAACATGATCGAGTGACATCAGTGGGAGCAGGTGAAGTTCCCAGTTTTACAGAAACTGTCAAAACTTTTGCCATTCTTTTGTTCTGAAAAATAAGGTTTATGTATCTAAAATTAAGAAAAAAAATTTCAAAACCTAAACCTTTTATGGCCACATGAATAAATTTTTCTAATGTACTAAAAATTAACATACATCCTTTTGATCTTGTAATCCTCGTTCAACTAGTTCTTCTGCAAACTGTAGTAGCCAGTGTTTAACCTAGGTTATAAAATTTATTTTAAATGCATTTTACTCTTTCTTTTTAATAAATTAACAACAGTAAGGGGCCATCCATAAATTATGTCAAATGAATTTCATGATTTTTGGACACCTCCCCCGTCCTTGTCACAGATTATCACATTTGTGTAACCCCCTCCCCTTGTGTGACGTCACATATTTTGCAATTTTAAATTTAGAAATTATTAAAGTAAAACAGCACTGCCAAAATTATTTATATATTTCTATTTAAAATCTTTTTTCATAAAATCTGTACATATAAAAGGCAATGTAAGAATGTTTGTCCGGTTTTAAAAGGAACTTAGAAGTAAGCTATAAAGTTAAAATTTAACACAGTCGTGTAATACTACCGCAATGATGGAAACAAATCTAAAACTGGAGATAAGTCTTCTCTTAAAAACATAGTAATTAATAGTCTTTTTATCTATACTAGAAGCGAACCCACCCGATTGTATATTCGGGAAATAACCCATTGTTAGATTTTTTCTTTGTTGTGACAAAGTCCACCGTCGCTGATTTTATATAAATGCTATATGAAATAGACTTTGTTTATATTTGTTTCCTTGCATGTGTGAACAATCAGCCTGTGGTGTTTGCGTCAACAGTGGTTACTGAAATTAATACATGCCGCAGCCGACAAAAAAGACCAACACCTCCTAAAAACAAAGCTGTGCACTAAAAATTCATACATTGCTACATCATAAAAAGGCATTGTTAATCGTATTTCTACCAATAATAAGCCATAAATTACAACATTTCCTTGAAGAAAGCCTGTGCACTGAAAATTCATACATTGTTACATGATCTGCTCCAAGTCATAAGGCCCTCAGCACCCAAGCATGGATGACCACATATCTTCACGACCACATCCCTCCCAACATGTGGCCCCCCAGCTCCCCTAATTCTCAATCCTTTGGACTATTATGTCTGGGGCGTCATTGAGAGGGAGTCCACCAAACATCCACACAGCCCTATTGAAGCTCTCAGGCCAGCTATTGTGGAAGCAATGGCAGAAATCCAGAAGACCCACCTCATATGTAGTACAAAAATGTAAATTGCATTAAAGGCTCTGTGGTATTTTAAGTGTCTGCTCCTTTTATCTGCGGACGTCGTTTTGTTCTCAAATACCTGCCATACCCTTAGTAAAGAGTGATAGTAACCTTACGTGGAAATATTGTTAAATTAAGAAAAACGGAAAGGTATAAGAAATTTTTTTTTTGCAGTTTCTCTTTCAAGTTAGAAAAGAAAAACATTTCGCTGTGGCTACAGTCACGGAACCGTGTACGATTTTTCAGTCCCGGAATGACGTCACTTCCTGCACCATGAAGGGAAAAGCGGTGCACGGCGGCCACGGGATCGTGATGAGATTTGTTTCACGGATCTGCGGCCGTGAAAGGCATAGGGGGTCATTCAAGTTTTTAGCTACAATAGGGAAATTCATTCGTTGTTTAGCTGTAATAAAATTTGTGATCGTGCAAAGGAAATGCAGAAATAATTTCGCTACCCTCATCGTTTATAAACCATTTTCCAGTCATTTATTTTAATTCCTTATTTCTCTATTTAGCAATAGGGAAGCGAAGTTCGTCATTTATGTGTCGTTTTCGTCCTCTTTTTGTGTCTCCTTCAATTGTTCTAGAGTCGCACGTCCACAATTGAACAAAATTTTGTTTAGAATATCCTTAACAAAGCTTTATAATTCGGTATATGAGGAAAATTCATCTGTAAAATCCATCGCACATTTGACTTGAACATTCAACGCGACCGCCATGCACCGCTCTTCCCTTCACGTAGCAGGAAGTGACGTCATTCCGGAACTGAAAAATCGTACACGGTTCCGTGACTGTAGCCACAGCGAAAACATTTTTCTTTTTTCGTTTTGGTGGTGGTGGTGGTGGTGGTGGTGATGGTGGGGGTCTGTAATGCCCTTCTCCTTTATGAGCGTTATGAGTTGATAAGTAGCGTATATTTTTGAATTTCAGTGCGGATTTGAATATATTTTTTTATTTTTTTTATTTATATCTATTAAGGATAGATTGCCGGGTTAAGGAAAGTTTGCTCAGGTGGCTAAGTATTTGAAGACACGATAAAATGGCTTAGGGTAATAATATTTTATTTTGTGGTGAAATGTGTGACCCCTGGGTATGAGAGTCACACTCTTCAAATAAAGGAACTACAAACAAACTCTGCTTGGAGTAAAAAAATGAGAATAAGAATTTATTATTACAAAGACGAAGCAAAAAGTTACAAATAAGTTAATTCAAAGAATTAAATTACAAGTTCATACTATACAATTCTAAATATCAATATACAATCACTATACAATGAAAGCAGTATCAATTACCAACACTCCATAAAGACAAAACCAGCATATATACACAAATCACAATAATCAATTCAAAAGGTAAGACAATTCAAGATAAGACAAATAAATGCTATGAAAATTCTTTAAACCAGAGAAAATGAGGCACACAAACACTAAGCCCAACAAAAGCCTTTTAAACTGAAGATCTACAGTAATATTCCCCAAAATTAAAGTTAACCCAGTTGCCTCCCACCACCGAATATTCATAGCACACAATAAATTGATAAAAGAATAAAGTAAAACAATAAACGCTATGATAATTCACAAAATAAACTAACCAACTGAGGCAAAGGCCTTCCAAATTGAAGGTCTATAAAAAAACATTAAATATCAGTAAATTATCTTTACAACAAGTTACCTCCCACCACGGAATTATCATAGCTAGAAAATATAACAAGAGAATAATACAATTTCCCTCAACCCAAGAAGTAACTGCAGCGCATTGGAATTCTACTAAAAAACAAACTCAAGAGGCTAAACGCAATGGCTCAAACAAGTTAGGCCTACGGAATACAACGCAGGCACGGAAGCAGCTTGGTGAACATGTCACCCAACACACAATCAAAATAATGTGAAAATAAATACTATGCTGCACTCCCTGGACATCTTCGTATGTCCACTTGGAATCAACATGGATTCCCATCGAGTCCCAAATGACAACGTTAACAAGAACGCAACGAGTAACCACATGTGCTTCACACAAATGCCTAAAGAAATAGACCTTCCCTAATGAAGGTCTCCCAGTAACAACTTACCGACAGGCCTAACCCCATACTAACTAACGAGCCTCCCACTACAGAACTCCAAGCGTGCCTAGAAAACACTTATATACTATAAACAAAATCAACAGATGTAATACAACAAATAAAAGCAATAGATCATGTACAAAAGGAGTTCTTGACCTGACAGAAGATAAAATATACAAATTGAAGGGTAACCAGTCCACCACAAAAAGGAAATCAAACTGCCACACGCAAGTCCATATAGAACTGGCCGGTGTCGCTTCACAAAACACGGGACACAGTTGAATATTGCTTGCTGGAAGTGTCCATCACCAAAGAAGAGCTAAAACAATGGTTGACAAGCACGCAGGGACCAGAATACATGCCACCTCAACTCAACGGCTTCGACAGAAGGGCTCCGTAGGCAAAGGGGAGGGAAGACGTTAGGCCTATAGATGGTCCGGCAACCCAACTGTCTAGGCCGTGTTGGTCTCCAATCCTCTCCGGAGATGGCATCTCCTCTTGCAGGGCTGGTCATCAGGTCCTCCATCCATCAGTGAGAAGTTTTGTTGCTGTCTGCCCGTGATGAATAAGCACATGCCTCCTCTTTTATTTGTTTTACTAAGGATTCTAGCACCGGTTGAATCTCGTGCAGAGGGAAAAAAAGCCTGTTTGATTGGCTCTGCACCCAAGATCAAATGTTGACTGGTTGCTCTCTATTCGGTTGGGGCTATATAGACGCCAACTGGTGAGTGCAGACGAAACTAAACAGTAAAAGCACGGCAACGATCAGAAGCACAACACTGACGAAATAAATAATGATGAATACAGAGCACAAAATTGAGCAGGCAATAAGAACACAAGAACAAATCAAAGAACAGGAATAAAGCAATTCTTTCAATACCTTTAACTACAGAAAATAACGTTAAATACACCTAAGATCAGGGATTCATTATTGAAGGCTACGTTTTTTGATCGAGTCCTTCACACAACAAATCGGAAAAAGGTAGACCTTACAAAAATTTAAGCACACAGCAACTATTACATACAAAGGGACAAAACGTGTGATATTTCATCACAATTTTATGGCATTGTACAAAGTTGATTAACTTAGCCCAACAATATTTTTGAGTGCGAGAACTGACGATGTAACGCGTGCTGCGTTATGCATGCCGAGAGCATGTGTTGTGTAATTTTGGAAAGGGAAAAAATAATTTGGCTAGGCCGTCGTTTGGCAGATCTCCAGGCATCAACTTCAGATGACCTCATTAGGTCCTGGTTTCTTTTGGTGGTGAAGACGGCTCGATGATTTACAGTATGTCTCCCTTCCTAAAAGAGCCCACAAGACACTCTCCGCGTTGTAAAAGGACTGCTTTATCGCACCCCATATTGTTTAGCCTAGTTCGCCTCGATTGAAGACATCATTTGTGAAGGTCATCGATACGTAAGAGATCGAACTTGGGAAACCCTGTGGATTTCTGAGGTGGTGTTATTGTTTGTTTGTTTGGCCTTTTTCCTTTGTTTCCTCAGTAATGCCACCGGACTGCGGTCATCGGAATAGACGCTGTGTGATTGGGGTAGATCCTGCTGAAAAAGCCTCACTGAGGACACCATGCCAGGAACTTAAGAGCGAATTATAGAAGGCAACGTTAGGCGGTTTAAGAAAATTTGGTTTTTAGATGAACCATATCACTGAAATTTATGTTGTTGGCATTGCTTGATGCCAATTTTCTCCAAGGCTTGTATATTGTTATGAGAAGAAAAATTACATGACTGTCAGGGAGATGTCTGTACATGTATAACCTAGAGCTTAAGAATTCTGAAGATGCACGCTTTAGTGTCTGTGAAAGCTCAGTTTATGAATAGTATTAAACTGGAGGAGAGAAGATCAAACATTAAAATCGCTTCATGTTTGTGGGGCTGTGGAAGTGCTCAGGGAAGGTACACAGTCCAGGAAGACACTTCTGTAAACTTTATCCCTGATTTTTTCGCTATCCCTCTAAGACTCCGAGAATTCAGTTTTACACACTTGAATGAACTTTCATAAGCCAACATGTTAGAAGTTGACAAGAAGCTAATGGTAACACTATTATAATCGCATGATCTATTCGTATGAGAGTTTTAAAAATGTAGAGAAAAAAGAAGAAAATTTAACTGTTAGATTATCAAGAGGAAACGGTAGAATATTTGTATGACACTGAAGAAAGTCTGAACCTCGTCATTTGGAGGGATAACACGAATCTGTGATGTTGTTGTGTAATTTTTTTTCAATTTTGTTAATTGGGTTTTTTTACAGAGTTTAAAGAACTAATTAATCGTGCTTTTTTTCAGAAGGTAAAATTTTTTAATTTGATTAATCAGGATTGTTGAGAAAGGTAACTAACGGGTTACAGTATGTACATTTTGACAGCTAAGCTGCCTGCATCAGTATATCAAGAGAATATGACTACTGATATTCGAACTGAAGTGTAGCTTCCATAACCTCACCCTTCATAAACATAAGGCGAAGGAAATACACTGAACTATAGTTCGGGATAGGTTAACCTTGCTATGAAGGAACCAATACAGGTAGCAATAAGGCCAAGTTCATGAACAAGTGAAATATCGTACCTAGCATTTTTTTAAATAATAATTAGACAGTAAATATACAAGATTAAAATTTTTATTTACTGTTCAAATTTTGCAACTTAATACATCACTTGCCATGCCTTTTCATACTTTTTATTTAATAATGCACGTGTAGACATTATTTTGGAATTATATCTTATCATGCTACCATACCGGTTTCCATGCAGTCGCTATTGAAGTCACATGCCTTCAACAAGTCGAATGAAGAAATTAGTTATAAATGTTTTGTAAGACTGTATGAACAATACCAAGTTTTTCCTCATACTTACCCATTCCTCCTTAATGACTCCTGCGAATTGATACAAGATCCCACAACTGATACGTGGTTCATTCCATGTCCAGTGTCCAAATTAGAAAAAAATGATAAAAGTCACCATCTTCAATTTCGTTGAAACATTGTATAGTTAATGTTGGATGCATCTACTAATATTTTGCAAAATTTCACTCTCATATATAGTATAGTAAGGGTGCCAGGGCCTCCTGAAAAAAGACCCTCTTCGGAATGCAACTGTGCACACAAATAAATTTGGAACTTCAATTAAAAGTGCTGCTGTATTGGAACTACAACAGCTACTATCCTAAAACTTGGCAGTTTAGGACAACGTTTTAGTCATTACACAGTGGTTATAGTATCAAGATTTGGAAGTTTTTATTTTTAGTGCTATGCCATTGCAAAGTGTGCAAAATAATTTGCTGCAAAATTTAAAGCAGAATTTTGCTGCTCGTAACTTGGAAATGAAACCTTCTGGAAGCTTGCATTTTGGCAAGCCAATCAAGCCACTACTGGCTTTAAACTTCCAAAGTATCGGCTGCTAGGCTTGCTTAGTTTAAGAGATATGTGTCGTTGAACTTGCCATTTTCATTTTTTTCAGCCAATTTTCCTAATTTCAAAGCACAAAACCTTTTTCACCAATCAAGATCTTTATTGTCATTGGAAAGAGCAGGTTTTTTGATTCAAGAATCATCTTGTTTTGCTTGGGGGTCAATTCCTTCAATGCAAGAATATGTACTTCAAAAACTGCTTAGTTATGGAACGAGGCATGCGTTAGTTGAGTTATAGAGGGAATTTGTTTGTCTGAACAACCAAATTGTCAACATCTACTATTATGATCACTCAATCACTGGACAATGAAATTAATGGTTATAAAATTTCATAAAGAACGTTTAACAACAAAAATACTTTGGTCCATGATGGTAAAACTACTACCAATTCACACCCTAATAAATTCACATTTAATAAACAAAAATCCTTGCTTTGGTCCATGGTGGCAGAGTCACTACCAGTTCACACAATTAATGAATTCTTCACAAATTTAATCAATGTGTAAATTGGTAACCTCATCGCCTAGGAGCCACGCCCGATAGCCAGGCAAGGTTAGTCACGGTTGGGTTTCTTTATTGTAGGTTCTCAAGCCTATTGAATGTGGGTTACTTGCCATGGATCCCAAGCCTACTGTTGGGGTTTCTTTCGAAGGAACCCAAGCCTAATGTCGAAGGGCCTTATCGTCGACTCAGAAGTTGTTGTTTTATAATATTTAGTTCCTTTATCGTCTTTAAATTGCTCTTATGGGGATGAAAGCCCATATAATGGCATGATGACTGTTTCTTGTTCGTGACAGTGCATTTAAGAGGGGGTTCTGAAGTTGCTGAATCAATTTCCATATTAAATGGCACAATTGACTGTTGTAGAAATCCTTTTAAAAAAGAATTATAAAAAAGTGTGCTCAACTTGACCTTAATTTGACTGTGTGCCTAAAACTCAATTTCCCTTGTATTCCTTTTTTTGGTTTGTTTTTCAATTGTCTTCTAAATGGTATGCTTAACTTGAATTGTTGTCAATTATTCTGAACAAAACATGGCAATAAAAACTGTGAAAAGTGTAGGTTGGATTGGTTTGAAACATGGCAAAATTGCGAGGTTTCTTTTAACTCACCTTTAAATATTGAACATTCTCATGACCATTTAATTAACTTTGGCTATGATTTTGTATCCAAAATCATAGCCAAAGTTTTTATTGTCATGACATACACAAAAAATGAGGGAAAAAAGCACAAAAAACATAATGGAGAATCTTAACGTAGATGTTGACAATTTGGCTGTCCAGGACAAACAAGTTCTCTTTATATCAATCCCAAGAAGCATGACTCATTCCATAACTAAGCAGTTTTGAAGTACATTTTCTTGCATTGAAGGAATCGACCCCCAAGCAAAACAAGATGATTCTTGAATCCAATAACCTGCTCTTTCCAATGACAATAAAAGATGTTGATTGAGAAAAAGGTTTTGTGCTATTTGGCTTTGAAATTAGGAAAATTGGCTGAAAAAAATGAAAATGGCAAGTTCAACGACACATATCTCTGAAACTGAACAATCCTAGCAGCCGATACTCTGGAGGTTTAAAGCCAGTAGTGTGGTTGATTGGCTTGCCAAAACACAAGCTTCCAAAAGATTTAATTTCCAAGTTATGAGCAGCAAAACTCTGCTTTAAATTTTGCACACTTTGCAACGGCATAGCACTAAAAATAAAAATTTCCAAATCTTGATACTGTAACCACTGTATAAAGAATAAAACGTTGTTCTAAATTGCCAATTTTCATGATAGTAGCTGCTGTAGCTCCAATACAGCAGCACTTGAAACTTGGCAATTTATTTGTGCGCACAGCCGCATTCCGAAGAGGGCCTTTTTTTTCAGGATGGCCCTGGCACCCATACTATATGACATATGAGTGAAATTTTGCACAATATCAGTAGATGTATCCAACATTAACTATACAAAGTTTCAATGAAATTGAAGATGGTGCCTAAATCACCTCTTGGTCAGTTGACATAGAATGACCCACTTGTTCATTCATAGCAAGGTTTAACTGTCCTGAACTATATATAAGAAGCCTGATGTACCCACAAAAGTCATCCATTGTATGAAAAAAAGAAAAGTATCTCCTCTTGGTGGAGGGAAATTTGATTGAAGATTGTCTCAGACGAGAAGATTAAATGTGTTTTATAGAAGAGAACCGCCAATCAGGGAAACGTTAAACTATAAAACAGTCAATCATAAATTAAAATAAAAGAGCCGAAAACATTGTGGATATGCGGCATCTTTCTCCTTTTCAAATCTTCACATTAATAGGAGGTATCGCGATATGCGGCTTCCTTAAAGTGCTCGAGCTCTAGACATGCGCAATACAAAATTTTTCTCATTACTGTGGGCAGTGTGTCTCTTCATACTAAATCCAAATACAGTTTTCTTTTTCTATTTTCAGAATGTGGAGGGAATGGATGAAAGTTGACGTTTTATCCATGGATACATGACTAAGTTTTTCTTTTTTCTAGTAGCTGAATTATATCTTTGAGTTACACATTGAAAATTAGACATATTTCAAATATAATAGCAGAACAGCATGTGCTATCCTCCATTTTGAAATTCTGCCCACAATCACGTCATTAACTGCACACAGCGCTTGCGCTGTGCATAATCCTCATGCTCTGAGGAGTGGGTTAAACAGAGAAGCCGCATATCGCGATACCTCCTATTCAAATGTCACCATGGTAAGATAAAACAATTTCTTCCCCATTTGTTATTATTAATACCAAGGATAGGATATGTAGAAAATTAATATAATGTATTTTGTCTATTTTTAAATTGATAAATATTACTGGCTTGTGTGTGTAATAATTAATGACTCACCCTCGTATATTAATCTGTATGTAAATTCAACATTTGCTAACAAATTGGACAATATCAGAATCAAGTAACTTCTTTGCATATCCATACTCACATCCTTCTGTGTTTGAAGAGCACTTTTACCAAAAAAATGTTTTCCACAACCGATAGATTTGGACAATTGTCTTGGATTTACAGGATCATTTTCAACTCCTTTTCCCAATCCATGCAGCCAGTTTCTAAATTTTAACAAAATAAAAAATTAAAAATATTATATGGCATCATATCGCTTAATTTTTTAAAATTTCATTCAAAACAGGATAATAGTTATTAATAAAAATACAAAATGAATAAAAAATAAGATATAATAAACAAAAATAATTGAAAAAAAATACATAAAATCAAAATCAAAAAGCTGACGTTTCGGATAGAGACTATCCTTTATCAAAGCAAAAAGGATAATTCTCTAAAAGCAAACAGAATAGTATTATTTATTGTATTCCAGGGTTCTTGTGTCTCGTCTTTCTCTAAATATATATCCGTTCATTAAAAACAGGAGAAATAAAACATCTAATGACATTCCCCACATTAAAAGCTTTATCCTTTTTATGTACTCAAGTTGGTTAATTCTTATAACTGTTAATCTTACAGGGTTGCATCTAACAAAATGGCAGGGCAGCGAAATGAAAAATAATTAGGGCACATTTGGTCAGAAAGTAGGGCAAGTCAGAGACATAAGCACACATTATATTGGTTAGTTTAAATAAATCCGACGAAAAAGGTCAGGGCGCGTTGAAAAAAGGCAAGGCGCCGCGCCGATGAAAGTTTTTTAATATATTTTATCAATTTTGAGTTCGAATTGAAAATTTTTATACATGCTACGTTATTATTGAGACCTTCATCTTTCATTTTAAACAAAGTTGTTTTGAATGTGGAGTTTACCTTTAATCATCGGAGGCTATCCTGTTACAAAGTTTAAAGCTGAGAATACATGCTCTTATATAATCAACGGGTTGGCGAACCTAGTCGAGGGGTTCCAAAAGTTCCAACCTATAAGGAAGCTCTTCTGCTTTGCTACTTGTCTTCCATTAAGTCAATTATGCCTTGTCTTTCGAATTGGTTTGACCATTCAGGAGGATGACGTCATCTCGGTTATGCTGCCTTCTGATTTCCATCTCTTTCTTCAATAAGATTCTGCCAGGAGGGTTTTTGATCGTTGTTCTTCTTCCTGCTGTTTCACATTATAACACCACTCCCCTACGGTAAATTTCGGATGGAAGGTTAAAGCAGAGTTCCATTCTCGAAGCAGAACGATTCTGATTATTACGACCATTGGCAGCTCTGGGAACACCCACCATTCCCAATAATGGGCGAGGCATTCGTGTTCGCCGATACGGGTTATTTCTGGGTTATTTCCATCAGGGAGACTTCACGGTTGTCTGCCATTATTATTTTCTTGGGGTGAAGGTGCCCCACCCACTTCCCGATAATGTTTTTTGAGCTTCTCTCGTTTATCAAAAAAAGGGACGCCCCGGCGTCGATCATGCCGACGAATTCCGTCCGGCCGATCATGATCAGCACACGCCAGGGTCCTTCTTTGGGGACAGGTATTCGTTCTTGGAGACACCGTCTGAAGCGGTGTCACTTTCTTGCGCTGAATTATCGGTTTTCTGGTCGATGGGCAGTGCTGGTAGTTCGCCTTCATACTTTGTTTCTCGTCTTAAAATCTGATATGGAGGGGTCTCGGGGAGGGAATCAACTCGCTCGTATATTTTCATTCTAACGACGGAGGACCGACAGAAGAAACGAGTCGGGTAATTGCATTTTTTCGAGGGCTAACAGGCATCGGTCCACTTCGAGGGTCCGCCTCTATCTTCTTGTGTTCAGTCGCAGGAGCACAGTGGTTGGGGACATCTACGACACAGTACTCTGAACAGATTCGCTTTTCCCGTTCACGTGGGCCTATTAGTTTTCCATGTTCTCTTCCCTTCGGCATATCAGTTTCACAACTGACGTAATTAGCTCCATATTTTCCTAAGGAGGTGATCGCCTCCCACTCCGTAGCAATCTCTTCAAGAGCACGTAGGGTGTCAAACTCAGATCGGTGTATATTAGAACAAGTTTCTTCGTTCATGTTTTCGTAGCATAGTTCCATTATTTCGTCCGGAAGGTGGTCAAGTTGACGATTCTTCCGACTTATTTCATAAGCATACTGGGAAAAGGTTTCGTTTGGCATCTGTCGACGATTCATTAGTTGACGTTTATCTGTGAAATGACCTGAATGGTGGCCCAGTTGAAGCAGTAGCCAATCTTGTGCCGCTGCCCAATTTGGTAGTTCACGGAGCTTGGTTGTTATCCATGGGGCGATTTCATCACTGACAAATAAGGGGAAAATTCTTGGGAGCGACTCAACAGGCATCTCGACTATGAGAGCACAGGCTTCGTCTAAAATGTACTCGGCGGTATTATCACTCGTTCTATACTCCGGGAGGTTGAGAGCATCTTTTAGTTCCATGGGGGTCTTTTCTCTGGGATGATTCAATCGGGCGAAGACTTGATTCTGGTTGGCAAGCGCATATCCATTATTTTCGATCAAAGCATGACCTATGCCCAGAGTATACTTTATTAGGGGTCCTTCAATGAAGATCGATACATCGTAATGACGCCAGGCTTCAATTTCGGGAGTCGTGGCGGCCATCGCATTTATTCGTCGGACCTCTTTTCGAAGGCCTCTCGTTCTGGCAGTGTGAGATCTGCAAGCGTGAATTCGAAGAGGGTGATGGGGATTTGTTTCTGGACGACGGCTGCAATCACCTTGTCTATCTCATCCATTACCTGGAGATGCGCCATGAGTAGTAAACAAATTATCGGTATCAAACTCAACTTAATATTTTTTTTTCCACATCGATGGAGGTCAACCAAAACAAAACTTTGGTTGGCCATTACACTAATCAGACAATGAGGATTACTTTGTGACGAACCCCCACTCCCCCTCTACTATGACCCAAGATCCCCAAACCTGTTTAGGAGCATTCACAAGGTGGAGTCCATCAGGGGTTTGAGGCACCACATAGAGGGCACTCGCACTGAGTTGAACTGAAAACACAAAATAAGAACAACATCCACACAAATCTTTACACAAATAATGCTCTTTATTACCCTCAGTCCGCTTACACATACACACGCATAACAAAACAGCAGTGGCTCTACACTAAACTATATATATACTAAATGCTAAAACAATGCATTAGCATAGAGGGGCCCCTCAATTAACTACTTACAACTATTAGCCTTTAGCGAGAGTAGTCAATAGCATACCATTTGCTTAGGGCAAGTTACAAGCCGATAATCGAGTGACCATCCACTCCTACACAGGTGAACTGCCTGCGAGACAGGGGTACCACCTGCAGCCGGGCGATCAAATACTCCTAGCTACTGAACGCATGAACGCGCCACGTGAACCCTTTAATTTTTTCCAGTGAGGAACACAGGAACCCCTGTGGCCCGGTTCTTAGATGAGGCTGTGACGTTCCAGGTTAGCTCGAAGTCACTTGTGTCCAGAGAAGGGGATGTATTAAATTAAGAGCGTTTACTTGATTTTTGAGGGTTTTATGTCATGTATATTACAGCTATGCAGAGAAGGGTGTTAAGAGCAGTGCTGCCGCCAGGAGATGTCTATTCTTCCCACAAGTAGGCATCCCGGATTTCCCGCCACCATCATAAACATCGATGTCAAAATATCAATGCACGGATATCAGTGATATCGCTATTAGGTATTGATTAAAGCCATTTAAAGGAAAAATGAAAAGCTTTTTTTCACACTAGCATCTATCTTTTTCAACGACAAAGCATTTCTATCATACCCCACCTCTCCCAAAGACTTTTGACTGAGGGAAAAGAATTTTCTCATTGAAAAAATTAAAAGTAGCTGAATTTTTTTATATTTTACACTTATTATATTTTTTCTTTACAAAAATTTGGGGGATCTCACAATTTCCCACCATTTTCCACATTTTGCTCTTTCCCGCAAGATATCCCGCAGATAATTAATTGCGGCAGCTCTGGTTAAGAGCGATTGTCTTTTGTTATATTGTGTTAGATATGGAACAAAATGACTAGGCTAGTGAACAGAAACCCTTATGATTTTATAATTTGTTAGTTAAGATTGTTTGAGGATTTATTTACTTCGTTATTTTGCATCTCATTTATCGAGCATCAAGATCTCGGGTGAGTTATGTCTTTGTTCAATTTTTTTACCAGGAGGAAAGCCACGGATTGAGCAAACTTTTAAAGGAAAAATTTAGCTGTGACCTTGGAGCCTCCTGCCGGGGCTCACATGAAGTAAAATAATCCTAAGTATCTCCGTGTTGTCTTTTGTGAAATGTTAAAGAAAAGTAAAGATGAACTCGACCGATAAAATTTTGTATTTGCTCCATAGTATTTTGGTACTATGCTAAGGCTAAATTGATATCGTTAAGTTTGATTAATGAGAATTGATTCATAATCTATGGTTGCAAATGTACTGGAATGAGCAGGTAGCCACTGAGCGGTAGCAAAAGGAGGAGCACGAATCGTAAGCATCAGCTGACGCACCGTGGGAATTACGGTCACATGTTGTGAGAGATAACCCTGTGTTGCTATCGTAGCTCGCCAGTGGATGTCAGGTGCCAATGTTTGCTCCCATCGTGCGAACTTGCGCAATAAAATGTTCGGAATATTTGTTCCGAGGAAGCAAGCGTAGGAAACTGGAACCTGTTAATGCTGACTGGGGCAATAATTCCCCCCCTCCCCGCCTTTGGTTTTATAACTTAGATGCTACTGAGGTTCGAAGGCACACTGTCTCATTCCGGGTTGTCCGAACGTGGGTATGTAATCCCATCAGTAAGCATCAATAGTTGATTAATATATTATAATTATACCATTTATGTCCCCGGGGGCCACACGGATCTATTGTATGGTATTTTGGTTATGATAAATTGATGTATGTCCTAATTACGTGTAGAAAGAATAAAGCTAGTAGTGATTTTAACTTGCAAACCTAAGTCCTTGTAGTCTTCATTTACTGGTCCCGAATCCTTGATCATCCCGCTCTCCAGTTGTTCATATGATATATGTGCTCATGCACTCTACCTGGAGGGCGGAGCCATCACATTGGCACCCGAACAGGGACCAGTAATCCGGAAATTCCGGATTAACGAGGTAGGAGGACTAGGTGTGAGTTAAGTGCAGAGTGTTTGTGTTAAGTGAATGTTTATGTTGTTGTGTGACTGTTGGAAGTGAAATTGAGTATTGAGTATGATAATGTAATTGTGAACACAGTGTATAGGGGTTATAGAAGTATTTTTGTGAAAGGGCTAAAATTTCTGGGAACGGTGTGGATGTAGGGGCTGTGGCTTCTCCAGAACCTGCAGGGTAGATTGTCACAGTTCCTGTATTCTCTAGGGATGATATTGGGGAGACCGAAATGTTGAGAATAATAGGAAAACTGTGTCCCGCAGAAGGATGAGGGAATTATGGGCTGCTGCGGGGCAGGGCTTTAGCCGCGCGAATGGGTGTAGGTGGTGGCCCTGTCCCGGAGGCTTGCTTGTTGTTAGAATTGGAGGGTGGGAATGTTTGTGTGGTGTGTTTTGAGTCAGTTGTGTGAGTATTGTTTTGGGGTGATGTTAAAGAAATTAGAGTGTTTGATAATGGATACTGGATAGATGCATAGGGATTTTTGTGTTTGGAAAAATTGAGATTAAGATAATGTGGGTACAGATGCGAAAGGGGAGTGACTTGTATGTGCGAATTTGAGATTGTAGCAGTACGAGTTATTTTGTAATGATTAAAAGGAAAATATCTGTTGGTGTTTATGTTGTGATTTCGTGTTATTGTTGCTGAGTTAATAGAACAAATGGAGTGCATAAGTGTTGTGGGTTTTGGGATAATAATTATAGGATATATAGAGAGTTTAAAAGGGAGTTTTCTCGAATGTAACCCTTGACAGGGTATATTCGAGGTCTTTCATCGGGCGCATGTGACGTTCCAGGTTAGCTAATGAAATTAAGAATGTTTACTTGATTTTTGAGGGTTTTATGTTATGTATGTTACAGCTATGCAGGGAAGGGTGTTAAGAGCGATTGTTTTTTGTTATATTGTGTTAGATGTGGAACAAAATGACTAGGCTAGTGAACGGAAACCCATATGATTTTATAATTTGTTAGTTAAGATTGTTTGAGGATTTATTTACTTCGTTATTTTGCATCTGTCAGTATTATTTTAGTGTTATTTTTGATCGTTGAATTGTTGTTTGGAGTGTGAAAGTTTCGTGTGTGTGCTTTGTTTGTGGTTGTGATTGTTAGCGAGTATGAATGTTTTTGGTTGTTGCACGGTTGTTTTGTTTTGCCTCATTGTTTTTTGGGCATTCCAGAGTCTGTTTCTGATCGGAGTGGACATGTGCAACGGGAATAAAAGGCCGACATGTTTGAACTCCATGATCGGAAGCCCGAGCTGGAATGGATGTGCTGAGGGGGGAGCCATCACAAGGCACACTACAGGTGAGGATTCCCGGTTTTCTTAACCACCCGCTCCAGCTCTATATAGGTAACGGACAGTTTCCGGCATGCAATTGCCTTCTGCCCTCCTCTGCACTTATGAGGCCGCACTCCAGATTACTATACTAATTATTTCTAATGACAGCTAGCAACATGAAATCAAAGCAAATAACATGTATCTTTTATAAAGACAGATTCACTGTCAAAAAAACATTCAATTTTTATAGCAAAACATAGTCCGTTCAACAGAGCTAAGGTCACACGTGTAAGAGCAGTTCTTAACAGTCTCTAGCACACAGGACTCTTCTACCAAAATACTTTACGCTCGGGCAAACCACGTAGAACTGACGCACATTAAACGCTGGTCGGCATAACGCCATCAAAATGTTGTTTCTCTGTCGCAGTGATAAAAGGATAAAAGCCCACACAAGCATAAAATCAATGGTGTACTCCGAACCCGTAGATACCGAAGAAGAATTGGCGGCTTGTTGTCGCGGCAGCAGGTGACATCAGCGACCGTGCAAATCAACTGTTTCCACGGGTACATCAATCCATCATAAG
Organism: Rhysida immarginata; assembly: GCA_023313115.1. NCBI lineage: Eukaryota > Metazoa > Arthropoda > Chilopoda > Scolopendromorpha > Scolopendridae > Rhysida > Rhysida immarginata. The sequence continues at coordinate 81,108 of JAHWFO010098815.1, read as the reverse complement.
GCGTTACGAATTGTGCTATGAAGCAAATGGCTGTCATTTCGAATAATTACTGTAAAAGTCATACAGTAGATTGCTTGTGTTAATTGTTAAAAATAAAATAATCTAGGCCTACCAACGCACACTGCGTCCTGGTGTCATTTGATTGTTCAATGCAGTATTGTAAGTAAACGGAGCTCTTACACCATGTTCATATGACAAAAAAAACTTCTAAGGACCTCTTCTATCATCTCCCAAAAAATCTGTACTCAATTCAAAAACACCCTGTATATTTAATAAAATGAACAAATATTTGCTATTTACTGAAGGCCATGAAAAACATCTGGAACTATAGGGGGGGATTGATGACGTCATATGAGCGAAAGGAGTCTCCAGTCCTGCAGTCATTACCGCTAAAGCCTCATTAATTTAACCGAGGTCAATCTGAGTTCAACACGAAAAAAGTTCTCAAGAAAAATGTATCAGCCTTGCAGTCTCTATGATCCCTTTCTTGTCAACTAAATAGTTTCCCAAAACGGAGTAGCATGGAATTCTGTGGGAGCGTGCGTAATGTCAACGGCAACTATAAAGATTCAACCATTTTCAAGGCAACTCAATTGTTGCATCAATAGGATATAGGAGGGGGGGGGGGGCACCGGTGACGATTTCGTAGCTCTGAAATAAAATTATAAAAAATTATCACCTGTTAACTTCCTCCAAGTACTGAAATTTTATTTTTTCTGGGAATATTTTCAGACTAATTTTGCTGTAAACATTTTTTTTTTTTTTAAATCTCTCATAAAAATGTCAATTTACATAGAGCTGTTTATTAGTGAAATCAAAAAACGACCTGCTCTTTATTGATTTTAAGTTAAAAGAAGACTCAGATAAAAATCTTAGACAAATTATGAACAGAAATATGCAAACAGTTTATTCAGGAATTGGAATAAGATAGGCTATATAGAATTCTTTTGTTTTATACTTTTTAACTACAGGAAATTCGTTTCGCATATTTTTTTATTTTTTTCCTTTCAACGATGTAGGCATGTGTTTGTATATATGGTAAGGAAAAATAAATTCAAATACATTCTTTCCTTGGTCGCATGATCAGTAATCACGCAATGTGCAGAAGTGAACATTAACCAATATTTATAATTAGATATATTTATTGGCACAGGTTCATCCCGGTCATAAGAGAAATTGACACGGGTGGAGAGCAAAATTATTACAACCAAGTAAATACATAAGAGAATGTTATAAACACATTATGAATATATAAACTGACGATTCAATAATAAGGCATGTTAACAAACCAATCGACAATTGATTAAATATGTAAATATGAATTGATTTAACGTTATATATGTGCCCCTTATATATAATTGTCACACATTGGGAAAGATATAAAATATAAACAAAAGTAAAAAATGAGAAACAAGATGAGAAGGCCAAGGCCACAGTTC
>JAHWFO010098815.1:13465-38690 GCA_023313115.1 Rhysida immarginata | reverse complement strand
AGATTGTTCTGTTTACATCCAAGTGTAATTATCCCGGGCAACGCCGGGTACCTTTGCTAGTAGCCAAATAAAACTATTTCTAAAACACGTCATTTTTCGTTTTTATTTAAAACTTTAAAAATTTATAACTCAAAAACCTTAAGTACGAAAAATCTAAAATTTTGGATTTTTCTTTACATTAATCCATGGAACAAACAACCAAAAAATTACCTAAATCCAAGTCCTACAGATTCAAAATTATTTTTAAACTGGTTGATTTGGTATGGAATGACCTTTCTACGTCAAAGTCAAGGGAAACCTTAAAAGATAAGTCTAAAGTATCCAGTGATGCTCCCCAGTGGTGAAAGTGGATATCATTTTAATCTGAGACAGGAGAACAAGAGGTTAAATAAAGTCCCGGTCGACGCCAGGTTGTCAGGCAAAGTGTGCAATATTAGTAGGTTCATTAAATATGATGGTTCCTAATGATAAGCACGGACCAACAATAGATATCTCATGACCAACAATAAAGGCGACATTGTGCTTTAGAAATAAGGTTCAATCTGTAACAATTCATAGAATACCTGTTGTTCAGGCTTTTCTTAGAATTGATAGTTCTTAAAAGTTAAGATTTTCTTGAAAAACTTTAAAAATGATCAGTAATTGCAGATAATGGAGAATTAGACTATTGAAAAAAAGAGTGGAAAGATGACAGAGAAGCATAACCGACATAACCGATAACAAAGCCTACATGAATTCAACTCTTCAAATCAACAAGGATATAGTATTATGCTCTACAGTAATATACATGTATAAGAATAGTATTAAAGAAAAAAAAACACATTATATTAAATTTTATCGATATCGAAAGTGAAACTGGGGGTGCCGCAGTGCCTATGGACGAGCCGCAAATGCAAGAGGAAGGTCACTGCCTACATTATGAAAAAATAATACTTATCGATAATTGATATTCATAATGATGGCAGGATGGCAGGGTATATTAATAAGAGGTATCTCATGACCAAACCAAAGTTTGTGCAACAATTGGCATCAATACACAATGCACCAACACTGCACGGACCAACAATATACCAGGTGATCCAAAAGTGTTACATTTTTTTAACATTTTTTCATGAAACTTTGTATAACTAGTCTTTGATAACAATTTGTGTTTTATGATACATCAGTTACGGATTCAATGTGTTTGCCCTGTGAACATCGCACATGGTTTTGCTAAAGAATTCGTCACGGCAAAACAATTCTTACTTTCATGAAAAAATGTAACACACTTTTGGATCACACGGCATATTTAATGACCAAAAATTCAAGGCAAAGGTTGTACTTAATAAATAAGCTTCAATTTGTAACAACACATAGAAATCCTGTTGTTCGGGCTTCTCTTAGAATTGATAGTTCTTAGAACGTAACATTTTCGTGAAAATCTTTGAAAATGAGCACTAACTGGAGAAAATGGAGAGTTAACAGGCAACTGAGAAAGAGTGAAAAGTCGACAGAGGAATCAGTCTCTTTGTTCTTGTATTGCTTTCATCAGCACATGGAGAGTAAGTTGTGAGCAAATGGTGAATGTATCAACTGAAAAAAGTGATGAATGGCCAAGCTTTGCATCAAGAGCAGAGTGCAACTGCAAAACAGATTACCAAATAGTAAATAACCCAATCAGATTGCGGAGCACAGACACATACAATCATGTACATCCACTGCCACCCGAGAAGAGTTGTTTCATCAAAGCTCTGGTTGCCTTATATTTCAACATCAACGCTGGGGAAATTGTTGCCATAAATAATCGTTGTTATGATCCAATACGTGTCTCCCTTCAGCACCTCAACAAATGTTCAGACGATTTGTGTTTTGAACCCTTGAACAGTGTAGAACCTTCCCCTTCCAGTGGAATGGGCATATAAGGTCGTTGTCAGTCTTGGGCAGCAGTTTATTTATTTATTTATTTATTTATTACAATTTTACATCCAATGTTGGACAAATTACATAACATTTTATGAATTATTATTCGAGAGTGTATCTCGCATTAAGTTCTTTACATGTGCTTAATGATTTGAGCATGACTTTAATGTGCAGTTTAAAATTTGATTCCTTACGTCAAACGTTAGATTGTTCTAATGCATATAAGTGTTGTATGGAAAATAGGTTGCTAAGTATGTGGAGTTCGGGTTTTTGGGACTCAATTTGTACCTTTGATTGGTACGCATACGACATAACCAATAACAAAGTATACATCAACTCGACACTTCAAATCAAAAAGCACACTGCATTGTGCTACTTAATATATGTTCAGGATACATGTTAATTCATATACCGAAATGTATACCAAAATGTCACAGAAGAAAAGAACGAGTATTAGCCAGAGAAGATAAAAAGTTATTCAGGCATCATAAACATACGAACAACACCCTTCGTGTACAGTAGGAAATTGTAGAATTACCAAAAACCAATTTGAATTATTTAACTTATTGACGTAGTTCTGTTTAACTACAACTCTATCATGGGCAACACCAGGTTCCTCCGCTAGTCATCTATATAAGCAAAGAAGAATGTTTTTTTGCGTGTTTGTATTTTATACAAATCCAGTTTTATTCAAATTTTGATGAAATTTTGCACACTTGGATCTTCAAAGCAAGAGGAAGGTCACTGTCTACCCGAGATTTGGAAAAAATAATAATTTTCGATAAATCGATATTCATAATGAGGGTGGGACATATTAATAAGAGGTATCTCATGGCCAACAATGCAAAGTTTGTGCAAAAATATGTACCAACAATGGTATCAACAAGCAATTCATAACATTATGTATGGGCCAACAACATATATCTTGACCAACAATGCAGGGCAAAATTTTGGTTTTTAAATAAGATTCAATTTGTAACAATGCCCCTGTTGTTTGGGCTTTTAGAACTTAACATTTTCTTGAGAATCTTTAAAGATGAGCACTAACTGGAGAAAATGGAGAGTTAGCAGAATATTGAAAACTGAGCAAGTGGTGAGTGATCAAGTAGTCATCAAAGTTCCCAAGCAACCCTTGACAATGCAAGCGCATCAACACACTGAAACGACGACTGGTAGACTACACAAAGTGATGAATGGCAAAGTGTTGCTTCAGGACATCGAGAGCAGAGTGCGAATTGCAACAATAGATTACCAAGTATTAAATAACCCCATTCAGGTTGTTGGGATTGCAGAACACAAAAAGCACAAACGAACATGTATATCCACTGCTACCCAAGAAAAGATTTGTATCGTCGAAGTTCACCGCAACAGGGCAAGTGTACATTATTACATGATCAAGATATTATTTCAGCTAGCTGTCCCATACTTGCAGTAGTCCATCATTAGATTTTTTTAAAAATTTTTTTCGAATTTTCATTATGACCATGTGAATTTTTCTGAATTTTTTCTAAGCGTTTTCATGTGCTCATTTTTACTGTATATTCATTCAGTTATTGCAAAATTTATTCGAAAAAGAGTCCGAGCAATCCTGGGGATCATTTAGCTTATTTGGTAGTGCACCAGATCCAAATATTTCCTAAAATAATCCCCGATACATTTTGACTATACGAGGTCTGTTCAAAAAATACGTAGACTGACATCATAAAACAAAATATACTTTATTCAGAAGTTACACATCTGGGTCCTCTTCAAAGTACTCTCTTCCCCGACACAAAATTAACACAAAATTTCACAGCAACTCTTTGCTCGTTCAAGTCACTCATTCTAAAAATCCGTCAAACGAAAAAAACACACTTCACAAACAACCGCGTAGCTAATCAACCAATACTGATATTTGCAATCAAAAAACTGCCTTCTAATCAGCGGATCTGTCAGAAGATGGCGACACCAAGCGATTTTGATTGGGACCAACAGGGCTCGCGCAATTCAAACAGTCTACGTATTTTTTGAACAGACCTCGTAATCTGTGTGAATGTGAATGTTTTAGAAACCGAAGTGGTGAAGATGCGATGATTCAACGTTAGTTTCCAAGAATTATTAACAATGACCATGAAATGATGATGCAATGACAGGACATAGAGAAGGCAGTGTCTATCGTGTCTCCCTTGAGCTCCCTAACAAACGCCCAGATGACTGGCAAAAATTTGTTTGAAAAGAAAGAGAAAAAACGAGCATTGATCAGAGAAACTCTGCAGCTAAAAGACAATGAGCTATCCGGGCGTTTGAAACATCTGAACAACGGGAGCTTCGTCTAGAGCAAGAGGGTATAAGAGCTACTTTAAGGGAAAGGGAAACTTCGAAGGAAAGATGGGTCTAAAGTATCCAGTTGATATTCCCCGCTGGTGAAGATGGATAAATAAAGTTCCGGGTGAAGCCGGGTTACCAGATAGTCTTGAATAAACTCTACTAAAATTCGTCAATCGGGAAAATTATCTTTATCAATTTAAAGTTCAAAATACTAGAGAGCATGCATTTGATTCACAAAGTTGGGCTTGATTAAATTTCGAAGAAAACATTTGTGGGGTAGGCATTAGATGTTGAATAGTCCCGAAAACTTCTCAAATTAAAGGGTCACATGTTACGAAGTTTTTTTCCGCAAAGACTGGAATCCTCCCGCAAAGTGACAAACACAAGTCCTGAAGAATGGAAATCGTACCACGAAAGGATCGCGCAGCAGGATGGTAACCCATTGGAGTCCGTCATTAAGCGCATAACGATTGGGAGAGAAAGTGAAGGAAGGAAGGGGTATGGCAGAAGGTGAAGAGGTAGAGTTAGTGAAATGTTAGTACCCTGTTACCGCTACATCTTTTTCCCACAAGGTGTCGATATCAAAATAATAAGAACGCTGGCACTCATCTCAAGGCTCTCCACGTTCATTTTTTCTTCCTCATCTCAATCGATTTCAGCCCGAAAGTCAAGTGCCGAAGCCAAAATTAAAAAAAACTTGCCATGCACCATGCACATATCATTCACAAATCCTTTGAATTTTACAATGTACACATATTAATGGTCGCATGCACATTGTTGGAGTTCACAGGAACAAAATGGAACAGAAATGCTTCGTAAAATTACCTAACTTGTTTATAAATATTAATAATATAAGCAAAGGTCTGAAAGTGGTGTCGGTTTCTCTATCAAATATAACTCTTCTCAAAAGAAAAAAAAATCTAACTGATCTTACAGTCGATCTAGGTTACCCTGATATCCAAAGACACAGCACATACAAAATAAAATCCTGGCCAAACAACATGCACTCAACAAAAGGCGTTTTAATACACACACACATTTATTTATTTACACACCATATATCTTCTAATAACACAATCTCCAATTGTTGCCTGTCTCTAATAAATGCAGGGTTTCAAAATTAAGATTGCTAAATAACCGCCGGGGATTCTCCTACACGCGGCTGTTCATGTGAGCCGCTTACAGGGTTCACGGATACACGGGCTTGAAGGGATTCCCAGCACACTGCTTTGAGTTTCGATATCATATGCACTCTGCTATTCAGCCCTTCCTGTTCGTAAGGACTGCTCAATGCACACTTTTGTTTAAAAAAAAAGACATGCCTCCAAAGCGGTCATATGATGTTATTTTAAACGCCCGGTTAGTGATTCATTTGAAAAAAAAATAGATGCCGGAGGCTACTATTAGAAGATATACGGTATACACAGTAAAAACTGTCTAAGGTGACCACCTATGGTTCCATGTAAAACGCAGTCCTCAATCGCAGGTGGTCATCTTGTGCAGTGTAGCCTACATTCAGTGTACGTGAAATTTTGGTTCCTAGAAAAGGTGGTCCAAATCGCAGATGGTTCCCAAGACAGTTTTCACTGTAGATTATAAGTTTAAAATGTTCAGATGAAAATAAAATAAATCAACTGAATAGACATTACAATTAAATACGTTCATTTATATTTCAATATAATCTTTAACAAAAAAAAGAGAAGTTTTCTTTTTAATCTTTTTAAGTTAAAATTTATATCTTTAATATGCCTTTATAATTTATATATGCATATTTGGACGTATTTCCCTTTAAAGAAATTATTGGAGATCTTTTTATAAAATTATAAATTTAAAAATATATTTTTGTGAATATTTTTATACCCTAATTGTAAATATTACAGCTAGTAAAAAAATGGAAAAACGTCTTGACCCGATCATAAGCCGAGGCAAAATAGGGGGAAAAAATGCACACGAAAAGCCACAAAACTTTAGGGTTTTGTATTATATAATAAAGTCAGTAAATATTTATGAGGCAAGTCTGAATTTTAACGATAATTTAATTTCATTTATGATAAAAATGAAACATGGATAGGGAGGATCATAGAATTTTTGGATTGCAATTTTTGCCCCTAGCGAATTTTTATTTTTCGAAATGAAACTGTAATTATTTACAGCATGTAATAATAGATTTTAATTGTAACCATATTAACTTTCTTTATTAAAACATTCTTGGATAACAAATACACTTTGCACACACTAGTCGCTATGGCAAGATCGGCATATTATACGAATCTACCAATCCATGCACAAATGAGTATGAAAAAAAATTGCTGATATTGATAGTATTGATCTTTATACCCTATTAAATCAGAAGTTTACTTTAGAGGAAAGCAGTTTGCTTCGTAGGATCTTATCGAAATTTCCAGCTACGTCGTCCACAAGCACAGCTGGATCACACGTGAAGAAATGAGGGCCTTCAAAATACTTGATGCATACAAGAATTTTGTGTGGCTGGGTCCTCGAAGTCTGCTACAAACAAATTAACGATAACATACTAGTTTATAGTGAGGCACCGAAAGTAAAATTTCAGGGTAAAAGTTCAGCGCAGCGTTCCCTAATTTTCTCGGCTGACATCCATCAGCCCCGTGGCGTTTATACTTTGAATTTATTATCGTAACATATCTAATTAATATGTAAATGGTTTATCATGTTATCGAAATTTTATTTTAAAAAATATATGCAGTAATAAAATCACGCAAGTTCCGTGACGATGAAATTCAGCTAACGGATTCATTCATGTCGGCATGGCTGCCCATCATTTAACGTACACTGTCACGGAACTTTCGTGATTTTTTTCCTGCATAAAATTCTTAAAATATAATTTCGATATGATAAATCATTTACATATTAATTAGATATGTTATGATAATAAATTCAGAGCATAAAGGCAATGAAGCTGATAAATGTAAGCCGAGAAAATTGGGGAATGCTAATCTGAACTTTATCAATTTCTGATATACCAGACTCCTTTGGAAAAATTACGACGAACAGCGTTTATTTAATTAAACAAGAGTTTTCTGTATGTAGTATCAGATTAATCTCATTCTAAGAAATGATCGAAATGATCAGAGCCAACATGCCAGTATTTTATACTGTCGCAGTCGTGGGGTACAACTCTATTAATCGTGGCGAGCCAAGCTCTTCTGCTCTCTGTTCTTTCGAAGGTTAGCCTATCTTGGTGCCTCTGAACTACAGGTATTCTGTAAAAAGACTTTAATCTACCTCTGGTTCGCCGATTAGAACACTGTAAGATGCAGCAAAAAGACATTTTATAATGATTTCCAGAGCGTGTGCGAGTAGTGAACTGATAGCTTAGAAAGCAAGTACCTGTTTGCTTGTTATCCAATATGGCGGCATAAACTTTCCTCGTGTCGATGACATCAAAATGACGACATGATGACGCGTAGTAAAAAAGCTCTATATAATCTTTAAAATTACAATGCCTAACAGACACAAAAAAATTATTTGAAATATTTTATATGTTATAAACCATTTTTTGATCATGGTTTCAATTTTGTTTCGATCATCTTTCAGTAGGTTTAACGTATTTTTATTTTAGTTATGTATTTTTATTATCATTATCACCAAACCCCAGAGCATTTGCTTGTAACAATGGAAAAGTGGGTGGAAAATTGAGGAAAAAGACGTAAAATACTTCACTGTATATGTTTATACTAGCACAATGTGCTGTTTAGGTATATAACAGCTTTTTGCAGTCGCTTTAAAGCAAGGTGCAATACATTTAAAGCAAGCTTTGAAACATTTAAAGTATTGTCAAAACATTTAACGCGTGTTTCGTTGGAAATAACGCAGGTTTCAAAACATTTAACGCAGACTCTAGTGCCGCGTAGCGGTATTACAGTAAAACGCTGTCGTCTGCTGCTGTGACATCTGCAGTAGCAGAAAATTTGATAACTGCAAATGAATAATGGCTGAGACCCAAAATATTTTGGGAGATTTGTTTGAATTTGGTCATGTAAGGGACGAAGAACCAGTTGCACAATCATCTCAAGCGATGAAAAAATTGACACTGGAAAACTGCCAAGGATGAAAAAATTGACACTCATGCCAGCCAGTTTCTGGTTCCTGCGATTCAGGGCCAGCCTATTTTAAACTCACTGCCAGAGGAGGAGGTGGAAGAAGAAGAGGAAGAGGAAGAACAAGAAGTGTATGAAGAATAAGAAAGTATTGTACTTGAGTGTAAAATACTGTAAAATTTTGTAACTCATACAATAAATGTGTGCATTGGCATAACAGAGTCTGCATTAAATGTTTTGAAACCTACGTTATATTCAACGAAACGCGCGTTAACTGTTTTGACAATACTTTAAATGTTTCGAAACTTGCTATAAATTTTTCGAAGCTTGCTATAAATATATCGCACCTTGCTTTAAAGCAACTGCAAAAAGCTGTAAATTTCATTTACTAGTGCTTGGCCTCTCATGTTTCGAAATCGAATTTTTCAATCTTCTTGAATCTTCGATGCTTTGATGTTCCATTTTGAATAACTATTTAGATTAATGTATTTAGGGTCTGTATTGCAACGAGAACGGTTTTAGGAATAGACGTCGACGGAACGGATGTCGACAGAAATAATGTACCCAGAATAGATGTCGACGCAAAACAAAAGCGGTAGTGCGAAATAGATATCGATGTTTAGCACAGCCCTTACGTATATTAAATGAAAGACCATATTTTTTTATATTTTTTACTTTATTTCTTGTTGTTGTAATAAATTTGCATAAAATGTTTACTATCCTGTTAATCGACTGACTCCAAACAGGACATCGGCAATTGACTTTCTGCCGTCCACATAATCCAGACTGATTGTCTTCAACAGTCTCGTTAAATCCTCAAACTTTCGATTCTTCCTTTTAAGGGGGGGTGTCCTACTGCATCTTGGGTTGCCGCAGCTCCACTAAATGTCTGCAAAGCATGGATGGCCCTCCAGATTGTCGGGTGTTTATAGGTATATTTGGTATTCCAGCTTCCGCATAGCTGTTGGTTCTGTCCCTGTCACCTAGAGTGGCCGCATGCATGTTCCAGATGGAAGGAGTAAACCTAGGGGCACATCACCGGAGTAGGAGGGTTCCTTGCCTGGAGAGCACCGGTCGAAAAGCACCATTAACATAGTTGGTATCGAAATAGTTCAGTAAATCACCTGCTCCTTCGTGCATCATTTCACGAAGCAAGGCCATCCCCTTCTGCACATCCTCCACTCGCAGGAAAGCTAGGCCACACAACTACCCCACAAAATGTCGGAAATCCTCATTGTCACGAAGCGCATAACCAGTCCCACCTCTTGTATCTTTATGCATGTGCTCCGAGTTAAATGGAAATAGCATCCACGAACCGTTACATGTTCACCAAACACTGCATGGATGGCCTGCATGGCGGCAGCTTCAAAGTCAACGATTATTGTCTCCGTGTCTGGTAAATTTCCTATCCTTTCGCACTATCGAGCATAGCTCTGAACAACTCTATGTAAACCTCTGAGCCTTCTTCTGCAAAAATAATAATGTGCGGCACCACTGGTTTTTGCGTCAACATTTATTCTGTTCGACATCTGTTCCGGGTATATCATTTCCATCGACATCTATTCCGAACCCCAATGAGAACACGTAAAAATGCGCTGGTTTCGTTTGAAGCCCCTCCCTCTCTCATACTTTTTCCAATATGGCTGCCACAGCCTTTTAGAGATTCTTATTATGCTGCAAAGAGACAGAATACTCTTATCAGAAATTTATTTATGCAGTGAAAGGGTTAATAAATGAAATCAAAAGTGATTAATAAATAAAATTATTACTTAGTTTTTTGTAAACTCCACTTATAAGAGTTTTCATCAACTCTGACCCATGCATAGGCCGAATGTGGTTTTTCAGGGTCATTTTTTGGGGGAAAAAATCGGCTTATAGACGAGAATATACGGGTAGTAATTAAAATTTTCATGAAGTGTTATTTAAATCATTTTATAATTGAACACTAATATAAATTCAAGCTTTTGAATAAATCTTTTAGCTTAAGTAAGACATTTTTCTGTGTAAGCAATTTTCCAAGTTTGCATTTTCCCTGTGAGCATATATGACACTAGGGTTCTTTCTGTGTGCAATTTTTATGTGAGCTTTTTCTTAAATGCGTTCTTATATTTTTATGTTGTTATGTTTAAAAGTTAAGTATAATTAAGGTAAAAATATTTTCTGGACACTGTGTATATTATCCTATTCAAGCTGTTGCCAAATCAAGGTTTATTCATAAAAGAAAAAGCAAGCCAAAATGTAGAACATAAAATACTTTCACTGAATTCTTATTCAAAATAAAAATTCTACATACTTCAAAGTTATTTATTGTACATTAATAAAAAAAATGAATTTTATAATCTACTTAAGATTGCTTTTATGGTAAATGCTATTTTATTTACAAGTTGACTAGTTCATAAAAAGAAGAACAGGAAACTCAATATCCACAAAACAACAGCCTTATTATATAGGTGCTGAAGTTTGCTTTGTCATTGTTCTTAAAGGTTTTCTTGGTTTTTTATCAAATGTCTGTGATTTCTTTATATTACCATGGAATGTTTTTGGTTTATGCAACTGATAAGAAGATTTTACAGGTGGATATATATTTTCATTCTGATGATTCTTTAACAGTCTAGGAGACTGCCTTCTCTTCTCACGTGCTGCACTTGCTGAGCGAGTCAAAATCTTTGGCGAGTTGACTGCAGTTAAGCTACTGCGATATTTTAATGCATTGAAAGAATGTCGTCTCACAAAATCAGTCATAGGAATATTGGCATCATTTGATTTACCATTGTTGCCAGAACATCTTCTTGCAAGTTTTTTTTCTTTTTGTTTAGATGGTGTTTGTAATTGATAAGGTTTCTTAGAATCTTTAACAGAAATGGAATTATATTTCATCACATTTGCAGAAACAATTCCAGCTCTCTCCTTTTGTAATTGAATTAAACTTGGACGTCCACTAAAACATTCAGAGACCGTTTCTATAGCAGAATTTGCAGGTTCCCATATTAATTCTGAAAGTGGTGACTTGGATTTTTGCTGGTCTGCTCCTATATTTGAAAGAATGCTTTGAGTTTCACTGGTCAATGGTGCAAGTATTAGGGAAGCATGAGGTGTTTTGCGCAAACCAATACGAACCAATTTGGCATTGGACATTTTAGAACGAAGTTTTATCTCGGTTTTACATTTATCAGGAGAATTTTCATTTTCCTCCGTATTATTCTCAGGCTTTTCTATTTCATTCATTGAAGTCTTTTTATTTGAATTTTCTATTTGCAAATCCACTTGTTTTGAACATATCTTTTTTCCCTGGTCATCAACTATCACTTCAGTGTCTAACTGACTTTTAACTTCATTTAAACTGATAATAGATTCTTGATCATTGGCTTTGTCATGATGCTCATCATCCTCAGATAAAACTAATTTTCCAAGATTATCTTCAGAATCCAAAATACTACTACTCTCACATGGACTGTTTGCATCTTTTATGCTACAAGACGAAGCAGACAAAAGCGATCCAATACTTGACCAAGAACTGAGGGTTTTTGAAGTTTTATTGTCAGTGTTATTGTCACTACTAAAATCCTCAAAACTAAATCCAGAAGAATAATTTAAATCAGATGATGGCAAGAGCATGTCGCATCCACTTGAACTATCCTCCTTACAAATTTCATTAACTTTCACTTTCATTTCTTGTTTAAGCTTCTTTATATTGTTAGATTTTCTTTCTTCCAAAAAGATATCATTATCTTTTAACATTTCCTGGTAATTAATCTCGCTTAAACTAATATCCTGCATATGACTTTTAGTATTTTCCTTCATGGATAAACTCATATTTAAAGCTTGTAAAGGTTTAAAAGGTGATGGTTGTTGTAAACCGGAACTTAGAGTATTTGGTCGGCCACGCCTAAGTGAAGACTTAGCCACAACCTTTACACATGGTGAGCATCTACTATCAGAATGCATTCTTTTTATAGAAGAATTAGAAACATTCATTTCAGTCACAGCTATATCACAAGGCCTCATTTGTAAACTTTTACTACCAATTCCTTTAGACAGGGCTTTGCAATTTTCTTTATTTAGGGCATTAATATCCTCTTCTTGAGTGGTATCCATAATTTCATTTGTAATTTGCCCCTGCAGTGAAAGAGAATTTTCACTTATTGATGCTTCAGATGGAGAAGAAATTGTTGCAGAATCTAATTGATTGCAAATGGAGGAAATGGGTGTCAAAATTTTAGATTCTATAATAGCTGGTGGTGTCCCATTTGTGTCAGAATAACCGAAATCCTTGTTAGAATTAAATATTCCTGTATTAACACTTATTTTATTATCATTGCTATCCTCATTACTTTTGATTATTGCAGAATCGTGCTTTTGCTCGTCTAATGGAAGGTGTTCAATAGTAACAGTAGGTTCATTAGAAGTTTCAGCATTATGAATTTTCATCGTTTTATCTTCACTTTTTTCAGGATCAGTTTTGGTTACATCTTCAGGTAATGAATTCTGCCATAGAAGAAAAACAAGGGATCAGTTTTAGTTACATCTGCCAAAGTATATATATTAATGGGAATGGATTAATAATGAAAATTACACATGTTAAAATATCATTAAACTGAATCATGACTAAAATTAATGAAATTAATCATATTCGAGGCATGTCCGGAAAGTAACGTTATATCCATTAGTGGCAGATAACTAATATTTTATTGTGTAAATTGGCTATAACAGGCTTTAACTGTCAGCATACCATTTCCCTCTCGCAGCTGTTCCTCATTTCTACACGAACTCCAGTTCGAGTAACTCGCATTTACAATGGCTGTGCAGATTCAGAATCCAGCTAAATGTGAAGTGAGCTCTGTCATTTTTTCCCAAGCACAAGACAGGCACTCAGTGTATATTAATAAAGTACTTGTTCCCATTTATGGAAACAATATGAGTCAACAACATGTAACGAAGTGGTGTCGTGAATTCTCTGAAGGTAGTACCGATGTTCATGATAAACACAGAAGTGACAGGCCATCTGCTGTCTCTGATGAATTTCTGTACAGAATTGAGGAAGGAGTTTATGCAAATCAGCATCTCACAGTAAGACAATTGCATGAAATCATTCTGGAGGTGTTTAAGACAATGCAGCAGGCATCAGAATTCTATGACTGGGATACAGAAGCTAGTACCTAGACTTAAAAACTGTTTGGATAATGGCAGCAATTATGACGAAAAATAACCTCTATTGAACTTAATAATCACTTAATAAGTTGTAGTGGTCATTTTGTCAAATAAACCTTTTTTGAAAGAATACTAGCTGTTATAACGTTATTTTCCAGACACGTGTCGTATTTAATTTTACAATAACACAAGCATGATCAAGCGACTGATAAACTGGAAAACAAAATGTGAATTTTGAGTTTGTTTTTTATTGCTTAAAAGATACAATAGATTAAGTTCTATACAAAAGATAGCATGGTCTGAAGGCAGCAATTAAAACAAAACAAATACTAAATGGCAAAAATAAGAAGGAGCTGAGTGGTAATGGAAAAGGAAAGACCTCTTACTACAAAAGAACATCCAAGACATGGAACACCAGATACATTCATTGTTTCTGTACACTTTGTACTGTATTATGTAGATATTAAGTTATGGAAGCATTACTTTTCAAAACACCCTTGTATTTATGTCCTATTATCACCGGAGATCATGAATCTCGGGAATGGCCGAAAGACTGCGATCATGAGCGCAAGCACCTGAAATGATGTTTCTCAGCAGGTGTGACAGATGTTAACCTATTTGATAGAGTGTACAGTAGCACAATAAGAGTCTTTGGTATACAGAGCCGCTTTTCTGCATTGAGAGGTCAATTGCATTAGCATGTCCACAGGATACGGATGCTGCAAATTAACCTTCCTGGGCAGTTGCTTTGTTCTAAGCTGGTGAGTGGCCTAGAACCAGGTGGCTAGCCTACAAGGAGAATTCGGGTTTGAGTCGCTAGGTATAACCTTCTTTAAGGATATGTGTCTAATAGCAGAAAACCGCCAGTGCTGGATATTCTCCATACATAGGGCTGCTACCCCCACGACCCTAATGGATAAGATAACTAAGTAAGTAAGATTGCATTACTGACACTCGTGATCAGCAGTTAATAATCAAATTTTATTTTCTAATTTTACACATTCTTGGCAATTTTGTTTTATGTTAAGTGATATCTTTCCAAAAATGGTGATGCCGTTAAAAAATCTTTTTTTTTTTTTTACAGTTGGTATCTTTAATTTCATACTATAATAAAAGACTCTGATGTACTACGAGGGTTGTACCAAAAGTAAGGTTCCCATATTTTTTACAAGTAGAAAACATTGTTTATTGTTATTAATTTATACATCGTTGAAAAGCTTACACTGTTGTCTATTTTTCAACATAGTCTCCATTTTTTTCGACACACTTTTGAAGACGGTGCTCCAGCTTTTGTATTCCTAAGTCGAAGAAGTCTCCCGCCAATCCATTGAGGAAGCGTGTGCCGTGGGAACCTTCAGGAATGCGTTCAACAAGTTCACGGACAGTGACCCTCTGATCTTTCAGCAGCTCACTGTTGATCTTCTGGGCAATCGAATCCGAAACCGGCGGTCTTCCACGCCGTTCTTCATCGTGAACTTCCGAGCGACCCTCAGCAAAAGCCCTGCACCATTTTCGGACGTGCTGAACGGACATGCTTTTTTCACCATAAACCTCAGTCAGTTGCCGATGAATCTCCACGGGCGGTAACTTCCTTGCGTGGAGAAACCGGATTACTGCTCGAACCTCGCACTTGGCGGGAGCGGCGATCAACACTTCCATCTCTGACGGCTGCCAAGCGAACACTGAGCGCCGTAGCGAATCGCTCGAGAGTGGGCTTGAGAGTGCGGGAACCACTGCGCACGGCACTGTTGTCGGATTTAGCCTAGCACCTTCCCTCGAGGCTGTAGCTCATTGGGAACCTTACTTTTGGTACAACCCTCGTATAATTCCGATTTAACAAATAGAACCAGACTGTCCACTAATTCTTCCAATACTTGATTAAGTAGTCTTAATTTCTACTGGATTTTCTTCAGCACCCTCTTCATTCTCTACTGGAATTTTGCAAATGATTTTTTTTAAAAAACTATGAAGTATAAAACTTTATAACTTATCAGCATTGTTCTTGCTCTTTAAAGCAAGTTGATATCTAGCTATATTTTTGTGGATAATGAATATTTTTTTTATATATAAACATAGTGTAAAGGTCTTGTATTACTGGAGAATAATTAAAGAAGAACAGAATTATTAAAGCAACATGACTGGTATTATGAAAGGCCTACATGTTTCGAAGCAATAACTTCATCTACAGAACCAGCAGAGAATACAGAACCCAATTAGAACAGGCAAAAAAAAATAAAAATAAAAAAAAATTAAAAAAAATCACAATTTGGCTGGAATAGGAGCAGGTATGAACCATTAAGGGAATTTGCTAAAAGTATAGTGAGGATTCCCTGATTGGTTGACTTACAAGTGGTGTTTGATCACACTGATCAACCAAAGTTTACATATTTTTTCCAAAATTATGATTTTAGTTGATCAGGTGTTCAGCAAATGCCGATTTTCCATCTCCGTGTGTTAATGAACATTTGTGTTTATTACATCTGTTAATAAATCAACGTTTATTCAATCCTTATTGCAATCTGGGCAGGGTAGTTCACACGTATGAGGGGTATCCTAAATGTTTTTAGCCAGGAATGCTGCACGTATCTTATGAAGTCCTCTCCCTCGGCTTCCATACAAAGTTTCATCCTCCTGAAACAATCAGACATGCATTTTTTAAGTTGTGAGCGATGAGCTCCAAAATGTAGTTGTCGTTTGTTGCTAGGACGTTGTTGTCACTTTCAAAACGGAACCCCTGAGCTTCCTCTTGATTGTGGGGAACAAAAAGAACCAACAAGGTGCCAAGTCCAGAGAAAAAAAAAAGGGGGGGGGGGATGCATCAACATATTGACCCAATTTTTACAGAAAAATTTGGTTCTTTCAAAACAATCCGACATTTCTTAGCCTTTGGAATAATCTCAGAAAATCATAGCATGCCATGCCTGATGATTTAGCTCCATTGTGTTTAACATCTATCATCCAGTGCATGAGCTTTAGATTTGTGCAATGTGGAATCATAGCAAAGTGGCACGCTCAAATATTGCATTTGACCATGTAAGAAAGTAAAACAACAAATTGATAGGTTGTGTGTGATGTTCCTGGCTAAAAACGTTTAGAGTACTGGTCGTATAAGATGTCTGAAAATTAATGAGACTTGGGCAATCAATATAGAGATCCTAACAGAAGAGACTGCAGGAGGAGGAAGCCCTGGAGGATATGAAATCCTGTCAGGAAGATGCTGATAATGACAAGGATACAGCAGAGTAGGATCGACTCCACAGTGATGAGATAGTGGATGGAGCCCTCCTATCAATGTAGGAGTCTGATGAGATCGTGAATTAAGTCATCAGTGATAAGACCTACCATTTGCTTGGATGCAGGTCCCGAGAACTTTCAAAGCGAAACCGGAGTGGAACCATTATACCCAGCGAATGGTAGAGAGGAGCCAGTCATAGAACAATATGAACTGTCAAAGACTGTCATGTCTATGAACTCTAGTGATTTTTCAAAAAAATTGAAATGAGGCTAGAACCTATTGTAATGTTGAGTCATGTATAGCTAGAGCCTATTGTAATGAGGCTAGAACTACGTTTCAAGGTTTTGTGAAAATATTTCAATTACACTAAATATTTAGAGTAACAGTTAAAATGCTTTTTTTTTAGATGAGATAAAGCTTTAATTAAAAGCTAACAAGAGAGGTTATTTAAAAATTAAGATGTATAAAGTAAGGAAAACTAAGTAATTTCAGGGAGTGAGAAAGGAATAGTGATGGGTATTCATTTTAGATCAGACTTAATAGGTTTTATTTGGATTTTGGACCTTGTAGTTAGTGAGAGAATATGGTTTGGTAATTTAAATCTGCGATGTGTTGAACCTGTCTTGTGAATTGAGTGCAAGTGTCCAGGTAGTTTTACCATGCTAGACTTTATATATTAGGCATCATTTTGCTCCTCTTTTCGATTGGGTGCTGGGTTATTGATTCTGGGTACTGAAATCTCCAGTAATTAATTAATTTTTAGTTGTGTAGCCAGATGGAAATCTATTGATTGGGAATCATGGCATCTCTCATGGATTAGAAATAAGATATTGCAGTGAAATTTTGTTATTGTTTTTGTTGTTAACGAGTTGGGATTATTAATGAGATTAAATGATACTTGGGCTTACTGAAGATAAAGTTCTAATGATAGTTTTATGAGAATTATAACTGTTGTTAATACGAGGGTTGGGGCATAAGTCATGGCAACTATTTTCTTTTATGAGAATTCAAGCATGGGTGGAAAATGTGAAATATACAGATGAAAGAACAAGGAATGGACGAAATGTACGGACATTTAACAACACGTCAACACTTTGCTTCTCATGTTTATTAAGGTAGTTGACAACATTACAGGTTTCATGTTCTGGAATCATGAAGCCTGTAATGTTTCATACGTTTCATGCTTCTGGAAAATTTATTCTGGAACATGATTACAGATTTCATTTTCCAAAATAACTAACAGAAATCAAAATAGAGAACGGTTGTTTTGATATAAGAGCGTTGTTCAACTCTGGTTACATCCACCTTGCACAGCGGTTGACTGAGAACTGATTTAACATTGCTCTCTGCGCAACATCAGGGACTCACGGAGCCATCTAATGTTGTGGAAACATACTAGCAGTCACAGCTTCCTTGAGACATATGAAATTTTATGATACCATCCCTTAGCTCTGAGAAAAAAAAAAATAGTTGCCATGACTTATGCCCCAACCCTCGTATATTTATTTTATCGTTAATTGCAACAAATGCAGCTTGAGGTATAATTGATCTAAATGTTTCTTTTCTTTAACCCTTCTGCTGCATAAAGAAGCTATATCCACACAAAATTTCATTACCTTTACCTGCAGAAATCTGATTCATCTCACAGGGTTTAAAAAACTTCTTGTTATGCTGCTAAAAGTGGATAATTCCATCTTCTCAGAATGAAAATGAAATTTAATTATGCAGTGAAAGGGTTAAGATTTGTATTTTACATTTTATATATTTTCATGCACTGTTATACATTTGAAAACTTTACTGAAATAAAATTGCTATGACCCTGATTGAAAACACCAAATTACTGGATTCAGGGACTATAGTTACGAGGCATGTTTTTTAAGTAAGTACCGTTTTGGAATTAAAAAAAGACGTGCAAAGATATCACAATAATTTTATTTTTACATGAAAGCCTGTACCTTAATCTACTTTTCTACATAATTTCCGTGAATATTGAGGCACTTGTCATAACGTGGCACCAGTTTTTGAATACCCTCCTCATAAAATTCTGCCGCCTGACTTGTTAACCACTGTATCACAAATGTTTTGACTTCGTTATCGTCTTGAAGACGCTGACCACCCAGGTGTTTCTTCAAGTGCAGGAACAAATGGTAGTCGCTGGGCGCCAGATCAGGGCTGTATGGAGGATGATCTAGAGTTTCCCATTTAAAAGATTTGATGAGATCTTTGGTCCGATTAGCCACATGTGGACGGGCATTGTCATGCAGCAAAACGATACCCTTACTCAACTTGCCACGTCTTTTGTTCTGGATTGCACGACGCAGATTGTTCAATGTCTCACAATAAGACGCTGCATTGATTGTCTCATTACGAGGCAGAAACTCCACTAGCAATACTCCTTTTCTGTCCCAAAAAACTGTGCACATGATTTTCCGGGCAGAAATTGTTTGCTTAAACTTCACTTTTTTGGGTGATGATGAATGTCGCCATTCCATGGATTGTTGTTTCGATTCTGGTGTGACGTAGGCCACCCATGTTTCGTCACCAGTAACAATTTGGTCTAAAAAATCTTCACCTACATTGTGGTACCGCTCAAGGAAAGTCAATGCACTGCCTAAACGTTGGGTTTTGTGCAAATCCGTCAACATTTTTGGAACCCAACGTGAACACAATTTCCGGTAATTCAAGTTCTCGGTCACAATGCGATACAAAACACTACGAGAATATTGAGGAAAGCAGTCGCACAATGATGAAATTGTAAAGCGTCTGTTTTCTCTCACCTTTTCGTCCACTTTCTGCACCAAATCTTCATTAACGACCGAAGGACGCCCACCCCGTTCTTCATCATGCACATTTGTGCGGCCATCTTTAAATGCTCTCACCCATTTCCTTACCATTCCATCACTCATAATGTTTTGTCCGTACACTTCACAGATCTCACGATGAATATCGATCGGTTTTACGCCTTTAGCACTAAGAAATCGTATAACAGCCCATACTTCACAATCGGCGGGACTCACGATTGTCGGAGGCATCTTAAACACTCAGTAAACAACGTATACAATGAACAATCAGACTGTAATGGCGTCAGTGCGTAGACAAGAGATGTAGTTAACCAGCGCGCATGCGCGGAACGCCGACCGTAGCGCTGCGGCGGCGGAATCGCAAAACGGTACTTACTTAAAAAACATGCCTCGTACATTTATGTATTAAATAAGGTGAACAATATTAATTTCCTTTTTGTTAAATAAAAATCTTTATCTGGTACATGTTTAATCAAAGCACTTTACGAGGTGCAATCAAATATTTCGGGGATTAGTTGCACATCTCGCCAACAAATAGCAGCACAAGCCCACAAAATACAGTAAATTGTAGCCCTAACGTTCATAAAACAGGTTTTCAAAGAATTTTGTTTCATGTGCATTGGGGACTGAGAAATTACTGCTATTGTTATCATGTGTGTGAGGTCGTCTGCGATTTTATTATGCACATTAAATTTCAGGACGAGCAAGGGAGGATGTTCGGCAAAATAGGGAGGACCTTCGGTGAAAGCGACCAGGTCTGTGGCGTGAAAACAACTGGATGGTCCACCACGACAATGCACCCTCTCACCAAGCTCTCCTCATACATGGTTGGCTTCCACACCCACCCTACTCACCAGTTTTGGCTCCTGCAGACTTTGCCCTCTTTCCGAAAAGGAAGATCCAGATCACCATTTTGATACGATTGAGAAAATCCGGTGCGAGTCGCAGGTGTTTAACTCATTTCAACAAAAGACTTCCAGGACATATTCCTGAAGTGGTAGGAACACTGAACTCATTGTACGGCTTCGCAAGGGGACTGTTTTGAAGACGGCAATGTATAAATGTATTTAAATAAAGCACTTTCTCTTTAAATGAACCAATCCCGGAACTTTTTGATCGTATTACAGAGTGACCAGAAAAAACTGATAACATTGCACTTGTTCCAGAAAAAACTCGTTTGGGTCATTCCATTATTTGATTTTAGGATAAGTGAATTGGCCATTAGAAGAAAAGCATGTAAATTTTTTTCCATAATTATGACGCAATTGTAACAAGTATACGGAGATGTCTAATCAACGAGAGGAAATTTTGACATTACATGGGCTAGGAAAACGCAATTGCGAGATTGCGATCGCTCAATAGCGCCCCATCGAATGTCATGAGAAATCATTGCTTCGGGAATGGGACCGGATAGACATACAAGAGTTGCAGTGTTTGGCCAGAAATTTTCGAAAGGGTCTGAGGCTCTGTACTGAAGCGGAAGGAGGCCACTTCGAAAACGCTTAAATATGTTTTCTGAGGAAAGTGTATTTTATCTATACCCATTGACAGAAGTTTGTTTGCGGTGATGTATATTTTATTTTCTGCAAATTATACTGGGTGATTCAGTCAATTTCTGACCATCTCAGTACTATGTTTTATTAATCCATTAATGTTTACAAACCTAGCATTTCAGTATGATATTTTAGGCAGTTCGGAGTTTTTATTCCCGTGGAAAAGTCTTGATGATATGCTCAATGTGGCCACCACGAACGTTTTGAACTGCTCGCAGCCGAATAGTGAAGTTGTTCATAACTCTATCCAGGATTTCTGCATCCACAAGGGTGCAGCAGTCGACGATGCTTTGTCGCAGCTGGTCTAGGGTTCTTGGTGCTGTAGTGAACACACTGTCTTTAAGGAACCCCCAGAGATAAAAGTCACATGAGTTTAGATCAGGACTCGTAGGGGGCCAAAGAAAGCCACCCCCGAATCGATCTGGAAACCTGTTTGAAATGACACGATTTCCGAATTTCTGATTGAGAAAGTCTAGCACTTCATTAGTGGTGTGAGGCCTAGCCCCATTCTGTGGAAACCATTGATGTCGAAGCGCCTTCTGGTATGTCTCGACACTTATACTCCTTCCGGAACTTTCTTTGCACAGTTACAGGTGATTTTGTCTCGAAATACCATTTGACAAACTTGCATTTCTGCTCTGTTGATAAAGCGGGCGCCATTTTTCAACAATATGATTTTCATGCAGCGCCGTTGCAACAATGTAAACTCCAACTATTTAGAAATTCGATATGGCGCTCATATTCTTTCAATTGTTTATCCCTAATGCACGTCATTCGAGTGAAATGGTCAGAAATTGACTGAATCACCCGTTATGTTATCAGTTTTTTCCGCTCACCCTGTAATATGACATGATGACACCTTAACTAAATACTATGGTTTCGTCACAACTGAATATAGTTTTCCCTAATACAGTACAGAAAAACTGTGCTGACTGTTTATTTTTAAGTAAAAACTGGATCTATCAAATAATTGGAGAGTACTAATCTACATGTCAAACTCGTGAGGATTAACTATGCTGGGGTTTAACTGTGTATCATCCAGTCCTTGTGTTATCATATGATATAAAATTTCCTTTATAGTTTATTACATAAGAATTTTCTATCACTTATAGTTATTCTTCATTTACTTGAGAGAATGAGTTCCCATGTGATACTGATAGACAAAATGAGAGGTTTAGATGAACAAAATTTGAATGATTCTATTAGAGAAGATCATTTTTCTATAAACTAATAAATCAATTTAAAAACATGTCAGAGATATTTTATAATATGTTTCTCAGGCATAAAAAAAAAAAAAAAAAAAAAAAAAAAAAAAAAAGGAGGGAGATGGGGCAAAAAATGAATACCTTTGCTGTTGAGCTTTCCACTGGTTGTGATTTTCTAAAAATTATACGGGATGGATTTCTCAATTTTCGTGATCTGTTAAGAATATACAAATAAGAAAAAATTCTGCTACATTTTTTTCTATGAATGAAATTGGAATTTATTTCAGATTTCAAAATAATAAATTTTGCATTACAAATGTACATATTAGAATAAAATTTGTTTTAGAGGTTTGTTTCACTGGCCAGTTCCCAAAAATTCATTCCTACTATATGTACACAATACGGCTTCAGAAATGTTTTAAAATATTGATGTATATGCTTTATTATAAGCTTTAAATTTAAAAAATAAATATAATTTACAAGATCAATCTTAATACAATTTAATCACAAGACTAGGTAAAATAAAAGAGCTAGTTTTAAAACAAATACAGTGTAAGAAAATAAACTTGTGAATTTCATCAGAGGTCATTTATAATGATCACACTACCTCTTGGATAGCTTCAAAGGACTGAAGAATCTTTTAGATCTGCTTTTTTCCTTTGGAGTTCTTTGTAGATCACAGCCACCTTGGAAATGCAAGGTATCTTTGTTTGTTAAAAGAAAAGATGGTGATACTGCTAATGTAGAAAGAGCATAATTTGATGGGCTTCCTATATAAGTAAGAAATAAAAACAGTTGAGAATATTTATAAGTTAATAACACAAATATAACTACTGTAGAACCTTGATAAATCGAATCTCGAGAGAAGAACAAAACGTTTCAATTTATCCATATCAAGTAAAATAAAATTCAACTAATAGATTGTTCTGTGTGAGATTTGATTAACTATATGAAAATGCCAGAATGCAAATTATTTTAATGAAAATAAAAATTTTATTTGTACAGAAGATTATTCAATTTATCATGCAAATTATTTTGTAGGATGATTATTTAGCCAATTGGAAGAGACTATGAAACCAACCAGAACTGCCTATGAATGAAAATTTCTATTACGGAAGAGATAAACCGACATCAATTCGATTTATAGAGGTCGACATTGACAAAATTCGATTTGTGGCGAATTTATTTAGTTAAAACTTCAATTTATAGAGGCTGACTTACTTCCAAAATAATTTGATTTAGGGAGGTTCTGTTACTTTGAATTATAAAGGTTTTGGCCCTGGAGCAGAAGGGAATGGACTGAAACCTTGAATTAGGGAGGAATTCGATTTATCAAGGTATAATGTTTTCTCACATATATTAATCCCAAATGTTAATTTTGTTTCTATAAATTTGCAGGCATGAAACGAAATTTACTTTGTATTGAAATGTAAAAACGTATGCAGAATAAATAATAAGATTCATTAAAAAATTCACGAGTTACAATAATATAAATACAGTAATAATTTTTATCAAATGAATAAGTATAATCAATGAATAATAATGTACAAAGGTCTGTTTAAACCATTACGATATTGTTGAATTTGGCAACACGTTTTATCATACCCATCATCTACAGGCCAACCAGTATCATAAGAATATCAATTTCAAATAAGCTTGTGAGTGAATAGTCAGTCAGAATTTCTCTGACTTGATTGGTCAGTTCATGATTGGATATAAAATTGAATGTTATTAAGAATATTAAGAGTGTCATTTATATTGAATTGCAACTGGATATTTAAGGGTATTTTACCATCATGATTTTTACTTTCAAATGTTTCATACATTTTCCAAAAATTGCAATTTCGGTAGTCTTAATTAAGTGAAAGGTTAATTAAGTGAAACGTTAAAAAAAACTGAAAAAGTTGAAAAAAAGCTGCGCTTCTATTTAAAAATTAAATTAATAAGAAAAATGAAAGGAAAAATTCTGCGACCTGGATTTGGATCAGTTGTACATGATGTATGCTATATTATATCGGGGCCATATGTTCTTTTTGAGATGTACGATTTTTCCTTTTTGTTTTGGCTGCATTTTTTTCAAACGTCTTAAATTTTTTTTTTTTTCATAATGAAGACACAATTTCTTTGATTGTTCTCTTTGTCATTTTGTTTATATTGAAAAATAGAGCCAATCATATTGTGACATATAATGTCAGTAGATTACCGTATTTTTTTGAATTTTCACTTTAGGCCGCAGCTGCAAATTTGACGATGGAACGAAAAAATAAGCGTTTATAGGCCATGATTCACATTAGGCCGCAAAAAATCTTAGCCTAAAAATATCGAAATACTTCGTTTTAGAGTCCCATAGTATTTTAAATAGTAATTTAGCTACTAATTTTATTATTTATATAGCCATCTTCATTACTTTTATGTATTTAATGAAACTTTTATAAATTTATTAATTAAATGTATAAATTGGGGAGGCCATGGCCTAGTGGGCTTTCACTGACACACAACTTCTGTGAAGTTAAGAATCATCAGGCACGGCTAGTCACTGGCTGGGCGACAATCCGTGATTCACAATCTTGACCCCCTCCTCCCCGGCTGCTGTGACCATCATACAGCAGTCGTTAATCCAGGTTCATCCAGGGACCCAACTCGTCGGCTTCTAGCCATACAGGCCCTGGATGGACATATTGGATTACCAGTACTAATAAATAAACAAATAAATAAATAAATAAATAAATAAATAAATAAATAAATAAATAAATAAATAAAATAATAATAATTAGAGTAATCTCATTTTAATGAACGAGCGCAGCTCCTTATTTCTTCGGCAGCGGCCATGGTTCTATCAACGCACTCACACTGCTGGGTGCTGACCAGTAGCGATAGAGAGCATTCTATGACATCATAACATCTTCAACTAATCATAACCACCAAGTACAGTGAATTCAGGGATAGCGAATCGCCAACATTAACTTTTTAACACTTGATTTTCTTAATAATTTATGAATGA
>JAHWFO010098815.1:0-13365 GCA_023313115.1 Rhysida immarginata | reverse complement strand
AGG
Source organism: Rhysida immarginata (assembly GCA_023313115.1). NCBI lineage: Eukaryota > Metazoa > Arthropoda > Chilopoda > Scolopendromorpha > Scolopendridae > Rhysida > Rhysida immarginata. Next base: position 13,362 of record JAHWFO010098815.1, on the reverse strand, counting down.
TGTTAGAATATTAATTTCAATGTTAGAAAAGATTGAACAAAGACTCGTTAATTTAAAATCATCAATTCAAAGGCCATCGCGTTTTTATCTACAGCAGGGAAGTCGGATAATTTTTACTAAAAAAAAAAATATCTTTCTGGGATTTACACTTTCAAAAATTTTAAAAAATTTTTCTTATAAAAAAAAGATAATACATACGCAAATTTAAAAAAAAATAGGTACGATATGAATGTATTGGCGATCAATCCAAAATCATTACGCGAATGCCGCTACTCATCAACAGCAAAAGCGGGAGTTACGTTGGGGGGAAGGGGGGTCGAAAGTCTTTATTAATATTAAAAAGGAAATTAATTCGACTTTATTTATCGTATTTGCTTACAGTATTTATAGTGATATCATTTTCATGGTAGGGTACCTCATTTTGTCATAATCACTTTACGTCACATACAGTTCGACTCAGGATCGTTTTGTTGATAGATTTACTTCGCGACTCAATGCACTTAAATACAGTCTTCTTTGGCAATGAAATTTTTAAGAAATATTATTATACACGGTGGTCCATGTAAGTGCAGACATGGAAATATTTCGAAAACACAGCATTGTACGGAAAATTCTGTCGAAACAAAAAATTATTATTTTTTAAAGGGGAAATCTTTCTGTTCTAAAATCAGCCTTCCTCCCCAGCCCCAGTGGGTGGAGCAGGTGGCAACTTTGATATCTTAAATAGGAATCCCTTTTTATTATTACTATTATTATTATTACTATCATTGTTTGGGGAAACCAAACTCGGATCAAGTCCGGAAGCCAATCCCAGAGGCGGACCCAAAAGAGGGCCAAAGCCCAAGGGACTCAAATGCGAGGGAGGGAAAGTTATCCACTCGTGGGAGTATTGATGTTTGAGTGTAGGAATTTCCTTACTATGTGACATGTGTTTAGAATTGTGGCTTTCTGTTAGGTTTTGTATAAGTGTGGGTTTAAATTTAGTGTTGACAGGCTTTTGTGTAGTGAGTGTGGAATAACCCCAGTGGCGGAAAGAATGATAGGAACAATGTGTACTCTGTTAACTCCCCAAAGGCGTTTTATTTCGTGTGCAAGATCCGTATATTTAGTGATTTTGTCAGTGTATGTCTTTTGTAAATTGTGTGTATTGGGGATGGAGATATCAATTATGTAAGTCACTTTGTTTTGCTTATCTACTAGTGTAATGTCTGGTCTGTTATGAGGGATAGTTTTGTCAGTGATTATAGCTCTGTCAAAATATAGTTTATGTGTGGTGTTCTCTAAGACAGTGTCGGGGATATATTTATAGTAAGGAGTGTGAATGTCCCTTAGCTTGTGTATCTTAGCTAGATGTTGATGTATGATGTTGGCTACCTGGTTATGTCTGTGCAAATAATCTGTCTGCGTGAGTATTTTGCAACTGGATATGACGTGTTGGATGGTTTCCTCTGCGATATGGCATTTCCTGCAAAGACCCGTCAGTCGATTCTTTGATAATATGTTTTCTGTAGCTTTTAGTGTTAATAACCTGGTCTTGTATGGCAATCATGGTTCCTTCAGTTTCCCCAAAGAGACTCCCTTCACTCAACCAAAAGTTCGACGCTTTTTTGTCGACGTGTGGCTGGTTGAGGTCAGAAGGATGTCTACCGTGGAGTTGCTTTCCGAGCCATGATTGAAGTTTAGTGCATGTTGTAGGAATGTTATGGGTGTTCTGCATGCTGTTCAGATTCAGAGGTGTGTATTTTGTATCAGCCATGCAGACTGCTTTGTGTAATGGTGATGTGTGTTGTTTAGAGTGAAAGAATTCTCTGAGTGACTGAGTCTGTTTCTGGTGTAGATCTGTTATGTCAATAAGACCTCTGCCTCCCTCTGAGCGAGGCAGGGTGAGTCTTTCAATAGCTGCGTGTGGATGGTGCTTTCTGTGCTTTGTAAGCAGTTTACGTTGTTTCCTTTCAAGTCCCTCAAGATCTGTGTGTGTCCACTGTATGACTCCAAAGGAGTAGGAGAGTATTGGCGTGGCATAAGCATTGATGGCCTTGATTAAATTTCTGGAATTTAAGTGCGTTTTAAGTATTGTCTCTAGCCTATGAAGATATTGTTTAGTGAGTGTATTCTTTATGTGTTTGTGCTCCAGAAGCTTGGCTTGCTTAAATCCTAGATATTTGTAAAATTCGTCATTTTCCATAGCAGCAATGTGATCTGGTTCATCTAATGTGAAGCCCCCTTCCCTGAGTACTCCATTTTCAATGTGAATGGTTTTGCATTTGTCCAACCCAAACTGCATGTGTATGTCTTTTGAAAAGGTTTGTGTAATGTCAAGTAATTGGTGCAATTGTGTTTGTGTGGAGGCATAGATTTTCATGTCGTCCATGTAGAGTAAGTGTGAGAGCGTGTAGTGGCAGCTTTTATTATGTTTAATTGTGTAGCCATAAGTTGTGCTATTCAGTCTGTTGGAAAGTGCATTTAGTGCAAGACAAAACCAGAGTGGGCTCAGTGAGTCACCCTGGAAGATGCCCCGGTTTATCTGTATTTTGTCAGTCGTGATGGTTTCACTGTTGAGTGTGAGGTGTAGTGTAGTTCTCCAATGCAGCATTGTACTTTCTAAAAAAGTGATAAGTGTAGGGTTTATTTTATATAATCGTAGTGTATATAAAAGCCATGAGTGTGGGACACTATCAAAGGCCTTTTTGTAATCAATGTAGGCTGCATGGAGGTGTCGATGTTTATTGTGAGTTTGCCGTAGGACCACACTGTCTATCAGGAGTTGCTCCTTACAACCCATGTCATTTTTACGGCATCCCTTTTGTTGCTCAGTGAGAATGTTGTTTGTGTCTATGTGTGTATAAATTTTGTTTGCGATACAGGCAGTTATTATTTTGTAAAGTGTAGGCAAGCATGTAATAGGTCTATATTGTGTGGGATCTGTAGTGTTATGTGACTTTGGTACCATGTATGTAATTCCTTGTGTGAGGAAATGTGGCAATGTCTGTGGTGTTTGCAAAGTGTTGGAAATCTGTTTTGCAAGGGCCAGATGCAAACAGGTGAAGCGCTTATACCAAAAGTTCTGAATCCTATCTACACCTGGAGCCTTCCAATTGTGAGTACGTTTAATGACTTGTGAGAGTTCATCTGTTGTTATGTCAGTATAAGGCATGTTTGATAGTGTGGATGCTAATTGCTCCTCTTCCCTGATCCAGCTAGCTTCCCTATTATGTTCAACTGAGACAGACCAAAGAGACGACCAATAATGTTGGAGTGCTGTTTGTGTTGGCAGACCAGTGTTTTGTGTCTGTGTATAATCTTTGTTTAACTGCTTATAGAATGTCTTCTCATTGTTTGCGAATAACTTGTTCTACTGTTTGCGCTGAGTGCATGTTTTGTATCTCTTCAGGCGTTGTGTTTTTGCAGCTAACTTTTGTTTTAATGTGTCCATATATTCTGTAATGTGTTGATTGTGCTGCTCATGTCTGGTGTGTGTTTTAATCTTCTTAAATAATTGTCTGAGGCGTTTGTTCTGCTTTGATGAAGTGTTGTTTTTAGTGTACTGCGTAAGTCTACCTAACTGCTTGCGGATTTCGTCAATCTCAGACTCAATCCGCTTTTGCCATTTAGGTTTCTGTTGGGTATATGAATTTTGTGTGTTTTTATGGATTGGTTTCCTACCCAGTGTGGATATAACTGTAAGAGCCCCAGTGTAAATAAGTAGGTGTATGTATTCTAAAGACAGATTTTCTTCAATGTACTGTGGTAAGATATGTGTGTTCATGTAATTATTATTACTATTATTATTATTATTATTATTATTATTATTATTATTATTATTATTATTATTATTATTATTATTATTTTCTTTTGAGGCGTTTTGGTTTTGTAAAAATCAAGGGGAATCGTACCGATTTTGGATTTCCTATTAACATAGGGGTGCCCCAAGATAGTCCCCTGGGACCTCTACTTTTTATTTTTGTGAATGATGCATTTGATATTCTTAAAGATAAAGGGCTGATGATACGAAGATTTTTAATATCATCAAGCAAAGGAGTGACTGTAGGGTTCTCCAGAATCTCATTGATTCTTTTGCACGATGGTGCACTAGTAATAAACTTCAGTTTAATGTTGATAAAACAAAAGTATTGACTATTACCAGAAAAGCCAATCCAATTGAATTTTCTTCTAAACTGTGTGACTCTGAAATCAAAAAAGTTAAATGTGTGAAGGATCTTGGTATCTTTTTGGATTCTCAGTGCAGATTTCATAAGCACATTGATTATGTTATCGGTAGCTGTCTGAAGCGAGTTGGGATCTTGTCCAAAATCGCAGTAAGAATTAAAAGTTCTAATGTGCTTATTTTACTTTTTAATACCTATGTTATACCAATTATTACATACTTGATTACTGTATGGGGGAATTGTGCTTTTTTCTCCATGCAAAGACTAAAAACTATTTATAGTAGATTTTATCTTATGCTTTTTCAAAGATTTGGTATTATTACGGAGAATTATTCTTTTACAATCATGTCTGAATGAACTGGAATCCCTGACCCCATGCTAATTTATAAAATTGAATGTTTTAATTTTATTAACAATCTTTTAAATGGTAAAATTTTTGCTCCTGAAGTACTTGAAGTTCTAGACGCTCTAGAAAAAGAAATTATTTTATGTTAAGTCTAAATTAGGCTTTATTAATAATATGATTACTCAGTATAATGAATTTTAATGTCTTGATACTGATTTTTTCTCTTTCTGCTCTAGATAAAAACACGATGGCCTGATGACTAGCCGTGTCTGATGTTGCTTAACTTCACTGAAGTGATGTTTCAGTCAAAGCCCATCAGGCCACGGCCTAACCCCTAGGAGAGGTGGGTGTTTGGCAGGTTCCAGGAAAAGGGATTGATAATTAAACCGACTAATTGCCAGTTTTGTCTGCCGTGCATGCGATACCTGAGGCATATGATTTCCACGGATGGAGCTAGACCCGACGCAGACAACATCACTTCCTTAGAGCAACTGCGGGTGCCACGTACTGTACGTGTCTTGGAATTTCTAATGTCCCTTCGTCTGGAACTTGTCGGATATATTGCTGCCAATCACCAACTTAACAAGAAAGGGGGTTAATTTCCGGCGGGGTCCAGAGTTTCAGAGAGCATTCAATACCGTTAAAACCATCCTTTCCGAGGCTCTTGTCCTTGTGGTTCCCGATTACCAAAAAAAGTTCGTCTTAGCCACCGATGAGTCTGCCAGCGCAATAGGTGCTGTGTTACAGCAAGAAGTGGAAGGAGTCTTTGTCCAATAGCATACTACAGCCAGAAACTGAAAGGAGCACAAATGCAGTAATGGAGGAGGCAGCCTTGGCCACTGCCAGAGCCACGATGCATTTCCGGCATATCATTTTGGGCTTTCCCACCACCATCATTGACCGACCACAACCGTCTGGTGTTAACCAAACAGATGAAGGACTCTAACCAGAGGGTGTTGAGGTGAGATCTTCAGCTGGAGGAGTTCCAGTTGACCAATGAGCACATCTCAGGCAGGCTCAAAATGCTGTGTCGGTTTTGCTGTCATGTCAGTGCGAGACCATGTGGGTAACCAGGGACAGTGATGAATGGCTGGCCAGGGTCAAGGAGCTCCAGGGCATTAATGAGATGTTGAATACGCAAATGCATCGGGACGGGGTACTTTTAGACACATGGAAAGTTTATTAGTAGGGCAGGACATAAGCACCCGAATTCTCTGTTGAAAATACGTGTTTCGAGAACTCTCAAGGAACAGCTAATAGATCAGCGTCATAGTGATTTATTGGGAGGTCACCGTGGCGTAAGTGCAACAGTGCACAAGCTAAAAAAGACATTTATCATTGGAAAATGATGAAGGACGATGTTCCGAATAATGGAATAAAATCTTATGTGGATAGAAATAGTTAAGTAATAAACTAGACGATACTCTTTTACCACAACAAAGCAACAAGAAATGAAAAAATAATAAATGAAAAATAAGGCAAAAAAAATAAGACAAAAAACAAAAGAATAAGGAAAAGTACACGGAGTGTACTCCCTTGGGCTGCTGAATGATGAAAGCAAGGCTTTCGAAAAGCGCTAAACAAGCGTCTTATTTTTTTTGCCTTATTTTTCATTTATTATTTTTTCGTTTCTTGTTGCTTTGTTGTGGTAAAAGAGTATCCCCTAGTTTATTACTTAAGGACGATGTTGTCCGAAAGATTAGGGAATATACCAGGTCTGTAAATAAGAAACCAGAATTTGCCCATAGCTGATCCTAGCTGTCAATGTGTTACCATCAAACCGGTCGTTGGCACCATTTTTTTATTCTGACATCTGACAAAGATTTTCAAGTGACAACAATACAAGTTTCATACAACAGCATAGTTTGTAATAGCGTTGAACATGTCAAATTTTGAATACTTCATTAAAAAATAGGAACTCCATTTTTAATTAAAAGAAATAGAAATAAAATAAATAATAAAAACAATTGAATAAAAGTCATCCGATGTGGAGAAATACCAATGTTGAAATGGACGAAATACAGATGAAACGAAGGTCTTGTGGAGCTTATGTAAATGAAACACAGATGAAAAGAAGGTCTTGTGGAGAAATGTTACACGAAAACACAGAAAGAAACACAGTAACAGGAGAAGAAAATCTAGATGAAAGTCCGATGATCAGTAGAACATTGATAACAAAATTGGAATCAAATTATTAAAAAAAACGTTTTCGCAAAAAAAAAACGTTTGCCCCGTAAAGCAGCAGAGTACGAGTTATTCGATACTGAAGAATATAAAGTGCTGTGTGACCAATTGCCCCAGATATGGTCAGTTGAAGCTGCCAATTATGGTAAGTTGAAGCTGGAGCGTGATTACTCCAAAGAGCTTCGCGATATGATCCAGCGTCGAAAGGAACCGGTGTCAAAATTCACAGGCTGCCTCAAACTTGCTATGGACTGATGCCCGGAGTAGGCAGCTAGCAGGGAGCCGATGCTCTTGCAGCGCTTTAGAAATAGTATGCTGCTGGTGCAGAAGATGCTCATGGTTTCAGCTCCAGCGACGTACAAACAAGCAGTGAAGTGCACGCTGGAGTCTGAGGAAATACAGTGCGGGCACCATGGTGAAACCAGTCAATCAGCAGCTGGTGGCCACTTAACCACCTAGGCTCCCCCCAACGTCAATAAGTAGGGGGTAAAAGGATCCCTAAATGCCCTTGAATGCGGAGGTAAGGAGATCTGCTCATGTAGGGCGGAAATCAAAGGATTAAGAGACACAGTGGAAGCAATGAGTTGCTCCATCGCGAAGCTATTGAGTGATGACCACAGAACCAATAGGCAGCATGGGGTGTTATAAATGCAGCCAACCTGGACATTGTACTCGAGAATGCCAGTTGGGGATTAAGAGAAACACCTTAAGTGTGGCCGAGATGGAGAAGACAATCATATTAAAGTGTGGCGACAATAATTTGTACCGTGCCGGCGTGCATATTCAAGGACAATTGTTCGATATGCTCGTCAACATGGGCTCCCAGGTGTCCTTGATAGACAGGGAGTTATGCCGCAATTTGCCACAAGCGAACTACCATAAAAAACTATGTGACATAAAAAAGAAAATACTAATTGAATGGATATGACCATAAAGGAGGAGTGCCTGCACATTAGTCAAGGGGTTACCATGGATGTCTGTATCCAGGGTAAGGCAATTACCAAGTAATTTTTAATACATTCGCTATTTTTTCTCTATTTATTCTTAATATTTATCTATTTAATATTTATATACAAAATAAACATATTTACAAACATCACTTTCAAACCTTACAGTCTTGCAGGTGATTATTGCTAATTTATTACAAGTAAATAATAACCTATCCTTACTGCAATCAATATTCACAATTGTCAGCTTCAGCCTGTACCATCTTTAAAGGGACTCTTCGATGACATTTATCTCATATAACTTTAATTTGCAGATAACTACTCATCAAATATTCACAATTACTCCAAAGCTTATAGTCTGCAGATAGGTTCTTGAGCCCCCGTTTCAATCAGTTTCTTTGCATCGCATCGTAAATTTTTCACATATGGTTATTATAGAAACCACGCTACTTCCCAGACAAACAAGCAAACATAACGCTATCCGAAGCTTCCTATTGGAAGTCGCGATAAGAGCTATTATTTTTTCACATAATAGCATTAATATAAAAATTAAGAATGAACATATAAGTTGTAATACATACAATAAATAAATGATTGCATACAGCAGTACAATAACTCTCAAAACAACAGCAAACCAAGAAAAACAAAACACACAAAAAAAGATAAATAAATATATAAATAAAATCTTGCAACATTCCAAGAAGGAGTTTTAGCTGCAAAAAAGTGATCATCACGTGCAAGTGCCCATATCAACAGTGCTTAAAAGATAAATAGAAAATAACAATCTACTAATTCCTGACGAATTGACTGTTATACGGGGTGATTCAGTCAATTTCTGACCATTTCAGTACTAAGTAATGTTTACAAACTTAGCATTTCAGTATCATATTTTAGGCAGTTCGGAGTTTTTATTCCCGTGGAAAAGTCTTGATGATATGCTCAATGTGGCTGCCACGAACGTTTTGAACTGCTCGCAGCTGAATGAATAACTCTATCCAGGATTTCTGCATCCACAAGGGTGCAGCAGTCGACGATGCTTTGTCGCAGCTGGTCTAGGGTTCTTGGTGCTGTAGTGAACACACTGTCTTTAAGTAACCCCCAGAGATAAAAAAAACATGGGTTTAAGTCAGGACTCGTAGGGGGCCAAAGAAAGCCACCCCTGAATCAATCTGGAAACTTGTTTGAAATGACACGATTTCCAAATTTCTGATTGAGAAAGTCTAGCACTTCATTAGTGGTGTGAGGCCTAGCCCCATCCTGTTGAAACCATTGATGTCGAAGCGGTATACGCCTCTTTTGCAGCTCGGGGATGAAGAAGGTTTCCAACATGTTAAGGTAAGCCTGTGACGTTCGATATTATCTCTTTGTTTCCGAGCATACCAATTCCTACTACGATTAATTACTTAAGCGAGAATTTAATTAAGAACAAAGTCCCATCTAAGGTATCGGAGGATGTCCTAATCCTAACTAAATTGTGTGTCAACAACAACATTTTCAAATATAAGGACAAGGTGTATAAAATGACGGGAGGCACAGCTATGGGTTCATGTCTTAGTCCCATTTTGTCAGAAATTTTCCTAAAAAACTTTGAAGACATCTTAAAGACATCCGGGTTTTATTTTCCTAACACCTGGTATCGATACGTCGACGATATTTTTACAATTTTTGACACCAAAAAATGTAGAGTTGAGGACTTCGTCCAACACATAATAATTTCTTTCCTACTATACAATTTACTTACAAGTTGGAAAACAATTCTAAACTTCCTTTTCTTGACGTTATGATTTGTAGAAACCAAAACTCACTATCATTCAAAGTGTTCCGAAAGCCAACTAATAAGTTGAATTATATATCAAGTGACTCCAGCCATCCGTGGAACCAAAAGCTATCAACTTTTATTTCCATGATTGACAGAGCTTTAAATTTGCCTTTGAAAAAAATCGATTCTAAAAAGGAGATTTCTTTAATAAAAAATATTGCAATAAGGAATGGCTATATAAAGCCACTATCACAAACTTACTAAGGAAAAGGAAGTTTAAAAAGTTTATAAAGGACAAAACCACCCTCTGCAAAAATAAAACCACAGGGAAAACTATTTCGATTCCATACAATAATTGTTTTATTAGAGGCCTAAACTCGATCTTTAAAGCGTTTGACATTTCCCTTTCTTTCAGTAATCCGAATCAGATCAAGAACTACATACAAAATCCCAAGGACCAAATCCCACACATGCAGAAGTCAGGAATATATGAAGCATGTTGTTCCAACTGCCCTAAGGTGTACAAAGGGCAGACGATCCGCAGTTTAGAGACCTGGTTCAAGGAACATTTAAGTCATAGAAAATACGGAAGGAGCAGTCAATCTTCAATAGCGAAACATTCATTAGAAACCAGCCATGATTTTTCCATAGAAAATGTAAAATTAATAAAATCGATAAATAAAAAACACCTCTTTAGACGCTTTTGAATGCTTAGCCATTCGCAGCACAGACAGAAAATTATTATGAAACTCGGACTTGGGTCCCATTGCTGAATCATCATTGATCCAATGGGCTTCTAAGTTACCCAGTCATTGACGAGTACTGTCTTTTTTATTTTTTGATTGGCTTTCCTGTGTGATTTATACCTGAATTCGATCTCTCTAAGTCAGTTCTTTTCAGACCTTCTCGAGTTCGCCTTAGGCTTATTCGAGTCCGACTGCTGAATGATGAATGCAAGGCATTCGAAAAGCGTTTACAGGATTATCAGGTTGTATTATTTCAATTTGTTTTTTTAGCAGAGGTAAACAAAATACAATCACACTAAATAATTGAAACAGTGGATCGTTGCTGCCCCTCAAACAGGTAAGAGGCCAAAACAGAGATTAATTTAAAAGGATCCGAACACCACTTGAGTGGGGAGTTGCACAAGCACTATTCCTGCCTGTCATAAGGGGAACTTATAAAATTACAGCATTACTGTATTTAAGATTTTACTTATCTCGCTATTTCGTTTATCAATACACTATATTATCCTGTGAATTATAGTAATATTTGCAGTCTATATTAATTCACTTTAAGTATTCATAAGTTTTTACTTTATTTCTGAAAAACAAAACACAGCAAACCCCAAAGGTTTTGAATAAGGGATTGTGAACCTGATTTCTAAATTTAAAAACTGGATCTATAGAAAATAATGGCATTAGTAGTAACAAATAATATTGTTGATATCTCCAAAAGTTCTTAAGTAGAGGTTGTCTGTATAATATATTAAATGCTGTCTATAAGTTTTATGTGTGCTTAATGAAACTTACCATTCGCTGTGGACTCCATGAAACTATTAGGTGTACCAGCATGCCTACAAAATGAAGACAAGCTACTATGAAATTATCTTATAACTTATAGTGATAGTACAACCTAAATGCAAATAAAATATTAAATGGATTAGTACACATGCACTGTCCAGCCACTTCATTAGGTATATCTTCCCTGCACCCAAATGTTTCAGTCCAATTTCTTAAACGTCATGTGACTGGTCTTGGATAAAAATACAGCTAAGACTGCAAATCTTAGTGATAATGGGAAAGGGCAAAGATCTAACAGACTTTGAACGTAGCATGATCATAGGTGCATGACGTGCAGGACAAAGCCTCTCCGAAATAGCAGTTCTTCTAATTTTTTTTCATACAACAATCTCAAGTGTATATTGAGAATGCTTCACCGCACAAAAAACATTGAGTCAGCAGCACTCCAGTGAAAAAAAGCGCTCCAGAGATCACACTTTCTGTGAGCAAATCAACATAGCACTGGACCATTGACGACTGGAAAAAAAATGATGCTTGGTGCATGGGTCGAAAATTCCTGGTGCATCATATGGAAGGCAGACAGAATTTGGTGCCAACAACATGAATCCATTGGGCCACTGTCTCTCTCGACAACTGGACAAGTCAGTAGGGGTTTTGTATGGTGTGAGGAATGCTCATCTCACACACATTGAATCCACTAATACCCCTGGATTGATGCCTAGATACCAGAGCGTATGTAGGCATCGTTGCCAATCAAGTGCATCAATTCGTTTTGACAGCTTATTCGCAAGCATAAATGGGTACTTACAGCAAGATAATGCGGTCGTACATAAAGCCTGCATCACCATAGAGTGGTTCCAGGAACATGATGATGACTTTTCTTTTTTGCCCAGTCGCCAGATCTCAATCCAATTGAACATTTATGGGATGAACTAGAAAGGAATATTTGTCTGCATGGTCACAATACCCACAGAACACTTTCAGCACCTTGTTGAGAACGAGCATCGACAAATCCAGTTGGTTTTGAATGTGAAAGGAGGCACAATGCGCTATTAGGAGGTGTACCTATTAACGTGGCTGGACAGTGTACTATAGCAGCAAAAAAGAAAATTATAATACAGTCGAACCTGACTATAACAAAATTCAAAAGACCAACAAAATCATTTCGTTATATAGATACTAAGTTGTATGGAGGTGGTATTTAAATTTGCATAATTTTGATGTATAAATTGTTAAAAATTGCATTTATATAAAAAATTCTACATATGTATTTATACAGGGTGTTTCTAAATGGAAGGACAATAAGTACCTAGCATGATCCTTTGCACAATGACAAACAAAGTTCATTATGCAAAATATTCTAAACTCAAATCAGTGATGCCGCTAGACAAAATCAGAGTGGCGCAGTGCCATGTCGCCCCTCGTTCCAACCACGCTGTCCCTCAGTCCCGCCCAGACGCAAGAATCTGAATCCAATAAATGCCAACAACGTGCAGCTTAAGTTTTCAGGGAAGCTTATCATTGTGGCATGAGTGATTTAAAGCCCAAATATTTTAATTGAACTACTAAAGTGGGTACATTAATTTAAAATATTAACTACTATTTGTAACTGCATCAGTTTAGTTGGTGGTCGCGTTACTCTTTGTGCTTTTTTTTAATCCGCGCTAACAAGTCGAGCCTTCTATATTCGTGCGCGATGGTTTCGCTTCACCGTCTAAAATTCATCCGTGAGAATAAGCTTTTACATTTATATTAGCATTAATAAAATGTTGAGGGATAATACAGATCAACTGTATCATTTATAATGTTTACAAATCTTAATGCAATCATTATTCTTAATTTTATCCTGCAAAAATAGTGCATTAACTGTTGAAGAATGGGATATTTTTACTTTAAAAACTATTTGCTGGATACACTATTGAGGACTGTACCACCAGATGATGTCTTTCCGTGACATCACAAAGTAAAGATATTAGGAAGCCTTAAAGTCCTACGTCTTCTGGGCTTTTCCTGAATAACCATCTCAAAGGTTTACCAAAACTGGTTAAACAACCAAAAAACAACCAGCCAGAGACAAGCCTGTGGTCGCAAACGACTCGTCGATCCAACCACAGACAAGGGTGAGCGTATGATGGGAATGCTTGTTCGTGCAAGCAGAAATGTCACGAGTCGTTAACTAATCGTGGAGTACAACACTGGACCGCAGAATAAAATCTCTGAACGCACTACATAGCATACATTAGCAAGGATGGGCTACAACAGCCAACGGCCAGTCCAGATATTTGATCTCCACCCAAAACTGCAAAAAACGTCTCCAAGTTGCCCATGATTACCAACACTGGACCGTGGATGACTGGAAGAAGGTTTGCTGGTCGGATGAATCCCGCTTTTTATTGCACCATGCAGATGGCCGACACAGAATTTGGAGACAACAGCA
>JAHWFO010098812.1:0-13625 GCA_023313115.1 Rhysida immarginata | reverse complement strand
TGACTCACGTTCGTCGACAAACACTACGGTGCGTCGCGCACCACTACTCACTATACTTTCCATATCAACTCCTCTCGACGCACAAACCTGAACTACATTACCGCCAAATCTAGCAGGGCTACTTACATCACGATCCTCCCAATTATCAGGCACACTCTCTTCAGCATCCGACATTCCCATAACTGAACTCAAATCGCCTAATGTTCCACTGTTGCTGTCGGACTCCCCACTTACCTCGGCGGGCTGAGGCAACCGCGGCACCATGCCAACTAGCTGACCCTCCACTATGGGGTCCTCGCACATGGTTCCCTCATCCACTGTTACTTTCACTACACTTACCTCATCTGTGCCTACTGCAACGTCGACCAGATCCGTTTTGTCAGTACTTACCGCTATATTTATCATGACCCTGCCATCCATCACCGTCGCGACGTCTACAGCGTTGACCAGATCCATTTGGTCAGTGCCTACCGCCACATTTACCATGGCACTATCGTCCATCACTGTCGCAACATCTACCGTTCCAACCCGCCCTGCTTCTGCAGCGATGCCGCGCACTACACTATTGTGCTTGGAACCGATCTTCCATCGCAAATGGGCTGCTCTCATCCTGCTTTGGTGCACTATTAGGGTGTCGCGGAACCTCACGCCCCTCATCTTCACCCAGGAGCTAGCAACCCATCTGATCACCTTAAACGACCCAAACACCTTTCCTGTCATATTACCCTTAACTGTTACCATTACTATGTCTCCCTTCCCGAATCGCGCACCACCATTCCCACAATACTTTAACTGGTTACTTGTCCTTGGACCTCTTATAACCCTTGTCGCGGCCTTTACCATACTATTTCCGATGGGGCCCTCCATTTCCTCACTTGAAGGCTCCTTAAGGACTGCATCTAAGCCCTGACAGACATTGACTTCCATAACATCATGATGCTTTTCAATTAAATCAGTCAGCTTCGTAATCAACGTCTCCAACCTCTGGGCTAACAGCAAGCATGCATTACATGCAGCCTCCATGATACTCAACACACACAAAACATGCACCTACAATTGTCCCTCCTAATTCTGCCAAACCCCACAAATTACACTAATCACCTCCTATCACAATTCACACCACAATTATCACTCGCACAATATATCTCCACTATCGAGCGTCAACCGGATTTAACAAACACACCCACTACTCCTTGTCGACCCCTAGCTCCAAAAATTAGGGCAGCAAGTCCCTGTTCGGGCGCCAGTGTGCCCTGACGCGTGGGTGGAGTGGGGCCAGAAGGCACCTCAGTACCTCAGTAACCACCCACGCGAACAGGTGCGGGTTTTTCTAGAACTTGCACGGGTGATATGATTGTGATATAAGGAGTAGGTGAGAGTGAATCATAAAATCCAATTTTATTTCTTTAAGATAAACATAGCTTTAAGCACTAAATAATTAGTCATCTAATTTAAGCTTGGGGCCCCAAAATTTAAACAAATAATCTATCAAAAAGTTCAAAACTCTTGCTACAATAACAAGTCTTAACTGATATTTCAACATAGACAAGTTGCTCATACTATTGTCTTCTTGGCAACATATTGTCCCGACACCGTTAGCACAACAGATTGAATTCAAGAACGCGTCGTGCTCTCCTTTAATCAAGGTTTCCCCTAAGGCCCAGATTCAGTACCCTAGGTTCGGAAATCGGGGAGAGAGCAATAACCCCGTTACAACTAATGTGAAATACCACCTATGACAATTAAGACGCACTTAAGACGCTATTAATCCACCCTCTGTGTGCTAACATACGTTCAGAGACACAATTATCTTGCCTGACAATAATTTAACAGACCTTAGCATACCATATGTGTACCTTCTGATTAAGTTAATTCTCATACTCAGCAACTAAGTAAATAATCCTAGGTATAAATGTATTCTCATACATAAACAAAAAAAAAAAAACAATTCATTAATTCAAATATATAACTGTAGTCTGTTAACAACAAAAAGACACCGATCTCGGTTGGAGCTTAAAATGAAAGCTACTATTATCAGAAGTGGCTCTTAGCATTCCATTTACTTTCTCAATCATCGAAATTAAGCTATCAATTAACTGTTTCCCGTTTAACGTGAACATACATATGTCCGTTGATCAAAGGTCTCGTTGCACTTTTTTTTGCGACTTGTACCAGTAGACCCCGTTAAAACAATTGGACTGACTACGCGAAATCAATTAAAAAAAAAACAGAACGCTCTCACCAGTCTGCAGAGCTTCAATACGAGGGTTCTTCTCAACTTAGCAGGAGACCTCGGGCAAACGTTCCATACGCACAATTTCTCGCCTCGGCCAACCAAAAACATCATGGCTTGCAACATCTCAACGTTTTTCGTCCGCAACGACGCTGATCCCGCTTACTGTCTCCGTTTATTTAGCTGGCATGATTTTCCGACTATGTAGCGATGCCGCCGCATCGGGGAAGGGAAGAAGGTCGAACGATCGCTGTCATGGCGTTAGCTCCAGTCGCTGTCATCCAGTGTCTACACGCTCGAAAAAAGAAAAAACGCACTCCCAACAAAGGGAAAAGCAGCCGCAACTCATTAACAATAATTAACCAAAAAGGTTTTAAGCCATTGTTACCCGGTAATCATCGACGCAACGGATAACAATCAACTTCTACAACGCAATATAGATTTATAAACAAAAAAAAATTATATAATTTTCCAGCAACATTTTGTGAATCAAACAACACAACATTCACTCTTCAAATCGCCACCAACAATCACAAACACAGCGCCCACACGTTTCAAACCCACTACATCCACAAACATTACGAGCACAAAATTCATTCTACACAGTTACAATTACCAAACAAATGAACTCCGGGGAAATAGTTTCAAAATGAACAAATTTTATATATTTCTTCTAACACTATAAACACAACACACTGACACCAGTCACACTGGAAACTGCAAGTTCGATTCCGTTTTTAAAAAATTTCATCTGTGACAGGATTGAGATAATTGGCAGGACATAGATAATTAACAGTATTGCGAATAGTAAAAAAAGTCACTGTCAACACGAGAGCGATACTAACACAACGTGTCCTATTACAATGGGACAAAGTCACTACTGTCAATTTTACATGTAAATTTTGCTCTTTAGTAAAAATGACCCCGTCGGGTTTTTTTTTTTTTTTTTTTTTTTTTTTTTTTTTTTTTTTTTACCTCCCTCATTGCTCTATTTCCTCGGCATACCATTTTTTGGGGGCACGGCCACTATATTTTAAAATTAAAAAAAAATTAATTATACATATATAATGAATATAAAAAAAATGAGAAAAAATGTTATGTACTTTTGATTTTTCTCGATTCGATTTTTTATTTTTCTGATTTATGAATTTTTCCTTTTCATTAATTCATTCAACTGAAAAATTATTTCTATATAGCGAATATCGTAAAATGCAAAAACTAATGTTACGTACTTGTGACTTGAATCACAGCCCACTAGATAAAATTATCTAGTGGGCTGTGCTTGAATTGTTAATCAATTTCAAAATTTTATTTGAATGTTATTATTTATTATCAAACTAAAAAAATAAGAATCGTATACATGTACATGTACTGAATTTCGTACTTTAGAATAGCTAACTTACTTACTTAGGATTTAACTAGGTCATCCCGCAGCATAACAGTAAATTAGTATATTAAATAGAAGTATTTCCCATATAGGGTTTAAATGCTGGGCCCAATTACCATTGGAGATACGGTCTTTGCAACCTTACTCTTCGTTTCGAAGAGCCCTTCGGACCTTTTGTTTTTATAATTTCCCTATCAATATGCAACATTCTAAATTGTTGTAATGTAACTTTGTTATACCATTTCTTCATAGAAACAAATTTCTTTTTTTGATTAGGCAATTTGTCACATTAATGTTAAGTAAGCTATCACTATCATAGCCTTATCATTAGTTTGTTACAATTACTATCCCAGGAGCTCTATTTGTTCTACTTGTTTTATTTTTTTTATTAGCTTATTTGTTTAATTTAAAGAATAATAATTGGAAGTTCTTTGAGGATTTTTTTTACACGCCATACCTCAGATGTTTAAATTATTCATGAAAAAAAGGAAAGAAAATTGTTTTTTTGGTTCTCTTATTCTTCTTTTTATTTGTTTTTTGCCTCAGATTGCATATTTATATTTTAGTTAGATTTAATTATTTAGCCCATAGATTTTTATTATATCTTAGTCAGTTACTAATTACTTATTAACCATGTTTTTAATTTATATTGTTCTTCTCACAATGCCCTCCTGGCCTAACTTGTTGGTTTTTACCATACTGGGCTCGTAGGGCACTATTGTAATTCTTTTTTAACCCATTAAAATAAAAAAAAATAAATATTATTCCCTCCACCATCACCCCCCATCCGGAATAAACGGGCAAATGACTTATTATCTTAAATATATTATGGCCTGTGGATTAAGTTTGAATAAACCAACGGCTACAATAATGGTATTCAAAATTTACCACGCGAAACTCATTTTCATACAACAATTCATGCAACAATGCGTTTTTTTGCGGACAAAAAAAAATAATTTTTTTTTAGTAATAGTAATTTGATTTATTGATTTGTTTTAGTGTGCTATTTTTTAAATGTCAATAGATGTATATAGTTAAGTCTATGACAATATATTTTTGAACCGTAAACTATGAAAAATATAAGATTTTTTTATTAATCTATTTCGTCAGCTGCGATTTTTAGATTTTAACAATCAGTGTTTTTTTTCATTTGTTGGAAACAATGAAACTTGTATTGTTGCTCGTCACTATGGAAACGGGCACGGAGCAGGAGGATTTAGCATTTTATATATAAGATGACGTCCGTTTCACAATATGTCCATTACTTTTCACTGTCTGTGGCTTGGGAATTTAGCCTCCCTGTATGTAGCACCACCACACGCCAACGGAAGTAACCAAGGACAAGATTGTCAGATGGTCATGTGGTATCGTCGTACTACCTTTCCTTCTTATACCTTGGAACTGACCAAGAGAATTATTATTTTTTTCAGTTTATTTAATTAATAACAATGACAGAGTATTGTCATAAGCCAGCCACAACAATCCCTGGCTTCGGACGAATTGTTGTTATTTTCTTTGTTGGCCTCGGATGGATGGATAAGAGAATTATAGTATTAGATGAAAGTGGAATGGGGAAGGATCTATAACATTTCTCAAGCAAAACACCAGATGGCGAATTGTACTACCCATCCTAAAGCAGCCATTTTTAATGTTAACCTACGGGGAAAACGGCGGTTTTAATTGAATTTTTTTTTAAGTACGAGGGGAAACAATTCGGTTTTCAAAGATTTATTAAAAGTCAATAATAAATGAAAATCGTTAAAAAAAAACTGTTTAAGTGCCAGATGGATTTTCTTATGAAAATTCGCATAAAAAATACCGCTTTTTTTAAACATCATTTTGCTGAGCCACATAATTTATTAATTCCATAAAAATGTTTAGCCTGGCATTTTTTAATTTGAGAAAGCAATAGCTGTTACAAATTGTTAAATTTTCACTTCTGTTAAAATTTTTATTACAAATTTATTTTAAAAATTCATTTTAATTAAAAATAAGAACTTGTGAAAAAGTGAGAGATATCATTTAAGATAGTGAGACATTTAATATTTTTAACATCACCATTTTTATTAATTCAGAACAAAAAATTGTAGTTTCTCCCATAGGTTAACATTAAGAAATTGCTGCCTTAGGGTGGATAGTACAATCTGCCATCTGGTGGCTTCTGATGTCTAAATTCTTCCCCATTTCTTTGAACAATTTTTTAATAATAATTTTTTGTTTTGGAAATAATGATTGATGCAAAAAGATTTTGATGTAATCAGATCTGTAAATATTTTGTTTGTAATCAGCTGTATATTGAAAACACCGATAGAGCTTTTACAGCACGTGACCATATAATGCACTATGGGTTTGGATCATTGTTAGCAGGTCAGCCATGTTGGATAACAAAAACGCTTTCGCATGCTATTCGCTATGGTAAGGTCAGCGTATTATACGAATCTTCCAAAAAACAATACTCAACAACAATGCTTAACCGATTTCTTGAGTGAATGCGATGATTGGGAAAAGCGAAACGAGAGAGTAACGACTTTTTTTGTGATCCCGTATGGCGGCATTGATGTCATGATGACGCGAAGTGAAAAAGCCCTATAGTTTATTGTTCATGGCGTTGAGATTAATTGTGTGAAATTGACAATTCATGGCTTACCCGGTGTGAGACAGTCATGATGCAATATTGCCTCGACGGATGGATGTATCACTTAAGATGTACATGTATATGATTTATTTCTGCCCATCGGTAACAGAGAACTTTAGATCGGTAGGTCAACAGGGGTCAACTCCTCGCATTTTGGTGGGAAGGCCTTTGTGGAAGGGGGGAAGACGATGATTGGTTAAAGTTTTCTCGCGCAGCGAGAAAGGGAGATAATAAAAAGGGCATGACCTACTTTATTATTACTTTGAGTAATAATAGAATAGGTCATGAAAAGGGAATGGGGTGGGGGGTGATCATACTCTTAAGTACGATTACAGACTGAGACATGCTCTCTTAGACATACTAAGAAGGAAGCAAACGCGCGCATTCTTCGACGATTTACAGGGAACCTAAGAAGAGAACGAAAAATAATTGGTGAGATTGAAGCCAGACATAAAGAAAGCCGTGTTAAAAAATATAAATGAATAACTGCTCAAAAATATCTGGTAAGGTGTGCAGTTTAATGGCCTTACTTAATTGCGATGAAGAGGAAGCTATCCAAATCTTCATTCTTTTTCAGGAACTCAAATTTACGGCAGTAGCAATAGACCTTTTCCGCGATACTTGAGCGCGAACTGGTGGCAGATATGAGAAATACACCATGAGGAAAACAAAGTAGGGCTGCAGTAAGGTTTTTATGAAAACGGATACAATATGCCAATTAAATATTCCGTTTCGTTATTTTTGAATTGGAAAGGGAAAATCCAAAGGTCTCATTTCATTATTTCACAAAAAATGAAAAGCTATAAAAATTAGAAGAGAAAATTTCATTCCAGTAGAAATGACATATGTAAAAAAAAAAAGAAGGACGAGACACAAGAACTCTGGAATAAATTAAAAAATCAAAATAAACACAGGGTCGCAAGACCCTCAAAAAACCTTTATAGCAGCGCTCTGCTGATAATACCATTTTTCATTTCTCCAAGTAACTGTCTTGTATATTGTAAACTCCATCTATAAGAGTAAATTTTCGATTTCCCGACGGTCCACGCACAGCGGTTTCGACTGTGTTTCTTAATTATCATTCTTCTCGTTTACAATTTCTGTTACTTTTATATCTATGTGCTTGCTATTGCACTCTTTTCACTGCCCTATTATCATCTTCCATTGGTTCTCATTCTTGTCCTATCCCAGCACATTTTCTCTTGCATTTTCCCACACTACTGCACCTTTTTCACATCTCTCATTGGCCTCGGTCCCAGCACGTATTCTATTTTATTTCCAGTCTTCGCAGTGGTTCCCTTCTCCTCTCCATAACAAAACTTTCTCCTCCTACTACTTGATCTGTATATACAGGGTGATTCAAATTCAATGTAAAAAACTTTTATGGGAAGTAGTATGGGTGATTCTAAGCAAAAACGTTCATATGAACATGGGTCCGAATTTGAACGATAACTGAGATATGACCAGAAATAAAAATGCCGTCACTAAAATCAACAGGTTAATAACTCAGGTTCTATAACGCATAGGATAATGAATTTTGGAGGAATAATAGGGTACATAAAACCGTGTATATCGTTAAATTTGATCGTACTGCAACGAGTAGTTTCCGAGTTATGCATTCTCAAGAGGCGCATTCGTTTATTCGTTCAATGTGATTTTTTTGCACTGAATGCGCGCACTAGCCGTTCAAAGTAGCTCTTGTGCGGCCTGTGAGAGGTGTTCGGAGATTTCCGTGCACTTCGTTCTCATGCGCTTCGTGTAGTCCGTGCGCGAACTAAGCGCACGAAGGTAGAAGCAGGGTCGTTTCGTGCGTTTTACAATTGCAAATGGCGGCCTCCAATCCAGTGAAGCTCCAGATTTCGATCACTGTCGATGATGGTCGAAATTTTGCATTCAAGTGGATGAAGAGAGTTTATAGAGATTAAAAAAAAAGTTCGAAAGTGAAAAAGACTTTAAAAATTTGAAATTTAGACTTTTTGGGGTGATTAAAAAGAAGTCGTTGAGGCATCGCCATGTTGTTGGTTTGGCTCAAAAAGCACTGACCGTTCGGTGAAAGATCGTGCACAGACACGGAAACCGCGCTGAACGCACTAAACGGTAATTGCACGGGGCACACTGTCGACGTCATCATCGTGCAAATCGTACGAATAAACGAATGCGCCTAAGATATCCTTTATAGAGTTGTTTTCCTCCTGGCGTAACACTAATAATCGCCAACAGATGGCGAATCGTCGCACGCATGCTCAGTTTGTTATCCTGGATAAGGTCTATTAAATGGATATCTTTTGGTTTTGTCTAAGACGTGCCTTACCATGCAACGAGAACGTCTGTGCCGATTGGATCGATTCCAAGAAAGGAAACTGACTATGGTGAAAGAAAACTGGATCAAAAAAGTTCGTATGCAGTTTTAAGGTTGACGGCCCTCACAAATTTTCTAACCTTTCCCCTTGTTGCGTAGCCTGTCCCCCCCCCCCCCCCCAACATACCTCACTCCCGTCAGTCTGGAAAAACGTGATCTTGTCTTGTCCCACTAAGAATTCTCAGCATATCTGAAAAGAAAAGAACTAAAAGATTAGTAAGCCAGTTAAACGTAAACACTCTCTGGTAAAGCAATTTTTGGACTTTACCCGATGGACCCAACCATAAAAACGATAGGCGTGTCGTCTACCCTTTGAAGATGATTTCGAGATTTCCTAAAAGATTAAAAAGGAAATGAATATCTAATAGCCAATTGATGTTTAATTTAGCTAAATGATTTTAATAATTGATACTGTTTAATTTAAAATTGTACTATTTAAAAGAACTTAATTGAAACAAGAATTTTAAAAGTAGACAAGTTAAATATAATGATTTAATAGTTACCTTTTGCAAGATCGTAAGTTACGAACGATCGTTTGACATTAATTGTATGTTACTTGAAAATTTTACCCTTTTTATTTATTTCTGAAGAAAACGGGAGCGAAAAGGTCTGGACGCCTGACAGTTCCAATCAACCATACATAGAGACTTTATTCTAAAATAGTGAACTTTAGCATGCTGAATTAATGATTGTACGAAAAAGTTTTAATAAAGCCCCGTTTTTTATATCAGAGAATCTGTATTCTGAGTGTTCTATAGATAACGATAAGGTTAAAGATATATATTTATAAGGGACCATAGTTTTTGATTTAAATAGGAAAACTGATTAAATAGTCGGGTTGGGGATTGAATTAAAACGCAACCAGGGGGGCTGATACCGAAGAGGACCGAGCTCCCGCATTTTTGGCCGTTACAATACATACCTACAGACGGAAAAATTTTTTTCAAAATTTCAACATATCTTTACGAATCATGAGTTTTTAAGTCGATTTCAGCAAAAAAAAAATTGAGTTTCTGAAATGAACACAAAGGCCTTCACTCTTAGAGAGTGGTAGGCCAAAAATGTAATAATTAAAAGGCTTATCTCGGCAAAAACTTGTTGTGTTGGAGAAGGTGAAAAACCTTCGCGCGGCGACGCAGGAAACGAACGTTGCTACTTCCTATCTATGAAAGGTTTGAACAATTACTTCCCCCTATCGTGAGAAAGGGGAAGCACGACTTCCATTTTGTGTCCAGCTTTAAAAAATTACTTCTTTTACTATGGCGATTTGTGAGTACCCCATATTAGACTATTAGTAACCTACCCAGTGATGCCGCTAGGCAAAATCAGCGTAGCACAGCGCCATGCTGCCACTTGCCCCGCCACGCTGCCCCTCGACCCCACCACACTGCCCCTCGGCGCTGCACAAACGCAAAAAACTGAAACCAATAAATGCTAACAATGTGCGGCGTAAGTATTCATTGGAGCATATCATTATGGCGTGAGTGATTTAAAGTCTAAACATTTTAATTAAACTGCTACGTACATTCATTTAAAATATTAAATAACTGCATCAGTTTAGTTGGTAGCCGTGACGAGCTGTTTATCGCGTTACTCCTTATGCTTTTTTTATCCTCCGCGCTGACAAGTCGAGCTTTTTGTATTCGTGTGTGGTGGTTTCCTGTCATCGTTTTACTGTCAAAACAAACAGCTTCGTCCGCGAGAAGAAGTATTCCTCAATAAGCTTTCATGTTTAAATTAGCATTAATAAAATGTTGAGGGATAATACAGATCAACTGTATAAGGTATAAAGTTTAAAAATCTTAATGCAATCATTATTCGCAATTTTATCCTGCAAAAATAGTGCATAAATTGTTGAAAAATATACTTTAAAAACTATTGAGGAATGTACCACCAGATGATGTCTTTTTGTGGCATCACAAAGTAAGGAAGAGATTAGCCTAGAAGAAATTAGAAAGCCTTAACGTGCCCTAATCGCATACAGATTTCGAAGTTAGCATTATGCCTGAAAAATATAAATGTAGGCCATTGAAATGCCCATGTACTTTTATTAACTTTAAAGCAAGAATTTAGCTGCATTCAGTGCCCCATTGCCTTCGAGCACGCCATGCTGCCCTTTGTTTCTGTAGCCATCACTGCTTCCCCATATTAGGCAACTTTACCTTACCTATTCACTAAAACCAAAAATTTCTTTGAGTTATCCGGGATATATTAAAATAATTTCTTTGAGTTTACGAGTGAATTTTCTATTCAATTAATGCTCTGGGGGATGGAACCTAGAATATCGTTTGAGTTAACCAGGAATTTGAGTTATCAGAGGTTGAGTTAACCTGTAGATATCAGAGTCGGCTTAATCAATAATGCTTAATGTACTAATAAGACTTTGAGTTGAATTTAACTTAATTAAAAAGAAATAAAATGCTCCTTACTTTATTTTATATTATTTTATTATGAATAAAGGAAGAATTAACATCGTGAAATAAAAAAATATCATTTGAAATCAATTTATATCATTTGGCATTTCAAATGATCTCAAATGATCTAATTTTTAAGGAGATGATGATAAATGATTTCAAATGGCTAGTCATTTGTGCTTGTGAAAGGTAATGACATGATATGAATTGTTTTGAAATGCTCTTGTTTTAAAATGTCCTGCAAAAGATAGCAAATGACATGACATGAAATGATACGAATTATTTATAAATGTTCTAATGTTTTGAAATGCTCTAGAAATGATAGCAAATGGTATGACATGAAATGATATGAATTAATTTTAAATGATCTTTTTCTTGCCATTTTGAAATGCTGGTTAAATGATTGCAAATGACATGAAATGAAATTAGGCAACTGATGTTCTTTACCCTAAGTCATTTACTTTTGTGAAACACTACTGACATAATGAAACAATTTAATTTTATTTTTTAAAATTTGTTTAAAATTTTGAAATGTTTTGATAAATTAGAAAATGACATTTTGTGAAATATTAGTATTTCAATTGGTTTTAAAAAATAGAAATTTCTCTAGAATAGAGCTCTTATAAGTGTGTTGAATAATATTCCTATTAATATTACTCATATTAACCATATTAATATTCCAACAAACACTTTAAATTGATCTTATCAAGTTCTTTAATGTATATTAACAGTTTTGAATCACTTCAGCATCTATAATTACAAATATTAAAATTAAAATAAATAATTAAACTGTAGCTACATGTAAAATTGCAATTTTTTGTAAATTAATTAATATCAATGTTTTCATTTTAATGTTTTCATTTTAATTTATTGAATGAGCTTCTTATGAAACGTTCGAACGTTGATCAATATGAAAATAATAGCAAAAATAGAACAATTGTTCGTTAACGTAACTGATTAAGGATCCTTAAGGCGTGATCCCCCCCTTCTATTCGAATACACGTGATTACTGATAAAACTTGTAAGTGCTGCTTTATTATTATTTCTTTAACTTTAATATATATTAAATTTTATAAACGCTAGAATTATACATATATTATCTAAAAATTAAGAATAAGGGATAACTCAGATTAATTAAATTTAAAGTTTTATAACATTAGAAGGTCCGCACCAAACTATCACGTGATAACACGTTTCCAGTAGCGGTATAAAAAATGGAACAAAAGAAAACACTAGTCCACATCAATTCTTTTTATTTCCTCATTAACCTAACCTAACCTAACCTAACCTAACCTAACCTAACCTAAACCTAACCTAACCTAAACCTAACCTAACCTAACCTAACCTAACCACAGTATCGGCAATTATTCCTGTAATCCAGTAGCGGTATCACGTAATAGGAAACGAGCGTGCACGTGCTAGCTGTATACATTTATAAATTTTATAGAGAAAAATGCATATCCCACGCGTATATGAGATATCTGGATGACAATCTACGAGAAATAATACCAGTAACTTACATTAAAAATTTCAACCCGAAACACTTAAACGATTACACCGAAACCAGAATATACTCGGTGTTTTGGGAGGACAAGAAATCCCGCCAAGGGGACTGTTACAGAGCTCAAATCCTGAAGCTTGGAGATAAGTCACATATATCATTTTGGGTTTTAAATTTTATTTAAAGTTTTTCGTAAAATAAAGGCGTTTCTCGGCATTCGGACGATTCGAATTTTCGGACACGATGATCAAATGTTATCCAGAATTCATCAAAAAGTTTAATCACTGTACGTGTACGGATATCTTTCCGAAGATGTATATATCCGCGAAAAACAGCCCCTATCCACCTGTTTACTTTCGATTTCACGGGCGCGGCCATGTTTAAGTTTCGAATGCGTCCGTCATTACAACATGCCCCTGCACTCACAGCAATTTGCAGATCATATGACTCATTTTATTAGGTTATAGCTCTCTGACTCAATTATAACAATACAGTACTTCGTAGATAAGTTGTACGATCCATCTTCAAGTGTTTACGAATCCCCGACTCATCTAACAGCGCTAAACACGGCTTTACGAGCCAAGTCATAGGAAATGGGAATCATTTACGGCAACGATACGAAATCAAGTTACGAAAACATGGCGGATAGCGATAGGAACGATTTCGCCGTTCGTGTTAGTAAGAAGATTAATACAAAATTATTAAAACTAATATTACTCTTTAATATGACAATGGATGGGACAAGTTATTTAGAGACTATCTATCAGCAGAGATAGTTTCTTCAACTCTGAGTGCGAGAACAGGCTCCCTCAAATACTCAACGTTGAATAAGCCATTCTCCAACGTTGTTCGTCTTCCTCCTTCAAATTTTACCAGTTCAAGAAAAATTGAACGAAAACAGGAATCTAAGTAAGTTACACTTTTTTCTAACGTAAATTATTCTTATTTAATAGTTCCAAATTCATTATTGTTACGATTATTTTTTTTTTTTTACCCGTTGTGATCTGAAATGTATTTTCACTACACAGCATTCATTATTATCGACTGCTAACAACATGGCTAGTTACTCGCAGCAAGAATGGATCTATACATTGAA
>JAHWFO010098810.1:0-39718 GCA_023313115.1 Rhysida immarginata | reverse complement strand
AGATTCCTGAGAGGTGTGGCAGGTGTTACCCTACTAGATAGAGTGTATAGCAGCACAATAAGGGAATCTTTAGGTGTTGAGCCGCTACTTATCCGCATTGAGAGATCTCAGTTGCGCTGGTATGGCCACGTGATACGGATGCCGCAAACTAGTCTTACTAGGCAGTTGTTATTTTCCAAGCCGGTGGGTAAGAGACCAAGGGGTCGGCCTAGAACCAGGTGGCTAGACTACATGGAGAATCTGGGTTCGAGTCGCTTGGATATTACCAGGGATGACATGCGCCTGATGGCGGAAGATCGCGATCGCTGGAGATCCTCCATAGGGCTGCTGCCCCCGCGACCCTAACGGATAAGCGGGTTTGAAAAGTAAGTAAGTAAGTAAAGCATGGTACAACCATAGCCCAATAATACCAAGTCTGTACGCTCCCGTCCAATCCCATAGTAAAAAACGTGCCGATTTCTGCTCTTCGTACAAGCAGCAAACCTAACGGATGGCCCCGGAACTTACAGCTAACACACGCATCGTTATGACGTCAAAATTCTCCAACCAATGGGAAAACGCTTTGTCAGTTGGCTACGAGGGCTGTAAATTAAGTATTGGCAGCATAGGTATAAATCAATTTTTAATGAACTTACAAGTACAATTGCATTCCATTCCTTCTATGTAATCACCAGCAAAGCTTATAACCTTTTGCCAAAAGTCGGGAAGCCGTTGTAGACCAGTGGCATGGTGTCGATTGTTGATGTGAGCGACCGAGTGCCCTACTGCGTGGAGTACAGATGAAACGTCACGAAATCGGTGACCTCGGAGGGGTTCCTTCAACTTCGGAAACAGATCGAAGTCACAAGGACTCGTGTCAGGTGAGTAGGGAGGGTGTTCCAGGATTCCCCACTGCCACCGTCGCAATAGGAGAGTGACTTTGTATGCGACTTGGCAACAAGCGTTGTCATGCAATACGATAGGGAGATTGTTGTGCAATAAACGTGGACGTGTGCGCCGCATAGCCGGACACAGATGGTGCTGTGGAAATGGGCAATAGTAATCTGCGTTGACAGCATGTGTAAGAATCACACCGTCCCAGTCGTATGCCACAATCAGCATAACTTTCACCCGACTGGGTTCCTGTCGAAATTTCTGTGGACGTGACGAACCTTGGTGACACCATTCATTTGATTGACGCTTTAATTCAGGCTCATAGGCTCGTGCCTATGACTCATCAATGGCAACAATACGCTGCAGAAATGCGTCTCCTTCATTGCGGTATCTCTCCAAGTGATTGCCAAGCCAGTGCATACCGGTGCCATTTCTATACTTCGGTTAGTCGATGTGGAACCCAGCGGGAAGCAATTTTCCTCATGTTGAGAGATTTATTCATTATACACCACACCGTTTGATGACTCAGACCAACCTCTAAGGATAATTCTCGGACAGTCCGTCGGCGGTCTATGGTAAGGAGACCGCTCAGGATGTCAATCTGCTCTCGAGGAATGGAGGGCCGACCTGTGCGTTGCAAATCCACAGTCTCGTTCCGACCCGAACGAAATGCTCGAACCCATCGTGCTACTGTCCTATACGGTAAAGCATTTGTGCCACAGGCTTCCAATAAACCTCGATAGCATTCTGTTGCACTTTTGCCACGGGCAACCTCGATTTTAAGCCACGACCGCTGATCATCTTTTGAAAACATGCTTTAAAGCGATGGAAACGAAACTCGTCACTTTAACGCCACACAACAACTACCCTTCTAAGCAGATCGACTGTTTTTTGCACTCTACACATCGACAACAGCGCCACCTCACCGCTCCCATATCCTATTTGCGCATGCCCACCCTTCTGCGAGTTTCAAGGTTAACGTGCCACTATTTAATTTACAGCCCTCGTATGATTCGCTTCGAGTGGTCTTAAGTGATCCGAGACATTTATTTTAACTGCGCTAATGTTTCGTTTAACGGCAAAATATTTAAACGTCCGAAAAAGAATTAGTTTATAGCTTGCTTATACATAAGAAAGAAAAAGAAGAGGCCGTAATATATTGGACTGGAAAGTTAAAGCGAAGTTTCTTGATAAATACACGCGATCAAATTCAAACGTGATTGTGGGGCCGTCCGCTAGGTGGTTGGGCGTGCGCAGATGGAAATCAGGAATCAATGGAAACCCCAGAGTGTACAGACTTCGTATTATTAGGCTATGGTACAACTTCGCAACTCTGGCATTTTATTCCTAAAAAATCAATTCTAATGAAAATTATTCCAAGAAAACTCCTTCCATTTCTTTGGCTTTATGCCAGCGTTCTTGAAGAACATGAATTTCCATGAATGCACATGGTTGACGGGGTTGCTCGATGGGTGGTCACAGAGTTTCCCGCCAGAACAAGAAAATTTATTGGGTTTTTCAGTGAGTCTGCTACAAACCCGTCCTAACTAGGGAGGGCAAGCCCCTTTGAGTTCGTCGGAAACACCGGCAAGAAAAGGATTGCTGCAAGCGCAAGTCGAGCGACTTGAGGATGGCTCGCTGAGGCCGTATAAATATGCCGAATTTGGCTCAGCGCACGCTCGACTCGCCAGATATATATGCACCTCTACATGGGAAACATGCTGCTTGCGCACTGGTCCCCTTTTTCCAATAGTGATGAAGGAGCCCGCATATCACCAATTTTTCTGACATATTTTTACACTGGCTGACGCAGGTGGCACAATGTTTACGGCATTCAAATTCGTACTGACGTTGCTTCCCATTCTTTTCTCTTAATAAACTGCCACTACTTTTGACTCAACTTCTGTATATAAAAACGTGTCACTAAGACTAAAGATTAATATGATAAGCCCCTTGAGCTTCATTAAGGAAACATATGCTAAGCTACGATACTATTGCTAGGCGAAGAAGTTTTTGTGTTGATTTTAGTGTCACTGAATGTGCATTCCACCGCGTTCGATCAGTTAGCTTCGACCGTAGCAGACCGAGATAAGAGCTAGGGGAGCTCAGTTCCGATCGTGGTACCCTGGTCGTGAATCAGAGACTTTTAGGACATCACAATCATATCCCGTCAGGGACTTAAAGGACGACTTGGGCTTGGGCATGATTGGGTTGGAATAGTCTGGAATGTTAGCAACTAATCAGATTTTATAGACACACCCTTATTGCTCATGGCATCGGGACAGCAACCCAACGGGCCCTAAGTCAAATCCAGGAATTATCTTTATTATTTTTCTCTATTTACTTAAAAACCAACTTACTGGGCAATTCTTTTACTTCTTCGTTTTCTTCAGCGTCCACGGCATCAGTTCCTTCGCTTACATCTTTGGTATCTTCTGATGAATGCTGTTGCTGATGATCTGGTTCAATTGATTTTTTGGTTAGCTCCTGCAAGATTTGTTCAGCATATAACGTAAAATGCATTTCTTTGTTATTCAGCCAGTGAAGAACAAAATTTGGTTCTTGCAGATCACCGCTTGTACTTATGCTTGGGACCAACGGAATATCTTGGAAAGGAAAAAACAAATTATTCAACCAGCAGCGTACTTTAAAAGCAAACAAGAAAAGAAAACGATTCTGTTATTTCCTTACCTGTTTCTGCATTTATGCTAGTGGCTAAATGGAAGTGAAAACCAGGAGTGATTCCTGTTCCATGAATGCCAAAGCTGTGAAAATCGTGAGCACTGAAAGTACTTGGTAAAGTAGGAATGGGTGCACTCACAGAACCACTGTGATGATGATGTCTCCGTCGAATATGGAAGCAGGTCCTGATTGAATATAACATATATTACATCAGCATAAGAGATGAAAGAAATTTACGAAAAACAACAATAACAATTTCAATTAAAAACTCGCGGTCCACTGCAAAGTTAGGTGAGCTGCAAGCGCTTCACAAAGAAATGCAGTACCTACTTTATAGGTTCGGAATTACATACCAGATGCTCTCTCTTAACAAATGATATGCTCTCCCAAGAAAAAAAACGTCACAGTTAAAGGCTATAAGAGTAAAAAGAAAAGGTCCAGGAATAGCAATATTGGTAGCGTCTTTATTGATGTTCAACGCGTTTCGAGTATTAACTCATCATCAGGAACTATGAACGACTACAGAGTTACAATGGTTACAACACCTGGTATATATGGGTGGGGTCCACCAATCAGAGAAAAGTAATTAACTCCGATTGGTGGACTTACAAGCAATGGGTTAAATTATTATAGAAAAAACACATAGTTGTGTGAATACATGATTGGATAGGTAATATTAATAAAAAATACAAAATTAAAAATTAATCAACTTTATAAAAACTTTATATGTATAAGAGCAATACTGGATGTAAGAGCCAACTGGATATAAGAGCAAAACTGGATATAAGAGCAAAACTGGATATAAGAGCAAACTGGATATAAGAGCCATAGGCAGATGTAAGAGCCAACAAAGCAAAACAGTAGCTAAGAGTTTCCATCCGGGAGGCTGTGGATTATGTTCATTTCCGGGTTTATTATTCTGTTGACTGCATCGAGTATTGGGTTTTTCTCAAAACTGAGCTGGTTGTTTAGAATCTTTTTTCTATCAGTCATGAGGTGGTTCCTAATTATCAGGGCTTCATACGTGAGTATTCTCTGTGGATCTTTGATGAATTTGACAATGGACATAATTTCTTGTATTTCACCAAAACTGTGTTTGTTGTCGATAACGTGGTCTGCAAAGGTCGACTTGTGGTCTCTGTTGACCCAAGATCTCCTGTGATCATTGAATCTTATACGGAATGATCTTCTAGTGGATCCCACGTAGAAGCAACCACAAGTTGGGCATGTGAGTTTGTAGACCCCGCAGGCATTGTAGACATCATTATGTTGAATCCTCTCCTTCGGGTTTAATAGATATCCGCATTTGTTTGTGGTTCTATACACAATTCTTAGCCTGTGATTCTTGAAGATGTTAGTAATCCTAGTTATCTCTGGGCCCGTATATGTAAAAGTGGTATATTTAGGAGATTCGGTTGTACCGTCAACACTATGGTTGCGTGACTCAAGTGCTCGTCTCGTCTTTCGGAAAATAGTTTTTGTGATGTGGTCTGGGAAAGCATTTTTTCTTGACCCCTCCCATATATACCAGGTGTTGTAACCATTGTAACTCTGTAGTCGTTCATAATTCCTGATGACGAGTTAATACTCGAAACGCGTTGAACATCAATAAGACGCTACCAATATTGCTATTCCTGGACCTTCTCTTTTTATTTAATCAAGTCAGCAATATAGAACAGAATGCAACCTTTGGCTATCAGAGGTCAAAGAGATCTGGACCCCCCTCCTAATAGTCATATTTGCTATACGTTAAAACAATTTGACCAGATTTAAATAAAGAGAATATCAAAATAAAACAATTGTTTAATTTTATATACAGGGTGTAAATTATCTCCTTCAAAGAAACTACACTACGATGTAGACGAAATTCAGGCGATTAAAGTGATTCAAGATACTTGGGGTCGCAAATCGCAAGCAACGCCGTAAATTGAACCTCAAACTAAGCTGAATGGCGTGGCGCTGCGTAGCACGAGCCAAATTTGGGCGACTGTGTTCGCGCGGCGCGGCCTGGCTGGTTCCCCTGCTCCCCACTACCTCATCCCGAAGAGGTCCGCCTTCCACTCCAAGGAGTCAGTAGCACAAGCAGTACAAACCTTGTTTAATACCGACAGCATTTATCATGTTTTTCATCAAAAAATATCGAGGAAATGAACAAATACTGGTAGTTCAATTAGCTTTTGGCGTACCGTCATTATGAAGCCTTCTGTTCAAGAAAACTTACAATGGGAAGGGTACAATTCTGATTTTTATTTTTCTACTTACTTCATATGCTTTAGATGCATTTTAAACTTATGTTTCTGGCGATGAGTACGAAATTTTGGATTCTGAGCTGCCAGTGGATCAAACTGTTGCATATTGACTAGACCATCATCTGGAAGAATAGTTTGCACCCAAATACGACAAATATTGTCCCTACAAGATGTGACCAACATATTGGCTAAGGCTCCTCTGCAAATAGAATTTTAAAACAAATTCATGTCATTTAAAGATGAAACGAAGCATAAACTTTCTTTAAAAGAAAAGACCCATTCTTTGCATTACTTTACATCATATTCTTTTTACTGTTAGTATGCATCTATTACCTTGGCATATATTTACTAGTTTTTCTCCATGCCAGTCCCGTTACTTGTCTTGGATGAGCAATATATATAAACGTGAAATTGACTTCTTCGGTACAAAACGAAGACTGAGTGTCAACACTTTTTGAAGGAAAATGAACTAAAACCAACAAAATATTTCACCATTTGTTAAATTAAAAAAAAATAAAATAAAATAGTCGTAAATATAAAAAATATGCAAACTTTTCTTACCTGCTTTGTTTTCGTACCATATTTTCACTAAACGATCCGTTTTCCCAGCCGAAGCAAAAAGGGTACCGTCAGGAGAAAATTTTAAATATGCAACAGAATGTGCAGTTCTACAAAATGAGTAAGGATTCATTTGGTTGATAACATTTGGCTAGTTTTCATTCTTAAAAATCTAAAACTTAAACTTATTAAAGGGCAACTGACATCAAAAACATCACTGACAATAAAAATGTTCTATAGTTTTGGATTGGTTTGCGTTTTTAATAAATACGAGGGTGGGCTGAAAAGTAATGCCTCCAAGGCCATAACACTTTTATTTTTTAACGAATTAAAATTTTTTTTTTTTTTCAAATGATGGCTTATTTTGTTCTCTTTTCAATGCATTATTCACTTTTCAACATAGTCCCCATCTCTGTCCACACACTTTTGCCAACGTGACACAAGTCGTGACAACCCGTCGGAGAAGAAGTCCTTAGGTTGTTTTCAACACCAGGATCGAATCACTTCTTTCAGCTCGTCATCAGAGCTGAATCGATGTCCTTTAAGCGATTCTTTAAGCTTTGGGAACAAGTGAAAATCGCTGGGAGCGAGGTCAGGGCTGTACGGCGGATGCGGTAGAACCTCCATGAACTTCGGTCGCTGCAACCCTTCTTGTGTGCGGACGTGCATTGTCGTGCTGCAGAATAGGGTCCATACCCTTCCGAACTCGGAGCAACCTGGAAGTCCCAAAAGAGGGTCGACATAACTTTCCCTGTTGACTTGACAACCCTGAACTTTTTGGGACGTGGAGATGTTGCATGGCGATATTCCAACGATTGTCGTTTGTTCTCTGGGTCAAAATGATGTGCCCACGATTCATCCCCCGTGAGAATGCGCTGCAGAAGTGCCTCACCCTCACGCTCGTATCGGGCCAACAGATCCTGGCAAATGCTCTTTCTCTTCTCTTTCGAGTTCAGGAGTGAGCATATGCGGTACCCAACGAGCACACACCTTACGATATCCCAGCAACTCGGTTATGATAATGTGCACGCTCTCCTTGGAAATTTGGAGCTCTGTAGCGATGTCATATTGCTTAATTCGGCGGTTGGAACGAATCATTTGATCAACACGAACTCGATGTTGCTCGTCTGTTGCTGTGATTGGTCGTCCACTGCGGGGTCGATCAGCTAGGCTAGAGCTTGCCGGGTTTCGTTCTTTCACTAATCTTACCCAACTTCTCACTGTACTGACGTCAAAAGTTGCATTGCCGTATACAGCTATTATTCGGCGATGAATTTGGACAAGATCGCAACCCTCAGCTGTCAAAAACTCAATCACTGCGCGCTGGTTCAACCTGACTTCCATGTAGGTCGCCATTATGTTTCATTTTCAGCACACATACACCATCTAGTGACATAGACACAAAGTGTTTTTGAAAGAGAACAAAAAGCCATCATTTGAAAAAAAAAAAAAAATTTAAATTCGTTAAAAAATAAAAGTGTTATGGCCTTGGAGGCATTACTTTTCAGCCCACCCTCATATAAGCTAACGTACAGTGTTTTGTGCAACCGTGGGGGCGATCCTCGCTCTTTTAACACTAAGGGCAGGTTCATGACGTCATTAGCGTCAAACATCCATTAGATCTCATGTGTCTGACAGTAATAAAATGATTATTATTATGTCAAGCTTTCACATCCCCAGTGGCACAATTGGTTAGTGCGTGGGCAGTCTGATCTAAAGGTTCCTGGTTCGAATCCAGGCTATGGAATTTTCTTTCCCATTTTTCATCAATAATAAAATGGATGATCTTTCGGAAATAATTAATAACTTTGTAACATTTAATCTAAATCCAAATGAATGTGATCCTCTTTCAACAAGACCAGAAGCAAATTGCCAGAAAGAAGCGATGAGAAAGAAGGATGCTTTTACGATAGTCCATCGAAAACTGGTTCACAAAACTGGTTCTGATCTTGATTCTACTGATGCTGAAGTACAAAATCCTGATTTATGGTAACATATTTAAAAAAATTATTCTCCTAGGTGATATGCCCGGCGTTACTCGGTCTGTTTATTTGATGAAATTTTGACGGTGTTTCCCTTGCGCCATCTCGAGGAAACAAACAAACATAAATCAAGATATACAACCTCTGACAATTAAGTTCGGTGAATGACCTCATATTGCTAACGGTCGTAAGAGTGCGCTATCGTCGTATCCTAACCCAGACAGGTCGAAACATGTTTAAACAAATTTGAGAGAATCAGCGCTGCGAATGTGTTTATTGTGTTTAAACAGGACATTGAAGAGAGAAGGCGTAGTATGCGCGGTCGAAACCCAAAATGGATCGGCGAACGAAAGAGACTCATGAAATGATGACAACAGTTTACAAAGAAAATGGTATCACTTTGAAGTGTGTTTACGAGTGGTTTAAACGGTTCCGAGGAGGCCGGAACACCTTGAAGACGCCCCCTGAAGTGGCCAGACATCCAACATAATGTTACGACCCAACTGAAGGCTATCCTTAAAAACGACTACACCAGGAGTTTCCAGGACTTGTACAGCCGTTCCCAGAAGTGCATTACCATCGACGGGGATTACTTTGAAGGATAGTA
The DNA here is from genome assembly GCA_023313115.1 of Rhysida immarginata. NCBI lineage: Eukaryota > Metazoa > Arthropoda > Chilopoda > Scolopendromorpha > Scolopendridae > Rhysida > Rhysida immarginata. The sequence goes on along the minus strand of JAHWFO010098810.1, from coordinate 30,767 downwards.
ACTGCTGTTTCATGTAAGCCAGCAATCCACTCGTAATATGAGGTCATTCACCGAACTTAATTGTCAGAGGTTGTATTATATTTACCCCACCCCCTCCCTTTGGGGACATGTAAACCTTACTCTGAACCTAACGAAGATATGGTGCGAATATGAGCTCAATTGGATAAGTGGTTCAAAAGTTTTTAGAACCTCTACAGATGCACCCTGAACCTGAATTTTTATACAGGGTGTTTTTGAATTGAGTACAGATTTTTTGGGAGATGAGAGAAGAGGTCCTTAGAAGTATTTTTTGTCATATGAACATAGAGTCCCCGGAGCTCCGTTTACTTACAATACTGCATTGAACAATCAAATGACACCAGGACGCAGTGTGCGTTGGTAGGCCTAGATTATTTTATTTTTAACAATTAACACAAGCAATCTACTGGATGACTTTTACAGTAATTGTTCAAAATGACCGCCATTTGCTTCATAGCACAATTCGCAACGCCTTATGATGGATCGATGTACGCGTGGAAACAGTTGATTTGCACGGTCGCTGATGTCACCTGCTGCCGCGACAACACGAACCGCCAATTCTTCTTCGGTATCTACGGGTTCGGAGTACACCATTGATTTTATGCTTCCCCATAAAAAAAAAAATCCATCGGTGTGAGATCTGGCGATCTCGGTGACCAAGCAACTGATCCGCCACGACCAATCCAACGACCAGGATATGTCTCATTTAGGTAATCTCTAATTGCTCTTGTGTAATGCGAAGATGCGCCATCCTGTTGAAACCACATCAAATGTCTGGTCATTAGTGGAACATCTTCCAGAAGACCAGGGAGCTCCTCCTTCAGGAAACCAAGGTATGTTTGCCCGTTAAGACAGCATGGTTAGAGATATGGCCCAATCAGGACATTGTGAATCATGCCAGCCCAAATATTCAACGAGAAACGATGCTGAAAACTGTTAACATGTGTTGCACATGGGTTGACATGAGACCACAGATGACTATTGTAGCTATTGAACAGTCATCTGTAAATGTTGCCTCATCTGTACACAAAACCATCTGGAAGGAAAGTCTGGAATCCTATTCTGTCGCTGCATAAACCATTCCGCGAAAGCACGCCGGGGGCCATGATCATTGGGACATAATTCCTGCACCTTTCGAAGCTTGAACGGATGTTGCAGGTTGTCATATAAAATGTTCCCTACTAGTACTCAAAGCAGCTCCGACCGCACGAGTGCTTGTCGATGGATTTCGGTTAAACCTTTCCAAAACTTCATCCTCTAATTCAGGGGAGGGTAACCACCGACAACGTCCACGCTGATGATTATCATGAGCGAATGCGCCTGTTTCTCTTAGACGACGATCTACTGCACCAAATGTTCGTGAATTGGGAAGAATTCTGTTGGGATAACGTTCAGCATACAAACGCCTTGCACCATCCTTGGTACCAGCAGCACCGAGACACAGATGCATGTCTGCATAATCATTCCATGTAAAACGATTCATACTGTTTGTTCAACTTTACACATGTAAAAAGTACATCAAGTGAACTTTTTAAAACAAATCTTTACCTACTGCTTTCCCAGAATGCGATTAGTTCGTTTACATATGGACTAATCGTATTTTATAAAGGGGTTGGATACCATGGAATCTCCTTGACGAAGTTTGTCCGAAGACTTTTCAACAAACAAGCACGTGCACCTTGAATTTTCTTTGCAAACAATTACTTTAAAAGTTATTACAGTAGATTGCTTGTGTTAATTGTTAAAAATAAAATAATCTAGGCCTACCAACGCACACTGCATCCCAGTGTCATTTGATTGTTCAATGCAGTATTGTAAGTAAGTGGAGCTGCGGGGACCCCATGTTCATATGACAAAAAATACTTCTAGGACCTCTTCTATCATCTCCTAAAAAATCTGTACTCAATTCAAAAACACCCTCTATATAAAGATTTTGTACTTACCTACGTGCTGCCCATTTCAGAAGTTTTATGAGAAAACAAAGTCGGGACTGCATTCGCATTCAACAGTACTCTACCTGGTGTAAAACCAATCGAATCTTCTATGGATGGCTTTATGTTAAAGCAGTCATCTGCGAAATACTTATGACAGAGCCTACTGTGAACCGACAGGGTGAAATTTTTCTGATTAATGTTCGTCAACCACTGCTTTTTTAAAACATCTTTTGGAAATAATAAAAAAAAAATAAATTATCTTTTGAAGAACTTTGGCAACCGTACGCACAACAATAAACCATTGTAATTAGTCATGTTTTTGCTAGATGAAATCGCTAGATGAAAGGATGAAAGGAATGATGAAAGCCTATGAGCCTATCAGCGTGTTTGGCAAGTAAGACGTCACAGCACAGGCAGTGTCACAGAAATTTTTGTACGAGGGTGGGCTGAAAAGTAATGCCTCCATGGCTGTAACTTTTTTATTTTTTAACCGATTTTCAAAATTCTTTTCGTATCTGATACTCACATTTCTCCTCTATGTAATGCACTACTCACTTTTCGACATAGTCCTCATCCCTTTCCACGCATTGTACCAACACGTGACTAGTCGGGTGAACCCGTCGGAGGGGAATTCCGGGGTTGTTGTCGACACCAAGACCGAACGGCAGGTTTCACCTCGTCGTCAGAACGCAACTCATGCCCCTTAAGGTGCTCTTTCCTCTTTGGGAAGTGGTGAAAGTCTCAAGGTGCAAAGTCTTTCGTTTTTGAACTGCAGTTTTTCATCTTTGAACTGTAGGCGCTGTAACCCCCTCTGATGTGTGGCGATCGTGTGCGGATGGGCGTTATCGTGCTGCAGAAGAGGATCCAAAGCTGCCATTCGATCCTCGTGTCGACGACAACCCCGGAATTCCTCTCCGACGGGTTCACCCGACTAGTCACGTGTTGATACAATGCGTGGAAAGGGATGGGGACTATGTCTTTGTCCTCGTACAAACGACTTCGGTTGTAGAAAACTTATAATTTTAATAAAAAAGTAAAATAATTTTATAAAACCAAATGCAGATTTTGAATATATGGAGTCTGCTTAACAATTTGTCAACGTAAAATTACAACTTTTTGATACTTCAAGTTCGGTGTCAGTTGCCCTTAAACAAACTATTTAATTATAAAATTGGAAAAAATATACAAAAAGAAAATTTTAAAAATTCAAAATAAACAACATGAACAAACAAACAAACAAACCAAATTCACTTTATTATTGTTCAATAGTGATAACATACTTGCACTGCCAAATACAGATCCATTCGGGTTGTGTGCAATCTTTAGCATAATCTTCACCAACTTCAAATTGGACAGAGGGATCTTCATTTTCTAAGATATTCTCTCTAGGGTTGTTGTAATGCCACATTTGAATGCAGGTTCCTCCAGTGAGTAAACGTGTTCCTGCAACATTACAAATAATATTATTCATAACGCGTATTTATAAATTGCAAATGAAAGTTTGAGGAATTGTATAAATTCACCGTGAAGCCATTACATGATGACCACTCCGACTTAGAGTAATGAGCTCACCCTGATACAAATGTGAACCACAAGCGCGGCTCATACAGCTGTAAACAGACTCCCTGAATACAGAGTGTACGGCTGCGACATAAGAAAAGTAGCAGATTTATCAGACTTCAGCAAAGGACAAATTGTGATGACCCGGCGCCTCAGAATGACGATCTCAAAAACGGCACGTTTGATGGGCTTTTCACTGCAGTCATTGTGAGTACTTATCAAAAGTAATATACGGATTGCAGAGTAGGTAAACCCCTTCTTAAGCCCGTTTTCCATTTAGCGTCTCTTTAGCGCTTGCTAGGCATCTAGCAGCCGTCTGTCACGCGTTTTTTCAAGATCTGGCATGGCTAGATTTTTACGCGGTTTTCCAGGCGTCTTTTCAGATCTAGCCAATCAGATGCAATCCACTTTGCTATGCGTTCAGGATAGTGGTTTTCGTTGATTCAGATGGACAATCATGGCTGCCATAGCTGCTGTTCGCCGACATGGCTTCTTGTAACTTTCCCTCATGAATTTATTAATAAACAGGTTTTAAAAATTTGGTGAATCATTTATTTACTAAGTAAAAATGATTTGGTAATAAATTCAAAGTGTGAACGTGATCGGAGTGGTCAATATCCTCTTTTCCTTCAGAGAATGTCGATTGTTTGCAGTGACTCAACCAATCAGATCAGACCAGAGTCTGGATAACGCCTGAAAGTCACTAAAACGAAAGTCTCACATGCTAATCATGACGCGTCTTGCAGGCAACGATTGCAAGAGGCTAAAAAGTTGCCGCACATTACGAGACGCCTAAAAGTCGCTAAATGGAAAATGGCGTTTAGCCACAATGTTCCTGGACAGTTATGGTTTGTATCAACTGGATAATGCATCATGCCATTATATAATATGGAGTGGTTTGAGGAATCTTCTACTGACTTCTTAGTCATGTGTTACACTCCGATTCCCCTGACATCAACCTAATAGAGCATTTGTAGTTTGATCTGGAAAAATGGATTCGTGCTGCCATACTGAGTGTCTTGTATTAGATACCTCAAGGCTACATACCAGGAAATTATCGAAAGATGTCTGCTTTTTTGCAAGTGAAAGATGGTCCTATATCATATTAAATAGATGGTCATAATGTAAAGGCTCATCGATGTAAAAGTGAAATCTTCATTTTCTTCTCAATGAAAAAATAATTCTTCAAACCTTCTAAATTCCATGAGAGATTTCGAACATAGCAATCTGCTCGGAACTTGTATGTTTTTACCCAATTGTAGTCTAATTTCTGAAATAGAAAAGCAAAATCATGTGCAACATCATTAACACTAATTCTACAGTATCAAAGTTTATTAAATCATGTTTATTTACGCCTTCACTTATGTCTTAAGTCTGTGTATATAAGGTCTCGCCGAATCTTTTCTAAAAACTCATCCGAGTCTGCTCATGACGTCGCTGCAACTGAGAAAGCCATTCACTAGCATGTCTAAAGGGTACTTATAGTTTTTACAAATTGGTTTCATACAGTTTTACATGAACGTCATAGACTTCTAAATAGATTTAATACAATTTTAAATGAAGTTAGTATGATTTAAATTAATATAATGCGTGTTTTAGTTTAGTATAAACGGAGATTAATTACTAAATTAGAGTATATTAAAAAAAACATTTTTATCGAACCCTTCATTTAGTAAATTTTACGGTAAATATTTATTATCTTAATTCAATTACAGAATACAAAACTGTAACAAACAAATAACACAAACGCAAAAAGAGTTAACAGTTAACCACTGTGTGATTAAACTAAAGCAAATACTAGAAATATTTATTCTTCCTTATTCTGTTGATAACAATTTTATTTTATTTTTTTCTATTTATAGCATTCGTTCCTGAAGGGTTTTTTCCCGTCCGTTTCAACATCGTGTTCCAAGTCTTCGAGATGCTTGTTCAGAGGTGCTTGGTTTTGTCTGCCACCGGGCATCCAAAAAACATTAACATGCTCACGATGTTCCCCCAATGTGATGGTGTGTTCCAGCAGGACAATGCACGTTGCCACAAGGCACGTCTTCTTCTGGATTGGATCGAGGAACACTCTACTGACTTTTGAGTGTTCCCTTGGCTCGCTAATTTGCCGGACATCAATCCAATCGAACATCTGTACCGATGCAGATATGGAGGCTCGTTGAAGACCTGAGCACCCCCCCTGAACCTCTCCAGGTACTGTGGGGTGGTATTTCTCGATGTCAGTAAAGCTTTTGACCAAGTGTGGCATGAGGGCCTTATCTACAAAATCATCAGAGACGGGTTCCCTGACGATTTGATTTTGTGTACTGAGAGGGTATTTCACCGGCAAATTCATTTATAATCGTATTAAATCTATTTTAAAATAGTTGAAATTCATGTAAAATTGTACAAAATGAATTTGTAAAAACTGTAGTATTACTGTATTTTTTTTTTAGTTTAATTACCACAGTGGTTAACTGTTAACTCCTTTTACATTTGTGTTACAGTATTTGTTTATTAAGGTGTCCTTCTTTTGTATGTTCTGTCCTTCCTTGATAAGTATCCTCCTAACTGTCCTCCTTTTTGATATCTTAAAATTAAATGTGCACTCCGCATTTCCACTGCGATAGCGAACGTGTCATACATCTGGCAGTAAGCGGGTCTCAATAAGGTGACCAACCCGTCCTCCTTTGGGGAGGGCAGCCCTCCTTAAAAGAATGTCCTAATGTCCTCCTATTTAGTCTTTAGTCCTTCTTGTACTCATTCATTCATTCGTTCGTTAATCCAATTACAGAAAACAAAATTGTAGCATCAACAATAAGATGACCAACTATTTGAAAATAAGGTGACCAATCGTCCTCCTTTAGGCTTATTGAAAATGAAAAGAAGGACATTACTGGCAATTTCACTTCCCTCCAATACTGCTTTATTATATAGTACAGTGAAACCTCTATTCTCGACCACCTCTTTAACACGACCCCCTCTTAACTCAACCACTTTTCCTTGGCACGGAATTAATGTCTCATAGGTATAATGCATTTTTTCCCTCTTTAAGCCGACCACCTCTTTACTCGACCAACGACCACCCATTTCAGGCACCAACCATCAATATACCCTCTTTAAACCGACCAGTAGACATGGCAAAATCGAGTTAAGATTGCCGTGACTTGATTTTGCCATGTTTACTGGTCGGTTTAAAGAGGGAACATCAATGATTGGTGCCTGAAATGGGTGGTCGTTGGTCTTAGGATTGAAGCGTTAATAATGCCACTTCCTCTAATTTAAAGAGTATGCTCATTTTTTTGAAGGAGGAGTAGGAAACTGAGCATTGTTCAATCTGTTTCTTTGCTTTGTGTATCAGTGGCATTCACTCACACCGCTGCTTTATCTTACAGTTAAGAAGAGCTCAACATGTGATTGCAGTTGAGAATGCATGTGTTGGGCTCACTTTACATCACTTTCACTCTTCACATCACATTTCAATTTCTTGCCTGCTATTGTCACCATGTCAAAAAGAAAACTCAGTTTTTTATCGCTTTGTTTGAAGAGGTGAAAAAAGAATATCAACAAGTTACAGTACGTAAAGTGTTGAGCAGAAAAAAATAAACTTCAATGTTGCAGTTTTTCAACAAAGAATAGGGGAAATTTTTGATCCAATAATTGGGATCACTTTTATTGCTATGTAATTATACATGTATTAGGTATTAATATTTTGTTTTCACGTATTGTTTATTTTGAATAGCCACATTACTGCATAAAGTTATGAAAATTTCATTCAAATTCATTAATAAAACTTTAGTCCATTATGCAAATCACTAAAATAATAAATGAAACCAAAAGAGTAGGCTTTGTATATCATCAGATTATATCCTTATAATGTTAAACAATTGAGACAATGAAACTTTATAAATTACGCTTACCCCCCCCCCCCCCCCCAATTCTTTAAGAAGACCACCTCTCCAAACGACCACTATTACGTGGAACCATTGCTGGTCGGCTTAAAGAGGTTTCACTGTATTAATAATAAAATAATAAGAAAAAGATTTAATGTAACAAGGTTTCAATAAAAATATTTTTTTCTATATAGTTTAGGAATAAAATTCCATTCACAATGAATTAAAACACATAATATTTATTTAAAATCATATTAAATTCATTTAAAAATTTATTCAATCTATTTGAAAGAGTATTAAATTCATTTAAAATTGTATGAAACCAATGTTACTTACTTACTTACTTTTCAAACCCGCTTATCCGTTAGGGTCACGGGGGCAGCAGCCTTATGGAGGATTTCCAGCGATCACGATCTTCCACCATCAGGTGCATGTCCTCTCTAGTAATACCCAAGCGACTCGAACCCAGATTCTCCATGTAGTCTAGCCACCGGGTTCTAGGCCGACCCCTTGGTCTCTTACCCACCGGCTTGAAAAATAACAACTGCCTAGGAAGACCAGTTTGCGGAATCCGTATCACGTGGCCATACCAGCGCAACTGAGATCTCTCGATGCGGAGAAGTAGCAGCTCAACACCTAAAGACTCCCTTATTGTGCTCGCACTCTTTCGGTCATTACCCAAACCTCATGACCATAGGTGAGAATGGGGACAAAGATAGATTTGAAGACCGAGAGCTTGGCTTTGTCACCCAGCTCGCGTTTCGTTACCACAGATCGCCACAGTTCGTGTCTGACACAGCTTGCTGCACCGATCCGAGCATCCAATTCTTTCTCCTGCCGTCCATTACTCGTGAATGCAATCCCGAGATACTTGAATTTCTCCACCTGTCTCGATGAGGCTCCCCTAACATGGAGAGTGCACTGAGCAGGCTGTCTCGAAAGGACCAGAACCTCGGTTTTAGCCACACTGATCTTCATCCCAGCTCCTTCGCATTTGACTGCAAACCGGTCTAGCACATGCTGAAGGTTCGTGCAAGAAGACCCAAGGAGGACAAGGTCGTCAGCAAAGAGCAACCTCTCCACCAGGCAGTCACCCACACAAACACACTCATCACCTCAGCTGCATTCATATTAAGCATAAATTTGAAATTCGAAACTGGTTTATTTTCCTATCTCTAATAAATAATTAGGTCTTAGCAAAACTGACAGTGCTAACACGCACGTACGCAATCATCTAACAGTGGCAATGAGGTCAGACCACGTGACCAGGACCTGCGCACGGTGAGACCTTATTACACAGACCTTGGATATATTGTATGATTAAATGTCTAAATAAATAACGCATTTATACACACGGTTTATTACAGGGCGAGTCAAAAGTCTATTCCACCCAACCGTCAATTTCAAAACGAGTGATGATACAACAAATATGTTGCAGGCAACATATAGGAAGTTAGGTAGGGGCTAAACAATAGTGGTGACCTCGAGAAAAATTTGACCGTTGACCTCGAGAAAAATTTCACTAAAATTTCAGAAAGAGTAAAAATAAACCCTTAAACACTCAGACTCCAAGATAGCTGCATTCCTGAAAGTCGCCCATTCATTTGTGTTCAAAGTTCGGGGAGAACTGGACACTGCCAGTGGTGATGTGCCAACCGTTTCACAGAGGAAACGACATTGTCGGCACTCGGACCATATCAGGATGCCGGAATTCATCCGTTCTGTCCAAGCTGCAATCGAGGAGGATCCTGGGAAGTCCATAAGGGCACTCGGGAGGGAGCTGCAGGTTAATGAGGAGACTATTTGACGTGTGGTGCACGAAGACCTCCGTTACAAGTCGTATGCGTTGCGGAGGGGACAGTTCATGTCCGAGACAACCAAGAAGAATTGACTGGACAAGGCCAGGCGCCTCCTCAACAAGCTGAAGCATCCGGAGAAACCAGGAATGCTGTGGTTCTTCTCTGACGAGAAAAACTTCGTGCAAGACCAGAAGGTGAACTGCCAAAATGATCGATGGCTGTGTCAAACACCCCCCCCCCCCCCCCCAGGAAGTTCCAACTGTCATGCATATGAAATTTCCAGCTGCAGTGATGGTTCTGGGGGTCGTGATGCCTCCACATTTCTTCCGTCAAGGCCTTAGGGTCAACGCTGCTCTTCCGCTGTTTGTGTTGGCAAGAGTTGTGAAGTCCTGGATTACTGCTGTAGCACATGGTAGGCCATATTTTTCAACAGGATTCTGCTCCAAGTCATAAGGCCTCCAACACCCAAGCATGTGGCCCCCTAGCTCCCTTGATCTCAATCCTTTAGACTATTATGTCTAGGGACCTCGCAGGCCATGGTACGCTTGACATTATGCAGACATGCCATGCTCATGTTTGCCATGTGTGGTCTGGCATTATCCTGCTGAAAGACTGCGCTGGGTATGGTGTACAAAAAGGGCAGTAATAAGGGCTGTCAGGGTGCCTTCGATGGTGACTAAAAGCGTTCGGGAATTGTAGCCGATGGCACCCCAGACCATGATCCCGGGTGTTGGTCCACAATGGCGATACCGGATGCATTGTTCATTGGCACGTTCTAATGGTCTGCGCCACACCCATTCATGTCTGTCATCGGTGTCCAAACAAAAACGGGATTAGTCGCTGAAGACCACCGGGCGCCATTCCATTCGCCAGCCCACTCATTCACGACACCATTGCAGTCGTATCGCGCGGTGCTCAGGTGTCAAAGGAAGACACAACAATGGACACCTGGCAGACATTGTCGTGGCGTGTAAACAGCGTGCTATTGTCGCTATTGACACTGGAGCAGTACTGGGAATAGTGATGTTGTCGCGCAGTTGCTGCAGGGTGATGGTTCTGTCCGCTAGCACTGTTCACAGTATCTGCCTATCGGTACAAGCTGACGTGCTTCTCTGGGCCCCAGAGCCTAGTTTTCTGGCATATGTGCCTTCCTCTCGCTATTGCCACCAACATCGGCCTACCGTCCATGCATCTCGCGACACATAGACAGCAATCCATCTGGTTGTCCATCCAGCCTCAGAGAGGCCAATAATGCGACCTCGTTCAAAGTCTGTTAATTGTGTGAACGGTTGTAGTTGTTGCAGCATTGAGACCATTTTGCGGATTACAGTACTGTACGTTCACGAGGCAGTTGCTTCCTTCCTACTGCATAGAACGTCTCGCACAGGTAACAACATGAGCCTATACAGGCACCCGGACACCCTGTATCAACCCAAATAGTCATGTCCCGTGAGCATGCATCTAGTCGGAGGTAGATGACCCCCCCCCCCAACTAAATATGGATAAGGTCGGATAACTCCTTGTTGGTGGGGCAATTTCATTGCAAAGCAGTGTATGAATACACAACGATTGAATACAAAAATTCAATATGATGATTGATGAGGAATGAACGAACTGTGTAGCCTACAGTGTGCAGTCGAAGCCGACCGTTTAGATCGATCGACAGCTTCGGTGCAGTGTATTTGTGTTGGGCAAGAAAGCCAAATTACAGCAAAGGATGGTGCTTGGGTAGCAGACTTCTGTTGTCTCATGCTTTTGAGTTTCTGCCATGTGGGACACCTTCAGGAGCAGAAAGTAAAAAGGCAGAAAAAAAAACACCCTTGTTTCTGCCCTCTTGTTTTCTGCTAGTGGGAACCACGCTTAAAGGCCGGTTTCCATTTAGCATTGGTTCGGCGTAGGTTAGGCGTCTGCGTCTTTTTTTTGGAATTTTTGAAAAACGCATTTGTTTTCCAATTAGCATCTGTTAAGCGTCTGCGTCGGTTCGGCGTCGGTCTGGCGTCGGTCACGCGTCATTTCAAGATCTGGCATGGCTAGATTTTTAGGCGTCTTTTTGATCTAGGGAATTAGGCGCGATCTACTTCGCTATGGATTCTGGGTAGTTGTCTTCGCCGATTCAGATAGAAAATCATGGCTGCCATAGCTGCTGTTCGCCGACACGGGTTCTCGCGACTTTTCCCTCGTGAATTTATTAATAAACAGGCTAAAAAAATTTCGTGAATCATTTATTTATTAAGTAAAAATGATATAGTAATAAATTCAAAGCGTGAACTTAACCGGAGTGGTTGATATCTTCTTTTTCCATCACCTTGAGAGAGCGACAATTTTTTACAGCGACTCGACCAATCAGATCAGACCAGATTCAGGATAACGGTTGAAAGTCGCTAAATGGAAAACGACCACGCTCGCGTGCTAATCAGGGCGCGTCTCACAGGCGACGATTGCAAAAAAGGACGCCGAAACAAAAAAGACGCCGGCGCTAAACCGACGCTAAATGGAAACCAGCCTTAAGGAGGATTTTAACATGATATTGTTGCTTTTGCATCACTGCTTCACCTTTAAGTTCATTAACCCTCTCGCTGCATAAAGAGGATATATCCACCCAAAATTGCATTAGTTTTACATGTGGAAATCGGATTCACCCACAAGATTTAAAAAAAACTTCTTGCTATTCTTTGAAAACTAGGTAATTTCCTCTTGTAAAGGATGACAATGAAATTTAATTACGCAGTGAAAGGATTAATGTCCATAGCTTCCTGCATACCACTTTGTATATATACAGAATTTTTTTTCCTTATTTTGGTTGGATTTTCTAGGGCTACGTTGAAATGTTAAATCAGGAGTATGAAAAAAAAATGACCCTAGAATGGCATCTGTTCAAGTGAATATACATTTCACTGGTGGACTCTTTAATTTGTCGGGATTTTTTCTAACAGCTCACTGCTCATACAATACTAACTTGGAGCTCTTTCCTTTCAAATTTAAGCAACTTTAGGATGAAAAAATTCTTAGAGTTAACAATAATCAAATTGAAAATTCTAATTTTTAAGTTCTGGTCCTTTCAAGACATCCTGCTCAGTGCGCTCTCCATGTTAGGGGAGCCTCATTGAGACAGGTGGAGAAATTCAAGTATCTCGGGATTGCATTCACGAGTGATGGACGGCAGGAGAAAGAATTGGATGCTCGGATCGGTGCAGCAAGCTGTGTCAGACGTGAACTGTGGCGATCCGTGGTAACGAAACGCAAGCTGGGTAACAAAGATCTTCAAATCTATCTTTGTCCCCATTCTCACCTATGATCATGAGGCTTGGATAATGACCGAAAGAGTGCGATCGCGGGTACAAGCGGCCGAAATGAGATTTCTGACAGGTGTGGCAGGTGTTACTCTACTAGATAGAGTGTACAGCAGCACAATAAGGGAATCTTTAGGTGTTGAGCCACTTTTTCTCCGCATTGAGAGATCTCAGTTGCGCTGGTATGGCCACGTGATACGGATGCCGCAAACTGGTCTTCCTGGGCAGTTGTTATTTTCCAAGCCGGTGGGTAAGAGACCAAGGGGTCGGCCTAGAACCAGGTAGCTAGACTACATGGAGAATCTGGGTTCGAGTCGCTTGGATATTACCAGGGAGGACATGTGCCTGATGATGGAAGATCGCGATCGCTGGAGATCCTCCATAGGGCTGCTGCCCCCGCGACCCTAACGGATAAGCGGGTTTGAAAAGTAAGTAAGTAAGAATTTTTAAGTTTGCTAAATTCCAATCAAAGTTAAGATTAAGGTCATTTTTTTTCTCCTCAAATTAACAAAGACACAAATTTCAGGATATTTTCAGGAAAATTTGTCTGTAGATATTGCACATGGGAATAGTTGTGGCCTTATGCTTCCCAGTAAGGCAATTAAAAGAAATAAAAATAAATTCTTAATCTCCATATGAAATATTCTTTCATTTTACTGCCCATCAAAACCTGCTTTTCCTGCTCAACTTATTGCACATCCAAGCAGCATATTCATCAAAAACAAACCGCAATTTTACACTCTAAGCCCCTGGATATGTGGGGAGAAATGAACTGTTAAAAAGTGGCATAACATTTTAAAGCATTTTTATTAACATTTTTATAATAAATTCAAAGAGTAGGAAATTTTTCAGTGTCATAAAAATATTCTATCAAACATCAGAAAATTAAAACAAATAACATAAAACAACCTGGTCCTGGATAACCAATAAGGTAGAGTAGTATTTTAATTGCCGATGCATTTCAATTTACATCATCATCACAGGCTGTACGTTAGGTAGCTATAGAGCCTGTGATGATGATGTAAATTGAAACGCGTCTGCAATAAAATACTCTACCTTTTTGCTTAACCCGCTGAATTGGCGTGTTTCGGGCACATATGTGGCCGAAATGACGTGTTTCGGGAGCAAGCATTGCCGAATTTTCATGATCATCACCACTTCAGGCGCGGCCAGCTGCTGGTTGGGTGACGGCCTGGGCTTGAGGGCCACCGCTGGCGGGACAGCTATTTGGGGCGCGGCTGTTGGGGGACTTTGGTCTGACCCATTTGCCGATTGACCATGGCTGGTGTTCCAGCAGTTGGTGACAGCCTCCGGTTCGTTTATCCCCAGCAGCTCTTCCATCATGAAACCCCCCGTGCTTCGGAGGGCACGTTAAGCCGTCGGTCCCGACTGCTACTGTCATCTCGTAGCAGTCGTTATTAATGGGATGGCGCAAAACTCCCTCGTAGGAGTAGGTGCCGCAGATTATCGCTTGCGATAATCTACCCTCTGTACCAGATAAGATAAGATGATCATCACCGAAAATCACCCAAATGGACCTGTGTTATGTTCGTTTTTAGCAATATTGGATAGCATGGATATTATGAAGAAAATTCAATCTCATCCTTTTATATATATAAAAAATGAAAATTGCCGTAAATAATTATTTTTACAAAGTCAAATTTTCATATCATGAACTTTATCTTCTATGTGGGTACACTGAAACATCTTAATTTTCATAAAACTTTATAATTATAGTCAAAAGCTACTACAGTAGAATTTCGATAAATCGAAAACCTTTATAATTCGAAATTTTTGTCTATTCCCTTCTGCTCAGAGGCAAAAACCTCGATAATTTGAAGTAAAAACAATGGATAAATCGAATTTTTTCCAGGATATCAAATGGAAACTTAGCCTCTGTAATTCGAATTCTGGCAAACAGAGCCTCTGTAAATTGAAGTTAAAGTTCAACGAACCTCCATAAATCGAATTTTCTCAATCCAGACCTCTATAAATCGAATCGTCAACAGGTCATACGAGTGCGTGACATACGCCTAGGCGTGATAATGACACGTGACTAAACTTGAAATCTTCCTTTCTTCCCTCCCTTTGTTTCAGTGAAGTGTCATTAATTACAGTGATTGCTGTGATGTACAAGTTCATGTGATATGGATTCCAACAATACAAAAGCTGGTACATAATCATGAAACACTTTTTAATTAAAAACATTAATATTTTCACTGAAATCCTCTAAAATATTGTAAAACGAAAGTTTTTAAAATTAAACCAACCAGAGCTAATTTTATTAACAAATAAAGCATTTTTTAAGTACTTTACCTTTTACTGAATCTATGTATGCTTCTTGAAAAATATCTGTTCTATATGGTTACTGAAATTTCACACAAAACCTCAATAATTTGAATTTTATTTTATTTAACCTCATTAAATCGAAACTTTGAGAATTCGAAACCTCTATAAATCGAAGCATTTTCCTCTTCCCTTAAAATTCGATTTATCGAGGTTCCACTGTATTCAAATATTGACCAAGGCTGAAACATTTCAATCAATGCATCCAGTTTTTTAATTGATTAGAAAAGCTAGTCCTCTTATTTGAAAATTACAGAAACCAATTACAGAAAAGTACATGCGTTCGTCATGTACAATTTTCTAAGAATATTTGTTTTAGAATCCGTATTTATTTCAAAATCAGGATCTTCGGCATCAGTACTTGCATCAACATAATCATAATCATCCATTTTTTTACAAAAAAGGAGCAAAAAACAATGTAAAAACGGTGCAAATACGAAGTACAATGGTGTTGAAATAAGCAATCAAAAAATAAACGCAATGGTTCCATCTATCGACAGAAAAACGGACCCATAAAAGAATAAACTGTTCCAAACGATTTTATCGTTTCATTACTGAAAAACCACGTTTTTATTTGGTTAATAGAATTAATAGCTGAAAACGGTATCGAACGCATGTTCGTCACTGGTCGTGAAGAGGTTAATATTCAAAACTAGCCCATTCTCATAGGAACTCATAGGAAATATTCTAGCAAAATCTTAGACAACAAGCTATAAAAGATTGCTTACATGACTGCTTGCCTGCCGAATCAAAGGTGTTGGTTCAAAAATACACACTTGATAACCATAAGCGGCTGCAATCTATGAAAACAAAATTGGAAAAACCACTTGGAAATAAATTCATATCTTAGGAATTAATTAAAAAAAACAAAAAAACCTGGCATAATTTAATAAAATTGAAACGAGAAATGTCAATGAGTACTTTTCTTTATTTTTCCTTACCTTTCCGGAATCTGTGGAACAATCCAAACATCCAATTTGGATGTTGCCATGACAGACTCCAGGAATGATTTGCACCCGTTCAAAGTTGCTTGCTAGTATCACAACATCACATCCTGCAGCATATGCCTAATAAAACAATGAAAAAGAAAATGACTGTTAACGTCTTTAAGCAAGGAATGATTCTGATTTATGAAAAGGTAAAAAGAATTTGTTGAAATCTAAAATATATACCGTCTCAGCCTGAATATAAGGTGACCCCTCCCCCACCCAATTTTGAGTTAAATTTTTTTTCATAAGATACATTTTATACAGAATTTAAACAACGTAATGAATATGCTAAGTATAAAAAATAAAAAACATTCAAAAGAAATTAATAAACGAAAACTGGAATAATGCTCTAAGCATAAGGTAATGATCCAAAAGTCGTGCACATCCAAATTCGATTGTCTATAAATAGTGTAATAGCTGAAAAGTTTCATTGGCTACTTTGAAGCTTTTATATTTGAGCATATGTTATAAGATTATACATGTGCTGTGTAAAAATTATGCTCGTTGCCCCTCTTAATTACCTTATGGTTGGACCATTAAATCCAGTTTTCACTTATATGTGTTCATCAGCTTTCTGATAGTTTGGAGAGGAGGAATTCCCGATCTGCAAGCTGGGTGCATGCCCAATCATTGGGTTTCCATCTAACTACCTTGTAATCTTTAGGACACTTGGAGATATGTGCCTGATAACCCAATTGGTAAAGGTTATTAGCGTTATACTTGTGCTTCAAAGGTTTGAATCCAGATCACGGCTGCACCATGTGCCTGATAGCCCAATTGGTAAAGGCAACTAGAGTGATATTTGAGATTCCTGGTTCAAATTCAGGTTGCAGATTTTCCTTTCAATTTTTTCCAATAATATTTTTCAAATGAAATTTATTAATACCAGATAAAAATATAACAATGCATACGCGTATTATGCGTAAAAAAAGTTAAAAAATCATTACTGTGTATTATGGACGATGCGTATAACAGGCCGATAATAAAACCTGTAATTCTGCGTGAACTCTGTAATAATAAAGTTTAAAAGTAAGGCAAATTACTTTATCATTAACTAGAGCTGACACAATAATAAATGCAATACATGAATGCAACCAGCATGCACTAGACCGGTTTGCAGCCAAATGTGAAGAAGCTGGGATGAAGATCAGTGTGGCTAAAACCGAAGCTCTGGTTCTTTCAAGACAGCCTGCTCAGTGCGCTCTCCATGTTAGGGGAGCCTCATTGAGACAGGTGGAGAAGTTCAAGTATCTCGGGATTGCATTCACGAGTGATGGACGGCAGGAGAAAGAATTGGATGCTCGGATCGGTGCAGCAAGCTGTGTCAGACGTGAACTGTGGCGATCCGTGGTAACGAAACGAGAGCTGGGTAACAAAGCCAAGCTCTCCGTCTTCAAATCTATCTTTGTCCCCATTCTCACCTATGGTCATGAGGCTTGGGTAATGACCGAAAGAGTGCGATCGCGGGTACAAGCGGCCGAAATGAGATTCCTGAGAGGTGTGGCAGGTGTTACCCTACTAGATAGAGTGTACAGCAGCACAATAAGAGAATCTTTAGGTGTTGAGCAGCTACTTCTCCGCATTGAGAGATCTCAGTTGCGCTGGTATGGCCACGTGATACGGATGCCGCAAACTAGTCTTCCTAGGCAGTTGTTATTTTCCAAGCCGGTGGGTAAGAGACCAAGGGGTCGGCCTAGAACCAGGTGGCTAGACTAGATGGAGAATCTGGGTTCGAGTCGCTTGGATATTACCAGGGATGACATGCGCCTGATGGCGGAAGATCGCGATCGCTGGAGATCCTCCATAGGGCTGCTGCCCCCGCGACCCTAACGGATAAGCGGGTTTGAAAAGTAAGTAAGTAACATGAATGCAACCGGTCTTGATGACATCGATTAAAGAAGTTAGGAGACGCTATTCCTCAATTTTACCTATGTTTGCTACTAATCGATCTTTATAAAGATGTGGGGACAAAACGTTTGAATTATCTATCAAATGGATATCTATCAATCATTCATTTGCATGACAGAGAGTACAAGAAATACAATTTGAATGCTTTCGTGAATGCAGAAATTGCCCATCCTGTGGATGACTCTATCATGAGTAGATTGAATAGACTCGAAGACTGGGAAGAAGAAAAAAAAACCATAATTAGGCCTAACAAAGAACTCAGACACAGACGATTCCGATTTTGAAGGAATTTAAATACACTACTGTTTATAAAAATCGCAACACCCTGATGGAAGAGCCCAATCTGCATTAAATTTGGAGCATTTGCATATCATGGGTCAGAAAAGAAACCATTAGATTTTCAGGTCAATACAATGCGTTTTATTGTCACATTAGTATCGGGTGAAACCACCGTGGGATGCAATTACAGCCTCTAAACGTCGTGGCATTGAGTCAAACAAGCTCTGAATAAGGGCCTGGGGAATGTCCTGCCATGCTCTGTCTACACGGGTATACACTTCATCCACAGTTGCTGCTGCAGGAGTCTGACGAGCCAATCGATGAGCAACCCTGTCCCACACATGTTCGATTGGGCACATGTCTGGTGAACGAGCAGGCCAGGGGAACAAGGGCGTCTGATGTGCTTGGAAAAAGGCGAGGACATTTCTGGCCACGTGCGGTCGGGCATTGTCCTGTTGGAATACAGCGCCTGGAAGGTTCTGCAGGAAGGGGATGACCTCGGGTTGCACAACTTCCCTGATGTACCGGTCACTGTTCAGATTGCCATGGATTCTGATCAGACGGGAACGGCCATGGTAACTGATTGCACCCCACACCATCACCCCTGGCGTTTGTCCTGAATGACGCTGCAGGATGCATTCTGGAAGGTCACGCTCGCCACGACGTCTTCTGACTCGTATCCTGCCGTCACGGTGCTGCAAGTTAAACCTTGACTCATCCGAAAACACAACTTGTTGCCATTCAGCTTGCCACTGTTGGTGTCGATGGGCCCATTGCAACCTGAGGCGCCGGTGGTTTTGAGTCAAAGGAATCCGCAACAATGGTACTCGTGCCATCAATCCTCTGGAAATCAAACGGCGTCGTACAGTGTTAGCAGACATTATCCTGCGTACTGTAGCACCCCACTGTTGTGCTGACACTGTGGAAGTGGCTGTACGATCTGCTACACACATGTGATAGAGGTGTCTGTCATCTCGCGGTGTCGTCGTGCTGGGTCTTCCTGAGCCTGGTCTTCGGTGTGCCCTGTTCTCTTCGCTCCACTGCCTCCATGCACGCATAATTGTCGTTGCATTACGTCCTACAAGAGCAGCAATGTCACGAAACGACCATCCCGCTTCTCGCAGACCAATTATGCGTCCTCTTTCAAAGTCTGTCAGCTGTTGATATGGTACCCTTCGTCGTCGTCGAGGCATGGTGTTCTTTCAAGCAATTACTCTGAAAATCTAATCATTTATACTCTGACCCATTGTATGCAAATATTGCAAATTGCATATGGATTAGACCATTCCATCAGGGTGTTGCGATTTTTATAAACAGTAGTGTACATTTATATCAGATAAAATGTAAGTTTAACTGTAACGAATAAATTCTTTTACTTTGAATATTTATTTCTTCATTTTCTGGGAATATAATTTAAAGTTTAAAGCCTTTAAAAATCACACGACCATAATGCACTGCGCGTTTGAACAAATATGGCAGAGTACTCCCTGATGCTGATTCGCTATGTTAGGTAATAAAGTGCGTATTATACGCGATTGCATATTATGGGCTGGGAATTTTTCTAAAAACACGAAAAAACAAGGGTGCATATTATCAGCGAGGGCATATTATACCCCAAAAATTACGGTATTATTGTAAGGAGAAAAATTGTATAAGATTTAATGATCATCATCTTCATTTACTGCATAACTGCTGCTGTCATCGTCAATGTATTTGTCGCTATTCTCCTCACTGCAGTAAATGTTGCACGCATAAGGCGAGACACAAATATATGGAGATTGCTATTTTTCGATATGTGGCTCTGCATCATCACATTGTTAAATACACTGAGTGAGCATATTATTATGACCACCCTGTCAGTATCTCTTTGGGCCACCTTTTGCCTTTAATACTGCAGTGATTCTTCGTGGCATTGATCCCACGAGATGTTGGAAGATGGTGGGAGGAATCTGACACCATGCCTGATGGATAGAACTGTCTAGTTATGCTAGATTGGACGGTGGTGGATCCAGCCGTCTGATGATTCGTTCGATTTTGTCCCACAAATGCTCAATTGGACTGAGATCTGGGGATTGTGGAGGCCACCGAAGTAAGGTAAAGTCCCCCTCATGTTCCTGGAACCACTCCTGCACAATACGAGCTCTGTGGCATGGCGCATTGTCTTGCTGGAAGTAGCCATCTCCATTGGGGTACGCCATCAACATGACAGGGTGGACTAGATCAGTGACGATACGGAGGTATGCTGTGCCATCCAGACGTTGTTCAACACGTATTAACGGACCCAATGCATGCCAGGAAAACATTCCCCAGGAAAACGGGGCCTGAAGGGTTGTATTCGTGCATGCGGGGTCCATGCTTTCGTGCTGTTTCCGCCAGATTCTCACACAGCTTTCTGCATGATATAACTGGAATCGTGACTCGTCAGACCACATGATTTGTTTCCACTGCTCGATAGTCCAGTCCTTGTGCTCCTAAGCGAATTGGAGTCGTTTCCGCTTGTTGGCTGCAGACAGCAAAGGTGTGCGGACAGGTCTTCGGCTTCGGTATCCTGTGCGATGCAGTGTGCGGCAGACAGTGCATTCAGAGACTGTTTTGGAAGACCCCTGATTAAGGTCAGCAGTGATGTGATGCACAGTCGCCCTTCTGTTATACTTTAGCAGTTGTGACAGTCTCCGTTCTGTCCGACCATCAACAATCTGCGGGCGGCCACGATGTGAACGTTCAGACCCCGTCTCCAGGCTAACCGTCCAGTCTTTAAATACTAACGACGGCTGCTCTCGAGCAACCCACGAATGCTGTGGTTTCGCTGATACTCCTTCCATAGCTCCGAGCACCTACAATCATCCCGCGTTCGAAGGCTGTTAAATCACGTCGTTTACCCATAGTTGAAGAATGGAACCCGTCTACTGTTGTCGACGACACTCAGCTTCCCTTTTTATATTGGTCCAGCCACTAGCTACATTGTGGCGACGTCCGCGCATGCATTTGCATAAACATGTCAGATGGTCATAATAATATGCTCACTCAGTGTATTTACAGAGTGTAAATCTGATTTATTGAAAATTCTGAATTATACTTTATTTCTTTAAGCTCTGTTAAGATGTGATCATGTTTGATTATAAATGTTATTCTCACTGCTGTTTTGATGGAAATTTAAGATAAAAGATTTGAATCTGAGTAAAAGATACAAATAGAGATCTGATGGTACAGATTATACAGGGTGTATCAAAAATACATTTACAAACTAAGATTTGGGGTATTAATTAGTGAAGGGCCAAACAACTCTTTTGCGGGAGTCGACTCTTCAGTTCCCGTTCGCAACCGATACTCGTTTAAAGGAATTAGTTCGCAAGAGGGCTAATTTTTTGGTTAATGAATATCCCCCACGAACTAATTCACTTTTGATTTTGGACATTTTTTTTCGTACAATGCTTTGTTTTCGAGATATTTCCATGTCTACACTTAAATGGACCACCTGTATATCAACTGATGTTTGGTCATTTAGAATGGCTTTATTAAGTTAATGTTAAAATCTGGCTTTGTACGAGGTGTCTTCAAGTTCTAAGGTCTCCTAATTTATTTTTGACTGAAACTCCCGATGATTTGTCCACATAGTCAACCTTTACCCACAGACATTTTTTACAATGCTGACGCAATGATTAGTAGGCCGCCGCAAATACTTCTTTAGGAACCAGTTTTCTCTACCGGAAAATCGCTTATGCAAGAACGGAATAAAGCTTCTGCTCATCGAGCGGCTTTTCAATAGGCAAAACAGACTGCTATAGAAGTGTTTTTGCAGCGGCGATGCAATTATGGCACCAGCGTTGTGAAAAATGTGTATGGCTAGAGGTTGACTATACGGACAAATGACGAGAGTTTCAGCTTTCTAGGGTCTTCTTCTTCTTCTTTCTCACAGCCTACATCTCCCGGAGAACGGAGACTAGGTGATGGGTTACACACAACTCATGTATGAAGACAAAAAAACCTTAGTAAATCAAGGCCCCAATCAGAGGATCAGCGAGCTTTAAGTGGACCTAATATTCTTTCGAAAAGGCCGGAGCCACACAGGAATCAGGAAAAAAGGCGCACAACAACCCGCTTTTCACATGGTTTCAGATAGGTAGCAAGGAGGATATTCTCCAAAGAGAAAGCAATATTTCGTATGTGGAGACCGTTGGCAAGTAGTTCCCTCTGCTGACGGAAGACGGGACAAACCATAATCACATGCTCCACTGTCTCTTACTTGCCACACTGACAACGATCTGACGCTATTATGTGGAGTTTATGCAGAAAGAAGTTAAGAGGAGCATGGCCACTCCTTAATCTGAAGAGCAATGCACGCTGGTTTGAGGTAAACCACCTAGGGGCAAGACGCTTCGAATTAATCACAACCGGAAACAGTGCTTTATAGTGTCCGCCTCTTGTTTCCACCGACCAGTCTTCAATCCATAGGGCTAAGGTGCGCCTGCGAACACACAAATTAAGGACTGATGAATCAATACGAGCAGGGATCGCAGGTTTCCGGCCAGTCCTCCCCTAGTTCGCCAGTCTATCTGCCATTTCGTTTCCCTTAATACCCTTGTGGCCGGGAATCCACATAAATTGAACGCAATAGTCATTTCGGTAAAGCAAGTCGATCACATAACCAAGTTGCTCCCTAAAATACCACTTGCCGCAGATTAATGCATGGTGGATCAATAAGATAACACTTTCTAGGGTCCATAGTTTTTCAAAAATAAATTAGGAGACCTTAGAACTTCAACGCACCTCGTATATTTCGATGCCCTGGAGTGTAGCGGTTAATTTAAGGTAATTGGAGATGTGTAAAACTTCAAGAGCATCTCTGATTTCGTTGATACAATGGTCTTCTTTTATGAGATAGACAACAAAAAGTCCTTTGAAGTCTTTCTTCTTGTATGAGGGCATAAGTTCTTTCAAGCGAGTTTTGAAGTTACGTACCTACATTATCACTATGTAAAACTGACCACAAATTTGGAAACATGTGGCAGTACTTGCAACTACACTATTCGTCGTTGTCACGGGAAGAATGGTAAAACTGAAAAGCAGTCAGCAGTACATGAGTGTGCAGAGAAAGACAGAGATATCATAGATACAGTTTTTCCCAAAATATGAGGAGAACCATTTCTTGAGAAGATATGGGTTGACTTGTGACTATATTAGAGAAGATTTGCAGGGATGGTAGAGGTGAGATTTTTAGAACAGTCTTCCTTCATTGAGTTGGTCTGTGCGGGGAAATCAGATAGTTTTTAGTTCTTAGTTTATATCAAATAAGTCTATAGGAAGTTTCAGGACTCTTATCAGCCACGTTTATTTTGAAAGTGGTGCAAGTCCATTTTCTCTTGTTTCGAGAAAATTAAAGGTTAGCATATCTGTTAATTAAAATATTTAGGCAAATTATATGAAGTCTGGCAATGTTTCTACTGTTTTATCGATATTTAATTTGATTATATCAATTTGTTTTAGGCGAATTAGACTATAATAATATATATTTATAGGCTGTAAATGGACTTACACCACTTTCAAAATTAGACAACTGTAAAAATCCTTTAATTTCAATTTTGAAAAATCAAATATACTTCACTTTAATCCAATTTTGTTTACAAATATGCATAAGACATAAAATTTAATTTTAGACGCTAATTACATTGTCAAAATTACAAGACACGGACAGATTTTACTTATGCTCTGCATGTGGCAGTGTTTCGAAATATGCATGATGCACTGGAGGTACATAGGGTAGTAACTGCATCATGTCTTTATATTTTTCGTAACTAATAGGCCTGGCATTTTGGTACAAAGGCACCAGGGCGATTTTTTCAAATTTTGGCGGTCTTCCAGGACGTGTAGGTAATAAATTTATACTTTTGTTGTTCATAGCAGAATTATTTTCATCCTCTGAACCTAAGATTATTCTTCTGTTTATATTCATGGGCTTTATGTCTGTGTGAATTTATTTATAACGAAATAAAATAAATATTTTCGATTGATTTACCATTTGTTCTTACCTATATCACTATCTGATGTTAATATGAAGTTATCCATTCTAAGAAACAAATGGAATAAATTAACAACCCTATAACCTAAGTTAGCAACTCTTGACACGTAATATGGCACGTAAGATAAAACAAATGAATAATAACAGACTACTAATCGGCAACAGTCTGCTAAGCCACCTACCTCTGTCAATTGGACTTACACCACTTTCATAATCGATGATTATGTAATTTCATTTACCGACCGATTTTAAGTTGTACAAAACATGGACTGGTTATGCATAAAAAATATACATTAAATTAAGCACGAATTACGTGATAGCTCATTTTTTTTAAAAAATGGACTTACACCACTTTCAAAATAAACGGTCCATATGTCTGAATAGAGCAGATTTACAGGAAAGGGATGTAACGACAAGGAACAGATTAACTTCAACATAATCGTCGGTTTGTGGTAAACCGTAAATCTAAACCGTCGACAGTCATCTTTTTGGTAATAAGCACGTCGAGAAAAGGGAGGTAATGGTTAGTTTCTAATTCAAGTAGGAAATTAAAACAAGGAGAGTACTAGTTGAATAACTGGAGTAATTAAATTTCAACAATTAAACGATTACTTTTACAAATGAAATTTTATTGTTGCGTGATGTCATTACATAATACTGGTTAGGCTTAACTTGTAAAATTACCAATTTCTTTTCCAAAGTTAAGTGTTGACATTGTGCCATTTCTACTGTTTACTGACTTGGTCCTGTAATATAATGGGTAGTGGATAATGTGGCTATAACATTATAGAATGGTGTAAGATACAATCAAGTGGAAATCACGTATTGCCATTGTGCATGTCAAAATTGCTTTCCTTCCGCACATGGTCATCTGCTGCGTATAAGTGGAATTCTAGCTTCCTTACTACCTGAAAGCTCAGACTGGAATGAATCAGTAGCATCAGCAGGTCCCCTTTTATACCGCAGTGCTCTTATAAGCGAATCTACAAAAATAAGGCAGTTATTCGGGGAAATGAAAAGTGGCTATTACAGGCGGAGTGTTCTTTTATCCAGAGTTCTACCTAAATTTGTTAAAGTGAGCCATTGCCAATGTTAGCAGGACTAACTAACGACAGTCATTAAATTGAAGTAAATTTTGTATTATAAGAGAAGGCTGTGGCCAGGACCGACGGGAAAAAAATCCTTAAACTGAAGGTTAAACTGAGGTTCGACTGCATATTCTAAATGTGCAAAGAGCAAACAGGACTTTCCCCACATTTAAGGACCTTACCAGTAATGTATGAATATCTTAAATCAAAAGAACTTAGTGGTAAATTTATTGAGAAAAACAGAATTGAATCAGTTATTTTCTAATTTTTTTCAACTTTTGCATCATACGGAGGGTTGATTCAGATAAAATGAGACGACTTTAAACGCCGCATATGACCTTGACAGAATGTGATTTGCATGACTCGTCCACTATTCATGGGGATTAGCTTTGTACACACTTGTTGCTGTTATTTGGGACATTTCGTGCTGAAACATGGCTTCCAAAATCACAGCTTTTTGGGAAGGGTATATGTTTGGCCCTTCCGACGCTAACTTCAGTCTTTTGTGCATTGTGGAATTATGCAAACGAAATGGTATTGTGGTATCCAAAGCTACTGTGGGTTGAATAATCAAAAAGAACAAATTGCGACCATCTAATGAACGTGGACGAGCAGAGAAGCAGACCAGAAATGAGCCCCAGCCAACACGCCCAGCTCAGGTGGTGCGAGAAATCCGGTCTGAAGTGCTGAAAGAGAATCCCCCCACACAGAGAAGTCTAGCCCAAAGGAAAGGTATTTCACAGGCAACAGTCTCCAGAATAATTCATGACAATCTTGGGCTGGAGCGACGTCATAAAGCGCATCCACATGGACAAGGCATCAAGCTACACTGCCAAGTCATCTGTGGCTTACTGCAGGAAGATGGAACAGGAGACGGGCATACGAGTTATTCCCTTCTCTCATGTGCCTGTAAAATCTCCTGACGCATCACCGATGGATTTCTGTGGTTTTGGTCTCCTGAAACGACGGCTCGGAAGTCGCCGACCAAGAACTGTTGATGGGCTATGGAAAGTGTGTCAGCAGGTGTGGAACGAACTTCCCATGGAGTCCCTCAAACTCAGCCTACTTCAGTGGAAATTACGGTGCCGTGCGATAGTCCAACAACGTCACTCTCACATCGAACACAACCGATGGTGGCGCCATGGTATTACACCATCGTAACAGAACTGCAAAGTCGTCTCATTTTATCTGAATCAACCCTCCGTATACTTGTAGTATCATTGCTTATGTTTCTCACGGGTCTCCCTCCCTTTGTTTGTAAGCAGGGTTTACGGGGTGCACCACCCCGTTTTCCCTTTTGATGAAAAATTTTCACCCAGCTGCCCTTTGATCTGATCACGCGCCCCAACACATGAAAATACACCCACAAAGAAAAATCTAAAAATCTTGTAAAGGGTTAAGGAACTTCAAAGAGAACTATTCATTTTGTATAGAAAGAAATCTTATTTGAAAACATAATGCCCTTTTTTTTAAATTAAATGCCCTTTTTGGAGGGCCAAGTGCCCTTTTTTGATAACGTCATGCCCTTCTTAGCCCTTAGCACCCAGCCCTTTTTTAAGTCTAGAATGAATCTTGTGTAAGTGGGCTAGTCCCACGCTATCCAAACGAAAGAGGTCACAAGAGGAGTTGTGCTTCGTAACCAGAAGTGATTAGACATCTGATCTGTTACATCTTACACAATTACCTTTTTAATGTAAAAGGACATTACAGTACTCTTGTTTTAATGCTCAATAGTGTGAGTATTAGTACTAGAAAATTGCAAGAAATTGTTTAATGGATAATTGACAATTTGAGATTTATATGGACTATCAGTAGACTCATTTCCATATACCAAAGCAATTGAGATTTTAAAAACTAAAAAGTCAAGAAGAAGGGTTTAAAAATTTTACATTTAATAACGTTGTTTTAAATACCTAAACTCTAATTACGGTAATTTTTGGGATATAATACTCACCCCTTCCCCCCCTCCCAAAAAAAATATATTATCATACCTGCCAACTTTCAGAAAATAAAAAGAGTAAAATCCTTCAAGTTAGAGTTAGGCCTATGCAAATTTATATAATCATATAATTAGGCCTATGGCATGGTTCGTAATCGCATTTTTCCCACCATGTGATATGTTGAAGTCACATTTGCACACTCTACAGAAAGCAAATTTTTCACCCTTCCGTGATGAAGGTATGAACAGAAGTTGTTTTTAATAATGGTCTCTGAAAGTTTGAAATATTTTATTTTATCAACAATTTTACTCAAGGCTAAAACTTAAGTATTTCGCGTTCTTTATCGTGGCCTTCGAGATATCAGGCCTCCGCATGGAGGTTGAAATCACGTGTCTAGGCATTTTCAAGTTTTGACCGTTAGTTGTTCATCTCTATGGCTAGTTTGGTGCTCTTCAGGGATAAAGAACTACATGATGCTCTCGTCCTAATCTACTTTATCCAACTTAAAATTTTACTATAGCTGGTTCGGTGACCGAGAGCGTTGAGGTACAGGTCTTGCCGCTCTTGTAAGCAGCAAGTCGCGGGTTCGAATCCCACCGAGACCATGGATGTTTGTTTGTCTATTTCACCATCACCCTTTCATCCCAAACAGCTAGTCTCCTGGATAAAAGGAGAGATGCGGGCTGAAAATCCACCCATCCAAATTTTACCTTGAATTCTCCATTGGATTTCCCTGATGACCCCCTCCAGCGTTAAAAAGTTGAACTTCGACACGAAGGAAAACATTGAAATGATACGTGATGCAGAGGGATAATATCTCGAAGGCCACGCCCTTCGTGATGGAAAAAATAGTCCTACTTTAAGAATTGAATTTCCGTAATAATGTGTTCCGTCGCCTACTCAACATTTCACCAACTGGGAACATATGGAAAAACAAAATCCTTTATATAAAGCGTAAAAACGTAAAATGGTATTAAAAGCGTAAAAGTTTGCAAGCATGTATTATTATTTTTTTTTAAATCGTATCTTCATTGCGTTTATTATCAGAATATTAAATAATATTTATATTTTATAATAAGTTGTATTGATTTTTTTTTAACTTTTATTTTTTTTTCCCCCTGCATATTATATCCCGAAAATTACGGGTATCTATACAGTAGAGTTAATTATTTTGTGGTTACTTCCTCAAGTATATGGAAGTTAAAAAAAACAAACTATAATTTGATTCACATCTTTTGATTGGTTAATATAAGGAAAGACAAAGCGAAAGTAAAAACGAAGCGAATAATGTGGAATGGAACAACTAAAAAGGGAAAAAACCTCTAATCCACAAAGAATAAAATTAAATAACAGATACGTATTTAGGATACCAGATACTCATCTTCAGTAGAAGGACAAAAGTGAAAAGAAAGACAAAGTACCCATTTTCTTTTCACTTTTGTACCTGGTGTTGTGGATCGCTTTTTCAATGTAAATGGCGACTAAAAGGGATAGTTGAAACAAGCAAAAAACTGGTTTGGTCTGTTGACAAAAGCAGCAATCTCACGTACAGACTTTCCTTGGCTAGCAAAGGCATCCATTTGACCTTTTTCATAATCGGTGACATTCTTGCCTTGTCCCATTGTAGCTCGGTGTTTCAATTCGAAGCCCAGTGAAAAAAAAAATGACCCATGCAATGTTTAAAAGTACATGGTTATTCAAAATGAATCATTCGATTTCAAAATGCTATATTTTCAAAAGTAAACGACACAGAATAAGTAAAACATGAATACAAAGGGAAAATATGGAAGTTTTTTTTTTTTTTTTTTTTTTTTTACAAATGTTCAATATAACTTCCTTTAGTTACACATATAATGTCAAGACGGTATATAAATACCTGCTAAACACAGTGTCACTGGTAATTGAATGTACAGGAGCAGTAATCCGTTGTTTAAGTTCACATAAATTCGTGGGTAATGGTGGCACATAAACTTTATCTTTACAAATCCCTAACGGAAGAAATCGCATGGAGTCATATCAAGTGATCTAGGTAACCAGCTGTGTAGCAGTTGATTTCTTTGGGCTTCGTATGAAAGTGTCTCTCACTCTATCAACATTTTCCGCAGATATGCCTGGTCGCCTTCCACTTTTCCCTTTACATAGACATGCATACTTGTCAAAGTGATGATACCACCTTCAAATACTCTGAACTGTAGGTGGAATAATTCGGTATTTTTTACGAAATTCACACTGAAAGGCGATTACAGATCCCCATCGCACAAACGACAACACGCAAAAGGCTTTCTGATACGCGGACGCTATTATCACTTCTGCAGCTTCAAAACCCTGTGAAACAGCTTTCATGAAATAACTTAACGAAGAATAAACAGGCACCATATAAAACTTCCATATTTTCCCTTTGTATTCATGTATTACTTATCATTCTGTGTCATTTATTTTTGAAAACATGGATTTTTGAAATCGGATGATTCATTTTGAATAACCCTGTACATTAATTTGCATAAATACCAATAATCAATAGTGAATGGATTGTCACATTGAGTATTGAGGGGCCTGTCCGAATAAATGTGAAACCCTCAATTTCAATTTTTTTTCTAACAAGGAGAGGGCCCCAACGAACAATCGAGTTTTTTGATGCCCTTTGGTAGGATGGTAGTCTGATATGTCCTTTTCGTAAAACCAAGTCCGCAGCCTCCAACTTGGCCCTATTTTCGAGAAAATCCCTTTTAAAGTCCGTCTTATATTACTAGTGTAAACTGCATCTAGACAACTGTAGATGTATTATCACAAACGGCGAGCAGCCAAGCGGTTAACATTCGAGCGTACGAATCACAAGATTGTGGGTTCGAGTCCACGCACTGACTTTGCTTTTTTTTTGTTTTAATTTTTATAACGCTGCTTTTAAAGACTGACAGTTCTTTTGGTGTCGCACACATTTGTGTTTCAAATGTTTTTTTGAAGAATACCATCCAGCACGTTGTATTCGACAAGCCTAACTGTAAATATTCTACAACTTCGAAATTATTTGTTAAAACGATTATTTTATGTTATTTTATTACAGCGCCCAATTTGGGCAAGAAGCAAAAATATCAAAACCTGAACATAAGAAATGAAAAGTTAAACATTAAAAAATTTGTTTTTTCTTTAAAATCGATATATTTACATTTTACAACAGATATTATTATTAAAACAAAATAAGTATTTATGTGGATCGTACTAACGAAAAGATTAAAAACACAACACTCTTTAACCACAACTAAAAAAAGTGTTAAACAAGAAATAAAACAAAAAGAATGAAAAAAAACAAAAAAATACAACCTGTAAACGTCTTTCGAAAGCTTTGCTTTCATCTTCAGCAGACAAGGAGAACCTCAAGAGATTCTTGAGAGAACTGACTCGTTTATTGAATTAGCAAGGTATATATAGTGAACACTAACCAATAGAAACAAAAAAAAACCCGAAAACGTGATCACAGTTTTGGTAACTGGGCCACCCATTAGATCAAACTAGATTCACCAATGGGACCCCTGTCCGAATTTAACAGTAACTGCTTATCAGTTTTATTTATAGCTAAGCTTTCGTAAGAATCTAACAAGATATTATTATCATAATTAGTTGAAAATGTCTTCCTTATTGCTCTTACTTGTTAAAAATATGTTTTTCACTATAACAGAAATATACAGGTATTGGACATTGAAACTGAAACACCTTCGCAAATAGCA
>JAHWFO010098808.1:15000-17928 GCA_023313115.1 Rhysida immarginata | reverse complement strand
AAAACGGCTAAGTAGAAATTACGTCAAAATGTTCTCTTTATTAATTATCCTTTTAATGCTATAATTTTATATGTTTTTTTTTTTTAATCTTGTGCGACCATGAGTCAGCTTCGACATTGGCAAATATCGTCGGATAAGATGTTCGATGCACTGGGAAGTGGATTATAGCGGAGCCATGAAAAGACAGCTACAACTATATGCAATTGGAAGTGGAGTTTCGAAATGAAATGCGGCGATAAGCGATCACACAAAGACGGTAATTCAGAAAAGTGAAGAAAACTGGTGAGTGATGATTTTTGTTTAACTGTCCGGCGCTGGGAACGGCCCTTCAAACTTTTAAAAAAAAACGTGTCATTGGTCCTCCCGTCCTTGGCATCTACAAAAGTGAACTATTCTCGGCCTTGCTTCTACGCCAAGTACGGTGGCATCACTCCCATGAACTTTTCGCGAAGCTGCTTTGGATTTTTGTGTACATTAGTTACCGTCCTAGTCTAAGATTAGAATGCTTGTAATGTCTAGCTAAGCACCCTGCCGTTATCTAGAGTATAGCAGCGGAGTATGGGAATCTATGAAAATGAGATGCATGGATAGTTAGAAATTACTGATTTGGCGTTCTCGTGCAAGTGTTATAAAACACCCACGAACTTCGTCAGAGCTCCAGGTTTGCCACTGGTTGTCATGACTATAACTTCCGTGCTTGCCACGAGGGGTCTCTGCACCTCCCCCCTGGTAGTCAATGAAGAGAGTCGTACGACGCTTGTGAGCGTAAATTCATAGAGAATATTTGAGCACGGGAGAGTTAATAGTCATTTCAGTCAAGCTAATGCTCTCCCTCCCTCGTTTTCAAAAGCATAAATTCCCTCCTACATCTTTGAGAATAGAACACTGGCAGGAGTGCCGGTATCAGTGTGCATAAGCACCTTCTTTATATATGTAAAATTGTATATTAGTATAGCGTATTACAGGATAACCATAGGGGCCACAAGAGTAATTGAAATTGAAATTTTAGATATAATGATGTTGTAAGAGATCTTGCGAAATATTGAGCAGGAATAAACTAAATGTACTTTAACCGAATATCAGTGTCAGGCTGTACCTCATTTTAACCTCAGGGTCTCGAACCTTAGCGTCCTTTCACCTCAAAAGATGCGGGGTGATTCTAGCATTTATTGCGGGGGTGGGGGAATGCATCAAAACAATATAAATAAAATTAAGCTTAAATCTTGAAAAAAAGTTGTAACTCAAGCAAAAAGAAGTATTAAAATTACAAAATACTAGTCTACTGCCCTACCACCACATACTAAAAGCAAGCTAAGGGGCAGAAATTTTATATTACATTTTAGCCAAAAGGAAGAACAGAAGTAATAAGAAAATTTAAAAGGAAAACATAAATTTAGGTAGGTTAAAGTGTTCAATTGGAAAAAATTAATTTCAGCCCCAATGGCGACAAATTAGCATACTACAGTGCCAACATCCAGAATTATGTGAACAACATCACTGAACAACATCAGAATCACTGAATAACATCAGAATTATGTGAAGATTAGACGATACTCCTGGAGAAGAGATGATTTGGCTGGGCCAAAAGAATCTGGGTCATAGTTAATTAGGAACATGTCCATCTCAACAGTAGAAATCAAGTAGGAAATAAAAAGTCTTGCCCCTCTCGTCCGCTCGACCTTCGACCAGCCATTGTCCAGTTGAAAGGGAACAGAGCTCTCGAAGGAGAACAAAGCTGCAGCGACCGACCGACCAACGCCAAATTTCGACCAAGTCCAAAAGGCCGGAAACTCGGTGGAGAGACGCGGGCTGCACAGCTACGTGTGTCCGCCAGATATCACGGCGATCGGCCGTGGTTGGCATTTCCAACGAGAACAAAGCTCATTAGAGCTCTGATTGCATTGCATTGCCAATGCCATACATAACGCTTCAAAATGCCTCAGTGCCATCAAAATTCGTTCAGATTTTCTGGCAAACGGAGCCCGGTGTCCCCTGTAGATTCCAACAGCCTTTGAGTTCAAACTTTGGAACAAAACAAACCTCAAGCGAGCGCGAGAACAGAGCTCTAGAGAAGAACAGAGCTCGAACGACGCACAACGCACCCGAAATTTTCGCCAAGTCCGAACGACCGGAAACTAGGCGAAACGATGCGGCCTGAACAGGTCCCTGTGTCCGCCGAATAAGAACGCGATCCGTGGAGTTCAAACTTTGGAACAAAACAAACCTCAAGCGAGCGCGAGAACAGAGCTCGAGAGAAGAACAGAGCTCGAACGACGCACAACGCACCCGAAATTTTCGCCAAGTCCGAATGACCGGAAACTAGGCGAAAAGATGCGGCCTTAAGAGGTCCGTATCCCGGCCGAATATCAACGCGATCCGTGGAGTTCGAAAATTCGGCATGGCTGGGGCCACGGTACGCACATGGGAACGACCAGCCGAGCTGCTCGGGGTGGAAGTAGACCGACCCGGGATTTAGTTGTTGAGTACGGAACTCTTAGAGGATCTCCCTATGAAAAAATTTCGAACATCAACAGTCCAAAAATAAACATGCTACTTTTGAGAGGCATTTACCGGAGGTTCGAATTTCATGCCGCGTTTGGCCACTCTTGTGCGGCCGGGGCTGAACCCCTTTCCCGGACTTGTAAATGCCTACTTTTGAGATCAGCACAAGTGTAGACGGTCCGGTGCTATATATATGGGGACATGTCTGGAGGACGTGTGAAAGCCAAGGATTCAAAATTAAAGCGTCTGAACGTTATTAAACCCAGAGGCAAGAGAAATAATTGTTTCCTAAAAGCTTTTCTCTCCGAACTTTCCGGACTAGTTCCCTAAATAGAAGGAGGGTGCGAGCCACGACCGGCGCTTGCCCGTACCTTCACGGGTTCATGTCAAATATTGCACGGGCGAATGCGCTAGGATTCACCCGGC
>JAHWFO010098808.1:0-10000 GCA_023313115.1 Rhysida immarginata | reverse complement strand
AGCTGATACAAACGCAATTTGAAACGTCGTAATCCCCACTTGAGGCCCGCTGTGGCGTGTTCCAATGAAAAATCGAGAGAGAGAAATTCTAAAGCGAGAACCGTATTACATTCAAAATGTCCCAAACCAAGCTAAAGTGCCCTATAGAGGGTTGCCACTGGAGGTCGAAGAATTACGAGCAGGCAAACCAGCACCTTGTCCGAGCGCATAAAATTCACTCCCCCGAGCGTCGCAGGCAGCTCATCGTCGAACGGAAAAGAGAACTGATGGCTTTGGGTCAGAAAGCATTAGACGCAAATTTGTTAAAACTGCCGCCGGCAAAGCATCCCGTGAATGCGGCTGAAGAGCAGGCAACCACGTCGTCACCGAGATCGTCACACTCCGACGATGATGAGACTAGTAGCAGCAGCAGTAGCAGCCGCCCGTCCGAGGGCGAAAGTTCGGGGACTGCCGTTCCACGCTTGGCATCTTCGTTCCAGAGCAAGACGCTGAGAAGCGGGAAAGTCATTAGGCCGAGTAAACCCGAAGAGCGTTTCTTTGAACTCTATTCCGAACACATCGAGGACACGAGTAAATATTGGAAAGCCAAAGTTGGCTTGGCCAGAGTTATAATCGGATTCATTTACGAGACGGCGGGGCAAAAGTTAAAGCCTACTCTTGGCGGACCAACCAACTGGGTCCCCCTATTCGACATACGGTCGGTCGAAGAAGGGCTCAAGCTATTCGAGGAGCAACGCAAAATTCGCCCACAGACTCTTAAGAAATACCTTACCGCTTCACGGAGTGCTTAGCCGCTCAGCTGCAGAGAAACGAGGGCCTGTCCGACCCGAATTTCCGCTTGAAAATAGAGCAGCTGTGCGAATGTCTGAAGCTAAGAGCCAGGGCTTCCCTTCACAGGGGGCGGGACCGGATGCAAGATCATCTCTATCAGACCATCGGCGGAGACGTGGATGAGGAGCGGGCGAAATACGCCCTTACCGCGGCACTGAGGAGCCCAGAAGTGGCTGCCACCATCAAGAGCCTGCTCTCCAAAGCGCACTTAAGACCTAAAGAGCGCAACTATCTCATCGGATTCTGTGCCGCGTGTGTCTCGCTGGTTCAGGGCAAAAGGCCCGACGTCCTTTACAATTTAACCCTCCACGAGTACCAAACAGCGAAAAGCGTGAGCGGATCAAGAGTCGCGCTGGTCCGGCACCACAAGACCGAAAAGCAGGGAGCCAGTGCGATCGTGATCGAAGGATTACTCGCCGACGTCCTGGATTGGTTCCGCCGTGAAGGAGAGGGACAGAATCCGCCCAGGCAACCAACGGATACCCTTGTGTTCAATTCGGAAGGCAGGCCACTGAAACGTATCGACCGCCAGCTCACCATGTTACAGGCAAAGCACGGGCTACCCGTCGTCGGAGCTCGCGATGCTCGAAGGATTCTGAATTCGCTAAGCGTGATGTCCGGATCGCCAGGCTCGTTCATTCACCGGTATCTGAATCACTTTCCGTCAACAGCAGCACAGCATTATCAAGCAGGGAACGCCAGCTTTTATCAAAGCGCGTACTGCAAGGTAAACAGTTTTTTGAACATCGCGCCTTCAGAAGGCGTGACCCCTTCGGAAGAAGCTTCCAGCATAAGCGAAGGAGAAGATGAGAGTCAAGGCGAGGAGCAAACGGACTCTGATGGCAGCGCATTTTAACCTATTAAATTGTTGTTAAATAAATGAATGAATCTGTATGTAACCTAACTAACTAACTTTCTCAACGCACTTGCTAAGGGACAGGTGAACAAAGCTAGAATGGGCCTTCTGGAGCACGGAGCTGGCTGTAGCCCCCCTTCCCGAGATGTGTGCCGGAAGGCCCCGCAAGCAAGGAGCGTACGTACGTACTTCCCTTAGTCCGCTTGTGCGCAAGACAGCACGCGGCGGGGCCAGCCAGCGCCCCCCCGGGGCTCTCTGGGGCACGTGGGAGAACTAGCGGGCGCTCTTTAGCCCACTCGTGCGCTCGGTAGCACCATCGGGCCGTACAGCGCCCAGGGGCTGTCTGGAGCGCGGGTAGGCCGACGCGCGCGGTCCGAAACAGCCGGGTCGGGGCGTGGGCGCTCGAGGGCCCGTCGCGGACCTTTTACTGCCGCCGAGTCTTACATATCCTTGGAAATGGAAAGTTGAAGATTCAATCAGCTATTATCTTTGGAGACACAGAAAACTTAAGTCAGAAGTGAAGATTGAAGTATCCAATGCAGATGGTGATTCGCTGTTGGAACTGGAGCCAATGTTATGGCTCCAGAGGGGCACCCTTAGATCGTAAAACAGGCAGGGTGCTCAGGCGCACATGCTATAGGAATACGGGCAGCCCTCAAGGGCTGCACCACCTATCTAAACGCCTCAAAACGTGGCCCGTCCGCCCACCGGTGGGTCATCGATATCGAGGGGTAAGGTGAAGAGGTACGAGATGTTGATCATGTCCCCTCCGATGATCTTACAGAGACGCTCAGATGATGTATAACGTCTCCAAAACGTAGCTGGGCCAAGTCGTGGCCACTCAAGCTTAAGGAAAGACCTAAGATAGAAGGCCCCTCTTCTCCATATGGCTGAGGCTAGCGAATGGACACCAGCAGATCGCTTCTGACGGACCAGCCAAAGCTCTCTGTTCATAGAGGCGATGGAAGTGGCTAGGTCCAGCTTATAAGTAGCACCGGTGGAGCAATCCATCAGAAATCGCACTGACTGGATAGAGAAAACAGTCAGACCAAAGTGCAATGAAAGGCGATCCCAGATGGACCATGCGAAAGGGCACTCGAAGAATACATGATCGATGGATTCAGGAGACCCACAAAACAGGCAACCAGCAGAACCGACTACTCCTCACTGATATAAACCTGGAGAGTATAGAATCCATGGTGCAGCAGACGCCATTGGAATTCAAACACCGTCCTCTCGAAGGCAAAGTTTTTGATGGCCTTCAAGATGGCTGGCCATAGATGCTCGGGGTGCCAACGCACGATGTCAGAAGACACATCCCGGTCGGCCTGCTGGAAGAACCAAGATAGATGAAGGCTCCCCCAGTCTCGTGGGTCCAGCTGACGTAGAACGGGAATGAATTTCGCCAGGTCTCGCTGGATACGATTGTAAAACCCAGGAGATCGTAGGTTGATAGTCACTGGCAGCAAATAGGAACTCTCAGCCCATTCACCTTAAAAAAGAAACGCAGGTGCAGTAACAGAAAATAGGCCCAGATGGGATGGGTATGGAGGAAGAAGCGGATCAGAGCAGCCATTCTGGCCGCAACAAGGTAGCGCCGGATGTTAAGAAGGCCCAGGCCTCCTCCATCAAATGGGATAAACAACAGTTCCGCACGAACGAGGTGTCAGACTGCTTGCATACCCTCAAATACAGTCCACAATTGCACCGTGCAATTTCTTCAAAAGCTGAGGAAATGGTAAGGCGAACAGGCATTTAGACGTCAATAAAGACAAGATGTGCATCTTGACGAACCTCGCTTTGACAAACATCGAGGTGGTAAAACGAAAGTACTTGCCAAGGCGAGACAAACATTTATCATTTACTTCCTGCCAGTAACTAAAGTCCATGTCCGGTAGAAAGGAGAAGACGTATCCCAGCAGTGCAATATGCACACACAACGTTGTTGGGAAGGATTGAAGATAGTCCATCGTCCACTTACCAATAGAGATACCTTTAGACTTGACGAGATTGATGGAATTTCCCGTCGAAGGGCTAAAGAGATCGAAGGATTCTTTATAGATCCCCACAGAATACGCATCAGATGCAAATAACACTACATCGTCAGCATATGTCAGCGTACAGATGTTGATAGAAGCAGCTGGCAAATCATACCCCCGGTCATCTGAGTGGCGATTAAGAAATTGCAATTGTGGCTCCAAATAAAATATATATAAGAGGGGAGAGATGGGACACCCCTGCCTAACGCCTTTGGACAGTTCGAAGAAAGGCGAATTGGAGCCATTAATCGCCACGCATGATGTGGCAGAAGCATACAGTGCTGAGATAATCGTAGCAAATTTCCGAAGATGAAGATGGTGAAACACTCGGAAAAGAAACAGGTGATTCACCTTGTCGAAGGCCTTTTCCTGGTCAAGACTTAGCACGGCGAGAGTCTGACGATACACACATGCTTCCTCCTAAACACGTTTGATGGTAATCAGGTTGTCGGACATTCTGCGAGATGGAATGGAGCAGGATTGTCCCGGATCGAAAAACATGTCGGCGTAACATTTGAGATGTTGTTGTAGCACACCAGTGAAGACCTTGTAATCTGTGTTAAATAGAGTAATAGGTCTCCACTTGGTGACGAGTTCAGGATCCGGTACCTTGGGGAGCAAGATGATTCTCACCGCGGTAAAGTCCAACGTGATGGAGGAAGGGTCCTTGAGGATCGTATTGAACACTTGCACCAGGAAAGGCCCAACAAGTTTCCAAGTCACACTGTAGAACGATTACGGGAGGCCATCTAATCCAGGGCAGGACTGATGACGGCCATCCATCGACAGAAACTTCTTAACTTCATCTTCGGAAAAGGGATGGGTAACTGACAGGTCAGCGTCAGCAGTGAAAGGTCTAAGTGCCTCGATCCATTTCGTCGTGGCGTCGGATGGAAAGACCGGGTGGCCAAAAAATGGTGAAAAAAGAGAGTAGAAAGCATACAAGGTGTCAGAGTCGGTGTCTACTGTCCCATTCTCCACCACCAAACGATGGCACCTCTTCTTGTTGGCGCGACGCCTCTCCTCAGGTAACACAGCTGACGACATATTCCGGACGTCAGACGCCCAGGACCGTTTGGCCCTGAGTGTTGCGGCGGCGGCCTTTCGGAAAAAAGACCTTCACTGCGAATTTAAGCTGACGGAGGTTGACTGTATCTGAAGGAGACTTGAGCCTCACGGACGAGAGAGGAGGCTCAGATGTCTTCCGTGAAGAGGAAAAGGGGCACAGCTGTCTCTTTCAGAAGAAGAGGACACAGGAATCCCGTTCCTCTTGCTACGATGTCGTCGGGGCTTCTTTTTGCAAGGGCTCTTGGCGTCGCAAGATGGTCCCGCTAAGCAGACGCTGATGGCTTTGAGGTCCCAGCAGATGAAGAAATTCTTACAGGCGCAGGCACACAGGCGATTCGCAGAGGCTGTGATGCCGATGAAAGCGCGGGTGGAGGAAGAGATGGAAACTTCTCCGTAGCAAACACCGATCCGCAGCATAACGAATCGTCTGCGATGACCTCAGCAGAGAGACCGTCTTCCAACGCTGGGAGACACATGGCGAAGGAGCAGGAGAGGCCGTCTTACGAAGCAAACGAGGCCGAGGAAGGGGAGATGGCATTTCCTTTCCTGGCGTCGTAGGAAGAGGCGACGATGGTGGGGTCGCCTTCAACTTCCTCGACGAAGAACAGGGCGTGGCTGCTCTGCTCTGCACAGGTGACTTGGCCGGTGAAGTCATCTTTGTTGACTGCTGGGAGGACATACCTCGAGGTGGTGGTATTGGGGCTGCTGGTGGAGCACTTGACCTCTCAGGGCACTGATGGTATTTGCCCACGATTTTTTTTTACAGAAGTCACGCTTCTTCAGGAGAGGACAGTCCTTCCGGACGTGGCAGGACTTCTTGCAGTACCAGCAGCACTGCCTCTGGCCCTTGTAGAACACGAAGACACGTACTCCATGCATCACAAGGGAATCAGGAATGTCTATTTGAAGGCGCATATCCAACAAAATGTCATCATTTTTCTGCAGGGGAAGTCAGAGTGCTCTGGGTAGAACACTCGTAGCACCTCTCATAGTCGGACATGTAGTCCTTCATGTAGGATTCCGCCATCAGCGGCGAGGCGCTCCGGACATGGATGGTGAGATGTCCGGGGTCGGCATGGAACAAGTGGATAGTAGTCTGGCCGACTTTGATGTGGTCAGCTTCTACTATCCGGTCAGCAACATTCCGGTTCCTGCTAAGTATCCTCGTTTCTGTGGAGGAAAGCTTTTGCAGGACCGAAACAGCAGGGAACCTTCATATGTGTTCCATGGTGATGATGTAAAAGTCAATGTCCCAGAGAGTAAAAGAGAGGAGACCTCCCCCAGAAGACAAAAGGGGGTGGGGGGGACGCTCAAAAGCGCCACTACACATTATAGGCTGTCAAGAACTGCCCAATGGTTGCAGAGTGGCAGAGTAGCAGAAAAGTGAGGAAAAATTTTCATGTAAAAGAATTTATACTTTTGGAGTAACAATCTGAAGGCACACGGCTAGCACGTGGTGACAATGAGAAATCGCTCCCAACAGCAAGAGTATGTAAATTGTAGAACATCTATAAAACTTTTCCTCAACAAAGAAAATCTTTAATGGCGGAACCAGTCAGTCTCCGTTTAACAGGAGATGCGGGCTGATACAAAAAAAAGAAAAAAAAAAAAAAAGATTAAAGGTCAAGTGACATGGAATTTTCACTTGTTGGGTTTATGGTGACATTAGATGCAGTTTGTCTTAATATATTTTATGGAATAATTCGTTTCCCTAAAATTAACAGTTAATTAAGTGAAAATTGGGTTTTTAATGTCAATTTCCGAAGATTGCCGAACATCAGCCACAGCGGCCAATAGTTGGCGTTGCATGTAGCCTTAACGTCATGAATACATAGCACAATGTCTACCATGCATAGTATAAGCAGGAATGGATGAGGATATAAGGTTGTAATCTGATAAAAATAACAATAAAAATTACAACTTAAACCCCATTAGAGTATTAATTTTTGTTATTTAAGCGAAAATGGCATGCGAAAGAATATTTTCTTGATCTTTTCAAAATCCTGCTCAATGAGAGCAAAATAATGCAGGGTCATGAAAATATAGAAATCATTTGAGCCAGGGATATGTGAAAAGCTGAGCTGAATAATTTGCGTACCAATTTTCTTCATTCTATATGAATTGATTATAATGATATCGGGAATGAGCATCCCTTTTAAAAAATAATTCCAAATAGAACCATATCGAGCCAAGCACATGCGACACGGATAGACGGCTTCGAAGATACAGTATTTGTAAGGACAGCTTCGAAGCCAAAGGAATAGAATTTTACCAAACTTTTAATCACAATATTTGCAGAAGTTTGCATAAAAATCAGGGAATTTGCAGTCAATAGATTCATGTTATTATTATTATTATTATTATTATTATTATTATTATTATTATTATCCAAGTCGACGCCCTTTATCTTGATTTTTCTAAAGCGTTCGACTACGATAATATTGGATTACTGCTGGAAAAACTGCGTTTTGCGGGTCTCTATCCAACAGCTGTTAAATGGTTTTCTTTGATGCTCAGCGGTAGAAGTTTTAAACTGAGAGTGTCGGGCACTTCACATCATGCTTTCTCTATCAAAAGTGGTGTTCCTCGGGGGTCCCCTCTGGGCCCCCTATTGTTTAATATTTTTATCGCCGATCTCCCGTTCGCGTTAAGTGGAGAACCTACCGAAGTCCAAATCTACGCGGAAGATTTGAAAATCTATTTCGCCATTGATGGTTGGAGTGCTTGTGAGAGCCTGCAACGCAGCCTCACTATAGTATGCAAATGGGCAGTTAACAACGGTCTGATGCTTAATGTAGGGAAGTCGTTTCTCGTTTCCTTTAATAAAAAAACAGCCCCCTTTTTGTTTGACTACGGTATGGAGGATGGCCCTCTGATAAGTAAGACCAAGATCAAGGATCTAGGTGTCCTGTTCTCTGATAACGGTTCCTTCTTAAATCACACCGAAGCACTTAATAGCGATATTTCTCGTCTTGTTGGCATTTTAAAACGTTTGACTCAATATTTCTCTGACGTTTCTCTTTTTATTACCTTGTTTAAGGCTTTTGTAATACCCAAGCTTTTTTATTGCGTGTGGGTTTGGTATGCTGGTAATAATCAAGCGCTGGCATTTATTCAATGCAAATTCACCAGTTTCAAGAATTTTTCTGGCCACCAGGTTTAATTCGCATAATTTATTGCTATCCAACAATCAAATGTTCAGTATTCACGGGATCATTAGTAGATGTTTGTTTAATAATCTTATTAGCATAAACCATAATAAAACTTGGGTGCCAGCTATAAATGGGGACTAGCTGGCCGACCGTGCTTCGCAACGTGGTACAGAACCGTGATTACGATAATAGCTGGGTAACAGGATACCGACAACACTTCCTAGAAAGCAAGCCTGTGCATGGAATCGTCATACATTGTTACAACATCATAAAAAGTCAGAATTTAGGGCTTATTACTGGTAGATATACAATTAACATTGACTTTTTATGATGCAACAATATATGACGTTTCCGTGTATAGGCTTTCTTTCTAGGTGTTGGTACCAGCAACACCTCCTAGAAAGAAAGCCAAACAACTGAAAAGTCATACATTGTTACATCATCATAAGTCGACCAAATTTGGGGCTTATTATTGGTAGAAATACGATCAACAATGGTCGAATTATGATGGTGTAACAATATATGACGTTTAAGTTGTGAGGCTTTCTTTCTAGGAAGTGTTGGTACCAATGACGTATATTAAAGATAGACTCCGAATCCTATTGTTGTAA
Organism: Rhysida immarginata; assembly: GCA_023313115.1. Lineage (NCBI taxonomy): Eukaryota > Metazoa > Arthropoda > Chilopoda > Scolopendromorpha > Scolopendridae > Rhysida > Rhysida immarginata. The sequence goes on along the minus strand of JAHWFO010098808.1, from coordinate 1,443 downwards.
CTTGAAGCAAATTGGGAAGCTCCATGCCCAGAACTGTCATGGCCGAAAGTGAGTGAAGATGATGCAAAACACATGGCTAAACACAAGAGTAGCTGATTAATAATTCTTTCACACGCCGATAACGGAGTGATAAGTTTATCTTTTCGTTTACTTTGTATTTGAAGTATTTTATAAACAATTTTTCGATCATGGTTTCAATTTCAATTTCGTTTCGATTGTCTTTCAGTTACGTATTTTCATTTTAGTTACGTATTTTAGATTTATTTTTGTGGAAAATGATTCCTGATCCTTTTTCTTGTCTGTTTGTACAGTTGTACGCAGTTTAACTTTGAGGAATGGTTTTGAATTAATTATTCCTCAGGCCCAAAATCTTCAAAAACAAAGCAGCCAGACAGCTAATTACTCCACGGATCACTCCTGCCCAGAACTATCATGGTTCAATTTGCTTCATTTTTTGCCGCTATTAACAATAGGATTCGGAGTCTATCTTTAATATACGTCATTGGTTGGTACCAGCAACACCTCCTAGAAAGCAAGCCAAACAACTGAAACGTCATACATTGTTACTTCATTATGTTTGGACCATTGTTAAGCGTATTTCTACCAATAAGAAGCCTTAAATTTGGTCTAACTATGATGATGTAACAATGTATGACGTTTCAGTTGTTTGGCTTTCTTTCTAGGAGGTGTTGGTACCAGCCACCCTCCTGCTGATTAGTGTAGGAATAACATTGCAACTCAATAACCAATATTTGTTGTACCTGTTTTGGTTACTATTCGAAAGAAATTTATTGCAACAAACCAGATATAACAATGAAGGAATTTAATTATTCGGACAATACTTCGTTGTAGACCACATTTTTAGTGAAAACTGTGGTCTTTCTTCGTGTTGCCTTGTTCGTCACTTGCAAATACTTTTAGTTTGACTGGCTCGAACGATGTTGTTCTTGAAAATGCAACGTAAAATTGGCCATGACTGAATACTGGAGATGGCAAGTAAATGGCAAATGAGTCCAGTGTTTGTCCGTGGCTTTTGTTGATCGCCATTTCAAAAGAAAGTCTCAATGGAAACTGTTTTCGTCCTAATATAAACGGAAGATAAGGGTCACTTGGTGCAAGAATGACTCTTGGAATAAATACCCTGGTACTTTTAAAAGGTCCTGTCAGTATCTCACAGTCAATGACTTTTGACATCATTTGCTTTACAATCATTCTCGTGCCATTGCAAAGACCTTTTGCGGTGTCAAGGTTTCTTAGTAGCATGACTACTGCACCAATTTTCAAGTTAAGTTTATGAGAAAGCATACTTCTGGGAGTTAAGCTATTTAAAAACTCTGTAGGATAGTTTTCTACCTTCTCGGCATTTGCAGTATCTTGCTGAATCGAATCTATGCTCGTGTAGCATTTCAAGTCAGACTGAATTCGTCTAAGAACATTTTCATT
>JAHWFO010098798.1:1439-17731 GCA_023313115.1 Rhysida immarginata | reverse complement strand
ATCGCCAGCAAGGATTTTCAATTAGCTAGACGAATTCATGGCGAACAATGATCTTATAAAGAGCAATGATCTCGAAACGGCCCTTTTCAGGGCCTTAACTGGTGGGGAGAGATTATCGTGTACCATTTATTGTATTTTATTTGTTTGTTTTTTAATGTGTATTGCGTTTAAATTATGAATTTGCAGTTGAATGTACAAGGTAGTGATGAGACGATGGCGATACTATAGATAGGCATTTGCTATCGATTGGACAAGCATCGGTTGTTTGGTTAACCGATAGTTAGAAGTTTTTACAAATGGACATTTTTAAAACATCTGCAAATTATAAAAAAATCAGAGGCAAATTTTAGAATAGAATTTTCGCCGGTGGGGGTTGGAGTTTATCACGAATGGTGGCGGGGGTCTCGTTCGTTGGTTTTATGTCCAGCGGGGGTTTTGAGTCCTGTACCCCGTTTTTCCCTACTTTGCAGCACTTTCTTTTAGGCTGGAGTTTTAGATCGGCACTCCACATTAGAGTTCATATGATAACCAGCGTTGCCACATTTTTGCATGATAAGGTCATGAATTCAACCCCAGATGTCTCCAAAAGTTGCCCAAATTTTAAATATCTATTGTTATGGAAATATCGATAAATTAGCGTACGTTAGTCGGCACAAATAAGTTGTACTTATTTATTAAGGAAAATGCACAAATATGAGTTTAAATTTTTTATTTTTTCTATTTTCATTTTTTAGAAAAGAAATTGAACATTAGTAACACTGCTGCATCATTCAGCTCTTACTCTTTTTTTACACATGCTCTGGTTAAATTTAGCTTGTAACTTCAAAGCCAAACCCAACACATTTTTTGTAACCTCAAAGCCAGTTAGCAAATTGTTTTCCTTTCTTTTCTCAGTTTTTTTTTTTAGCGTTTGGAGCTACATCTGTTGGCGGATTGCAAGAGTTCATGCAGTCTGCTTTCCAGGAAATCGCCATACCTATGGGCTAGGGATGGGCGATGCATCGACAAAATAATCGAGTGTTTGCAATCAATTATTCGATGCATTAATAGATTGATTATTTAATAATCGATTCTGTTGGTGTGAGAAAAACAGAGTCCCCTGATGACAGATGTCTGGACAAATGCGATGAACAACATCAAGCTTTCTGGGACAAACGGTTTCACTCAGCAGTGATTGGAGTAGAAGCATTATCAAGCAGACACACAAGAGAGTATTTGAATGAAATTCTAAACAAAGTATGTGAGGATTGGAATATATCAATTAATGGTGTGCAGACAGTTGTTACTAATAATGCAAGTAACATCAAAAGTGCTGTTTCGATGTTGTTTGGTAACAAATGCCACTTTCCTTGCTTTGCACATACAATGAATTGAAAAAGTTGCCGAAGTTTCAGAACTGATTGCAAAAGTAAAAGGCACTGGAACTATTTTTTAAACATTCATCCTTTTGATGCTCATACAAGATGTAGCCACGAGATGGAATTCAATAAACAGGCTGACGCGTAGCCAATGAGATAGACAGGCCTCGGCGCGGAAAAGTCACCTGATCATACTAGTCCGAGTAACAATGTAACCCTCATTGTTTTCATCTTGGATTTTAACAATAGATATTTTTTCGTTTGTTGGAAAGAATGAACGTTGAATTGTTGGCCGGACTACTATGATCAGGTGACTTTTCCGCGCCAGGGCCTGTTTTTCTCGTTGGCTACGGGCTGACGTCATATTATATTATCCAAGTCCACATATAATAAAAATACTACTGTAATATTGTCATAAGTCGACAATATGTGATCAAACAAAACAAACTACTATACATTATATATAGGTGATCATGATCATGAATAGTTTATGGTATAGTTAGTTTAGCACCGTACTCGTACTGCACCACACGATAGATAACCACAAGCAAAACAGACGATATTGACAGAAGCAATATTTAAAAATGGACAAAATATCCAAAAAAAAGTATCAGAAAGACTGGGAAAATGAAAAGGAGTTCAAAGGTAAGATAAAATAATATGGAACTTAATTAATGCTACAGTAGAAAGGGTATTTTCTGTAATGACATGTGTTAAAAATCGTATGAGTCTCACTTCACTTGTGTCTATAATGATTATTAAGATTCATAAAACTGTGATAAAAAATGTTGTAATGAATTTATTCCTTCACAAACTATGTTATCCCGTTTTGACTCAACAATATATGCAAGTAAAAACAACAAAGATCAAGAAGATGGTAAAGAAAATGAATTGCTTACTGTTGTTGAAATATTTGAAGAAATTGGATTATAAGTTTAAAAAAAAATTTTTTTAATTTTTATTTTTTTTAATTTTTCAATTTTTTAAGAGAAACTTTGTCGATTGTCGAATTTGATGGCTTAAATATGGACATCCTGAATCGGCTTCCTTTGAGGCGGGATTGGAAACTCTTTCGTGACCTACAAGCTTTCGAGTACAAAGAAGTATGTTTTTATGCTTGGGCGCATTATATAGAGCCACTAGTTTCACCTCTCCCAGTGTGGCATCAGTAATGATAGCAGAAGCCACCTGACTCACCTGACGGGGACTTTACTGTAGTGGGAAGAATTCTGTCTTTACGATAGACACAGTAACCAGGCAGCCTGAAGTCGCGGTCTGGCCTTAAGTGTGTCTCACATACAAATGCTATGTCTATATCCCATTGGGATAGGAAGTTGAAAAACTCAATACGCCTCCGGAGGACCCCCCCTGGCGTTCCATATTACGCAACGAAGTTTACTTCGATTTGTAATAGAATAACATCGTTCAGCCATACTGTCAGTGTTTATTCGTAAGTATTCCACTCATCAGTGGCATTTTCTTGCCCAGTTCTTTAAACAAATTGCATACACTGACAATTTGTGTATACATTAGTTAAAAATCATTCACGTTAATGCTCTTATCTTCTTTGGATACCATTGAGGCATAGGAAATCTCCGGGGACACTTTAGCACTCTCCTGACTTGCGGATATTTAGGACATTTTGCGTAACTGGAGGTGTGCTGTTCATTACATCGAATACATTTTGGGGGATCTTGTCCTTTTACATTTGGGCAGTCTTTTGACTGATGATCTTTAGCGCATTTGTTACAGCATTTGTTACACCCTAGAGATATATGACCAAATCGTAAGCAATTAAAGCATTGTAATGGTCTCTTATTTCCACGGATACAGCTAAGGGTCCTATGCGAGTAACATTTCTTAGAGTCTTCTTGTGCTCTGTGTTCGCTTGTTGGGCATATCAATGGATCCTTTAGATTTTTTAAGTCTAATCACTTTCTCAGGAAAATAATTGACCTTTTTTAGGTCTTCCTTAAAATCGTTAAGGTCATAGGTCACGTCTACATTTCGTATAACGTATTTGAGGACTTTTTCCGATTTAAGTTGATGATGCTGAATCTTTAGCACGTTATCAGCCTTAATGCCAGACACCAATTTACTATGCGTTTCCTCATCATGACACCTTATTTTGATCGTCTCTGCTCTGCCTGTGTGTACAGTAATTTGGTCGACAATCGAACAGTGAAGTGTACATTTGTTAGGATGGGACGAAAGCAGCGCTTTCACAAAGGTCATCCAACCAGAATAACCTCCAAATGAAATACACTCAGGTAGTCAAGAAGCTTAGCCAACCCAAGCGGTCTTCCATATTATACAAAAAAGAAAATAAGATTGACGATTGTCAGAAACAAAAAAACAAACGAAATAAAAAAAAAATACAGGGAGAAATAAGAATATCACATCTTCCAGTAGTCTGGGAAAGAGACGTTGCTAATATCTTCAAAATTGATGTCAAAAACGTGCCTCGGTTTACGATACTTCGTATGTCAGTTCATATTCATTGAGTTCTCCAGTATCCCTTTCACAAGCTTATTGTCGTGAGTCTTCATCTTCTGTATCATAATCAAAAGGAGATCCTGTATAAACTTATCGATATGGGCCATGTTTAAATCGAGGTGGATGGATTGGTTTTTCACCGTCCTTCTGTCCAGCTGGGCAATGGTCCTCAGGGTAACATTCTGGAATGACTGTAGTTCACTTCATCTGCTTTTACAGATAGTCGCCCACGCAGGCATGCCATAGAGGAGTATGGTCCGGACAATCGATTTGTACAGAAGTAGCTTGTTGTCAATGCTGAGGGCGCTGTTGCGACCCATAAGAGCTATGATACTGTACTTAGCCCTCTTCGCTTTGTTCAGAGCATAGGGCATATGCTGGTTCCATGAGAGTCTTGAGTCAATGATAACTCCCAGGTAGTTGTAGTTGTCCACTCAGTCCAGTTTCTTATTAAACAGAACAAGAGAATCTGGGGGATGCTTGAGCTTCCTATTCAGGTACAAAGCCTTGCACTTTCCGACGTTAAGGTTCAACTTCCAGCAGTTAAACCAGTCTTCGAACTGCTTCAAGGCGCACTGCAGCCGAGTGATAACGTGAGCCGGCTGGTGTGCCCATGTCATAATGGCAGTGTCATCCGCATAAAAATACAGATTACAATTATCGGGTTTTGGGAAATCATGTACAAAGTAATTAAATTACATAGGCCCGAGGACAGAACCCTGAGGGACACCGGCCCTTACAACACGGGGTGTGGAAAGATTTTCTCCAACCTTGGCCTGATAGGATCTGCCGTCAAGAAAGGATTTCACCATCAAGATCAAATCGGCAGGGAACCCGTCTCTGATCATTTTGTAGACAAGGCCCTCATGCCACACTTAGTCAAAAGCTTTACTGACATCGAGAAATACCACCCCACAGTACCTGGATAGGTTGAGGGGGGTGCTCAGGTCATCAACGAGCCTCCATATCTGCATCGGACAAGAGTGGGCAGCACGAAAGCCAAACTGCTCTTCCCGTAAAAGGTCATTTGCTAGACAGTGATCTTGGAATCTGACAAGGATCGTTCTCTCCAACACCTTGGACATCGAGGGTAGCATTCTAATAGGTTGGTAGCTCGCGGTAATTGCAGGATTTTGTCCCTGCTTTGGGATACTCAACACAATAGATTTCTTCCAAGCCACAGGGAGGTAAGAAAATTTCCAGCAGTCGCTAATGATATTGGTGAGAAATTCAATAAAGTTCTTTGGGAAATTCATAAGGGCGTTATTACTCACCTTGTCTTTTCCTGGAGCCTTCTTCTTTTTCAGTTTATTTATGATGTTGGCGATCTCACCAGCCTCGAAGTTGTACTTCGTAAGATGCTTCGGGACTTCATCAAAGTTGTAAATACCTGCTTCCACACGCCGAGACATGATTTGGCTCTCGGGCTTATCGTTGATAGGAGTAACAAACTGCAGTTCCAGTGAATCTGCAATGACTTGGGCCTTGTCCTGATCAGTTTGCACATAGTTACCTTGTGGTGTACGGAGTGGAGGAAGCATAACATTCTTCTTCATCTGTAAAGCTCTAACCATACTCCAAATGGAATTGTCGCGAGCCGACAAGCTTTTGAGTTTTTCTTTCCATCTAGCGTCGCGAAGCTCTTTTATCTCCTCTTGAACTCTTCGCACTAACCTGTTGTACTTGGTTTTGAGCCAAGGTTCACGATAGCGTTGCCAAAATCTACGGGTCCTGTTTCTTTCAGGAATTAGGCGTTGGATTCCAGGAGAGAGTTGGATTCGATGAGAAGGTTTTTTCTCTGATGAATACTTACTGACTTCTATGGCACTGTTAATACATCTGGTGATGTCATCAACAAGTTGATCGATGTCCTCTGTACAGTAAGCCACGTCGGGATGGTAGCCATAGTCCCTAAGAATATCTTTGTAGAGCTTCCAGTCTTGATGATGTACGAGTTCCTCTCGGAAATTTATGTCAACATTGTCAAAGTACAACGCCACAGGCTTGTGGTCAGAAGAAAGGTCATCAATCGTGAAGATATTGTACGGTTTGAAGAAACCCTTCAAGAGCGAGATGTCCAAAACGTCACTATTAGGGGAGTGGTCGCAGTAGTAGGTGTCCTCCACAGGTCCAGCAGCGATGATATCATCTTCTTCTTCTTCTTCTTCTGGCATTACAGCTCGGGGTGAGCTTTGGCCTGCTTCACAATATCCCTCCACTTCTCTCGGTCCAATACCGCTTTCTTCCAGCCTTTAACATTCAGGATTCTCATATCTGCTTCCACTTCGTCCTTCCAACGGTTACGTGGTCTACCTTGTAATCGTCTCCTCGTCATGGTAGACCTAAAGATTCTTCTGGGTATTCGCTCGTCAGCCATTCTTTCTACGTGTCCAATCCACCTTAAACGCTGTGCTTTAGCAAAACGTACTATATCCTCATTATCAAGGATTTCATTGATTTCGTGGTTTGTTCTTATCCGCCAAAAACCTTGTTCACACACAGGGCCGTAAATTCTTCTAACAATTTTCCTTTCGAAGATTCTAAGTTTATTTGCATCACCAGTTAGTATATTCCAGGTTTCCGCACCATAGGTTACGACGGGTCTAATAAGTGTTTTATATATTTTGATCTTAGTATTTCTGGATAGGACACGTGATTTGATGAGCTTAAGGTTTGCGTAATAGGCTTTATTGCCAGCCATTATTCGACGTTGTATCTCGCTACTCACTCTATTACAGTTATTAACTTCAGCACCGAGATACACAAATTTATCTACATTCTCAAAGGTCATCCCTTCTATGGTAACGTCGACATTTCTTCTTCGCTCTTTTTTTGTCGACATTATCATATATTTAGTTTTAGTCTCATTTACTTCTAGACCCATACTTTTAGCAGTTGAATACATTTCTGCGAAAGTTGATTTAAGTTCTATAATATTTCTGGCTATAATAACGATGTCATCAGCATATGCACATATATGTTTAGATTTATAAATAATTGTGCCATTATCTACCAGTTTATGCAATACTGCTTGCAGTGCTAAATTAAAGAGTGTTGCTGATAGCGCATCACCCTGTCGTACACCTCTACTCAAAGAAAAGCTATCACCACACTGTCCATCTATCATCACTTTAGCTTGGGCATTGCTAAGAGTCATCTTTATAAGTCGTACTAGCTTCTTGGGGATTCCTTGTGATTCGATATAACTCAGCAAATTTTCTTTAATAATACTATCAAAAGCTTGCCGAAAATCTACAAAAAGCATATGTAAATCAGTATTATGCTCATAGCATTTTTCCATGCTTTGCCGCACCACGAAAATCTGGTCGACGGTGCCTCTAGCTTTCCTAAAACCACATTGGTATTCTCCTATAATTTGTTCAGTATACGTCGACAATTTCACTAATAAAATGTTTGAGAATACTTTATATGCTATATTAAGGAGTGTGATTCCACGATAATTATTACAATCTAATTTATCTCCCTTCTTATAGATTGAAGTTATAATGCCCGTTTTCCATGCATCTGGCATTTCTTCTTTTTCCCATATTTCGGTAATCAATTCAAATAATATTTCTTCAGCTAGTGTTCCCGCTTCTTTTAACATTTCCGCTGTTATATTATCTTCCCCTGCGGCTTTATGATTTCTCATTCTTTTCACTGCGGCTTTCACCTCAGATAGTGAGGGGTTTAGATTAAATGATTCGGTAGTCTGCAATATGGGTGATCTATCTACATTTTCATTTTCATTTTCATTTCTATTTTCACTATCACTTTTATTTAATAATTCTTTATAATATTCTGTCCATCTTGCTAATATTTCTTCCTCTTCACCCAATAAGTTACCATTTTTATCTTTGCATCCACCAAGACGTGGTTTATAATCTTTCCTAAACCAATCTGTTCCCTACCTTGTATATACCTATAGAGAATCATGCCGTTGTAATTCTGCGTTTTGGAGTTCCAGCTTGGATGCTTGGCATTTAGGTCACCAGCCAGGACGACTGGAATGTCACCACTGAAGAGTTCATGAAGCTCGCAAATGTCAAGATAATGTTTAGGTGAATTGTAGAGCGCTACGAACTTCACTTCACCACAGGAGAATTGATAATGATGGAGGCTGATTCCATACCTACATAAGACTTGGATACTAATTCTTGGTGTTGAATTACCCTCTTAATGATGATCGCGGCGCCCCCAGAAGCACATCTTGCAGCATTTGAAGCCATTCGATCATTACGGTACATACAATAGCCAGGTAGCTTGAAGTCTTGGCTTGGTTTGAGACGAGTGTCACACAGGAAAGCAACGTCTATTTCTTGCTTTAACAGAAAATTGTGAAACTCGATACGCTTTCGGGGAATGCCCCTAGCGTTCCATATCACGCACCGAAGTTCACCTTTGTTGATTACAGTATAACGTTGTGCAGCCATACTAAAATTAGTTGGTCGTAAGGAGCCCACTTAACTGTGGGTAACTTTTGCCTAGATTAGAAAACAGATGAAAGATACGTCCTAATTGCTTATACATACCTGTTAGGTCGTTGATGTTGAGGCCTTTATCTTCCGGCGTAGACACAGCAACAGCATAGGATTTGCCTACTGTCACTTTAGAACTAGGCATTCTTTGAACCTGGGGGTATTGTGGACATTTCGTGTAATTTGAAGTGTGCTGTCCACCACATCTGATGCACTTTGATCTGATGCACTTGTCCTTTGATCCTGGGGCAATCTCTTGACTGGTGCCCCTCAGCACATTTATTACAACGAGGATCTTCCATGCAGCCCATGGATACGTGTCCGAAGCGCAGGCAGTTGTAGCACTATAGTGGCTTCTGGTTCCCTCGAAAGGCCTCCACTGTTACTGCAAGCGGCCCGATACGTGTTATGTTTTTCAATGACTGGTTGTGTTCGGAGTTCGGAAGCAGAACCAAAACCATTGGCATATCAATGGATCTTTTGGCTTTCCTCAAGCGAATTAATTTTTCCGGGAAGTTGTTGGCTCTTTTTAGGTCTTCTTGGAAGTCATCGAGGTCATACGTAATATCCACATTAGGTATCACGTATTTCAAGACCTTCTCCGACTTCAGTTGATGATGCTGAATTTTTAAGATGCTGATGTTGTGCGTTTCTTCGTCTTCACATTTAACTTTGACGTTTCCAGCTCTGCCCGTATGAACGGTGATCTTTTCCACTGGAACATGGTTCACGAGCTCAGTTAAAATCTTCTTAAACGGGACGCCATGAGTCCACACGATAATCGGCGGTACATACCTCTTCGTGATTCTATGGTCTTCATTAGTCGAGCGACCTTGTCCATTCTTCAGATTCCTCATTCTAGACGCGCTGACGACTTCTTCGTTTACTCTGGAGACGGTCTTTAGGTTATCGATCCTCGTGCCTTTTCTGAATTTTTTATTTGCGACACCAATCCAGGGACTGTCATCCACTTCTTCATCAGTTCCGTCAGAGTGACTTCTCTTACAACCACCGTTTGTCGAACAGTCACTATTTTCTATTATATCCATAGACTCCATACTATTGGAAGAGGAAATAGTTTTTAAGACATTACTTACCTTGCTGTTATCAACGGGATTATCTTCCGTGGAGTTTCTTGCTTTCGGAGTCCCGGAGCATTTCCCAAAGGCTTCCTTAAGTTCGCTTATCTTGTCAATAACATCTCTACGAGAGTCCTTAATTTCCTTATTGATGCCTTCAAACTTCTCCTCAAAACTTTTGTGTAGGGATTAGACTTTTTCCTCCAGTGCACTGCACTTAGCATTTATTTCGTCCCGGAGGGCTTCTAACATTTCGTTGAACTCTAGGTCAAATGCAGCAAACCTAGCATCCAAGCAGGCATCCCGGTAGGCCTTTTCGCAGGACACAGTTTTACCATCCGCCACTAGCAAATGCTCTTTAGCCGGCTTCAACTTGATTAATTTGGACGAAGCCATCATATATAAATGTATAGAACAGGAGGGGAGGGAGTAACCTCGCAGCTCGGTGTGTGCTAAAGAAGCCGTCCTAAGAAGGACGCACCTAGCTCTAAGAAAAAAAAAAGAACAAGTCAGGTTTGCGAGAAAATAAATTCTACGCCAGGGACCCGCTCGTGAATGATTAGAATAATAATAGATGATATGAGAAAATGTCCTTAGTTAGGTTTGCGAGGAAATTAATCCCAACGCCAGGGACCCAGAAGGATAATGAGCATCTTGATGTACTGGTTTACGGGAATATTAATTCCAACGCCAGGGACCAGCACATAAGACGTAACAGAAGGTGGATATCGCCCTGAAAAGCACGCACCGTGAAATGAGAATAATGAAATGATACCTGAAAAGAGAGTAGAGTGATACCTTGAAGAGCTATCCGTTTTGATCGTCCTGATCGTCCTCAGCCTAGGTTCAGTCATCATTATGGATATGATATTATCGTCAGTCTTATTTTCTTTTTTGTATAATATGGAAGACCGCTTGGGTTGGTTAGGCTTCTTGATTACTTCAGTGTATTTCATTTGGAGTTTATTCTGGTTGGATGAGCTTTGTGAAAGCGCTGCTTTCGTCCCATCCTAACAAATGTACACTTCACTGTTCGATTGTCGATTGTCGATAAGTAACATGTTAAAATTGGTGACTCCCTTTCTCAATCTTGTGTGGTTAAAGCTGGTGTCCCACAGGGATCAGTTCTGGGACCAGCCTTGTTGAATTTTTTTATCCAGGACTTTCCCAAACCCGACAAGTGTAAACTGTACTTCTACGCTGATGATGCGGCCATCTTAACCTTTGCCCGTGTTCCTGCCCATGTCATCTTTCGCTTGCAGAAAGCGCTGTATCTCTACGAAAAATGGTTCAACAGATGGAGGCTGAAGTTAAATGTTGGCAAGTGCAAGGCTATGTTCTTCACAAACAAACGCAGAAACCCCTCAGGTTTGCTTACCCTGTACGGAAAAAAGCTCTACTGAGTTAAAGAGTGGTGTGGTGATCGATTCCACGTTCACCTATAATCAACATGTTTCCTACGCGTTGAAAAAGTGAAAGAGGGCCAAATTCAGTCTGATCGCGTTGCTTGGTCATAACAGTGCTCTTGACATTGATAACAAGCTGCTCATCTACAAAACGGTCATCCGCACGATCTTGCTTCATGGTATGCCAGCTTGGGCTTCCGTGTGCAAAACAAGGTGGAAGGAGCTGCAGACATTTCAAAATATTACTCTTGGAGCAATTGTGAAACTGGATCGTAGAGTAGCCAACAATAATGTCGTCCATGAGGATCTAGGGATGACGCATATTGGCAAGTTTGTACAGGATACGATAACGACTTTGCTCCCGAAGATGCTTAATCACAGGAATCAGTTGGTTTCTGAAATTCACAACCCTAATGACTACAGGAAACGCTTAAAACATCGTTTGTCCAGCCATGTCCTTGAAGTTAACTTCGACGATGTCAGGAATGTTATCTTCCCCGATTTTTGGATTGCCTAGTTCGCCTCTGGCTCCCCCCCCCCTTTTTCTATGACAATCTTCAATCAACCTTTTTATCCCCAGAATGAAAGGAATATTCTTCAAACATCTTGAGGAGGACCTACGGGTTTTTTTCTGGCATCTCACCTTTCTCAGTGTAATTCCCCTGGTCTATACAAGTGACGAGTGAGTTTTGGGAGCTCTGCTTCAGTACCACTCGCAATTGATTCTTCACTCCACTGCTCGATTGTTGATTGTCGATAACTGACATGAGTTAGATATCAGGACCCACGGATCAGGACGGACTAGCTCCTGAAGGTATCACCTCGACTCCCTTTTCAGGTATCATTTCATTACTCTCATTCCACGGTGCGGCTTTTTCTGGGCGATATTCACCTTCTTTTACGTCGTATGTGCTGCTCCCTGGCGTTGGAATTAATATTCCCGTAAATAAGTACATCAAGACGCTCATTATCCTTCTGGATCCCTGGCGTTGGGATTAATTTCCTCGCAAACCTAACTAAGGACATCTTTTCATATCATCTATTATTATTCTAATCATGCATGAGTTGGTCCCTGGGGTAGAATTAATTATCTCGCAAACCTGACTTGTTCTTTTTTCTTAAAGCTAGATGCGTCCTTCTTAGGACGGCTTCTTTAGCACACACCTTGCTGCGAGGATACTCATCCCCCCCCCCTGGATCTATATATTATATATGATGGCTCGTCCAAATTAACCACGTTGAAGTCGGCAAAGGAGTCTTTGCTAGCACGTGACGGTAAAAGTGTGTCCTGCGAATGGGCCTACAGGGATGCTTGTTTGGAACCTAGGTTTGCTGCATTTGACCTAGTATTTAATGAAATGCTGGAATCTCTCAGGAATGACATAAACACCAAGTACAATGCACTGGAGGCAAAGGTCGATTCCTTACGAACAAGTTTTGATGAAAAATTCAATGGAATCAACACGGAAATTCAAAACTCTCGTACAGACGTCATCAACAAGATAAATAATGTTAGAACAGCCTTTGAAAAATGTTCCGGGACTCCAAAGGCGGGAAACTCCAAGGAAGAAAATAAGGTAAGAGATAACTTTCAACCTGGTTGGTCATCTGGCAATGCTCTTTGAGCTGTTTAGGGGTAATAAGAAACCTCTACAATGTTACAATTTCCCCAGATTTGGGCACGTTTCCATGGGCTGTACTGAGCTACCTCGTTGTAATAAGTGTGCAGGAAACCATCAGTCTAGGGAATGCAAAATGTAAAGGGACAGGATCCAACTAAATGTATTCGCTGTGAAGGACAGCATACCTCAAGTTTCTCAGGATGTCCTAAATATCCCAAAGAAAACACAATGCGTAGTGCTAAGACTATTGTAGGGAGATCCTATGCATCGGTGGTTTCAAAAACTGTTGATAAAGGCTTCAACCTTTCGGATTTACAAGATATGAACAAGAAATTAGGCACGATGCTAAAATTATATGAAGAAATCGGAAAGTCTATTCCACAAATTGTCAGATCATTCCCTAAAGCTTAATTATGGCTAGTAACAGCTTCAAAGTAGTTAATCAAGGTAAACTTAGATGTACAATCTAGAATGCCAGAGGCATCTCATGTAGGCGAGAGGAGTTCTTCGACTTTCTATCAAGAAACAAAATCGATATCGCCTTTGTCTGTGAAACGCGCCTCAAGACGGAACGGTTTTTCATGCTGCCTGGATACATAGTCTATCGTAAGGACAGACTCTCAAAAAATCCTGCTCATAATGTCTTTGGCGGAGCGGCTGTTATAGTTAAAGAAGGTACTGAGCATGTTGAAGTCATTACCCCGAACTATGCAGGAATGGAGGCGGCGTCTATTCTCATCAAGGACCTCACGATTGGCTGGGTGAAGCTTGTTACCGTTTATAATCCCCCAGGGCAAGCGATTGACCCCTGCGAGTTCGAAGAGTTGCTCTCTGGTAACTTTCCTGTTGTTTTGGCTGGCGATCTAAACGCGAACCACCCTCACTGGAATTGCAGACGCATTAATCAGAATGGTGCTATCTTATTTGGTTACATCCAAAATAAGCTGGACACTGTCGCTATCGGTCCAATCAAGCATACATATTATTGTGACCATTCTCCCGTGAGCGATGTCCTGGATATTGCTATTCTCAAGGGTCTATTCAAGCCGTTTAACATTTACACGGTGGACGATCTAACATCTGACCATCTTACAGTTGCCATTAACTTTGATGGCTTAAATATGGACATCCTGAATCGACTTCCTATAAGGCGGGATTGGAAACTCTTTCGTGACCTTCTTAAAACTAACAACGGCTACACAGCGAGTGCCTCCAGCACCAATGAAATCAATGATAGAGTCAAAGACATTACCAGTAATATCGATAATGCGATGTCTGCTAGTGCTTGCCCCATAGACCCTAAATATCCTGACCATCTCGATGTTCTATACATTTATATATGATGGCTTCGTCCAAATTAACCTTGTTAAAGTCGGCAAAGGAGTCTTTGCTAGCACCTGACGGTAAAAGTGTGTCCTGCGAAAGGGCCTACAGGGATGCTTGTTTGGACCCTAGGTTTGCTGTATTTGACCTAGTATTTAATGAAATGCTAGAAACTCTCAGGAATGATATAAACTCTAAGTACAATGCATTGGAGGCGAAGGTCGACTCCTTCCGAACAAGTTTTGACGAGAAATTCAATGGAATCAACACGGAAATTCAAAACTCTCGTACAGACGTCATCAAGAAGATAAATGATTTTAGAAAAGAGTCTGAGAAATGTTCCGGGACTCCAAAGGCGGGACTCTAACGAAGAAAATAAGGTAAGAGAAAATTTTCAACCTATCTCGCTTGCTAACATAGTGCATGGAAAAGAGTGATGATCGTGACTGTTCCACAAACGGTGGCCACAAAAGAAGCCGTTCCGACGGAAGTAATGGAGAAGTGGAAGAGTGTGCCTGGCCAGTTGTTCGTATCCAAAACCCGAGAAGGGGGACTAGGAAGGAAAATTCCCAGATTAAGGTAAGTGAAAAGAAAACTATTTACATTCCCCCTATTATCCTTAGACGTCACGGGAAACCGATTTAGGAAGTGCTGAATGATATTAAAAAATCACGTAACGTTAGATAAGATTACTGCACATACCGGACGCTCAAATACTTTCCTCCGACATAGTACTGGTCCCAGTACTCAAGTAGACCTCTGGCCTCCAATGGGAACTCTGGGTAAATGAGAAGGAAAGTCTGCAACTCATTAATGGGTTGGTTCATTAGTTTTAAGGAATAATAAGATCGAATGCAATTATTCTTCGTTTAAATATCAACTTTATTAAGAATATCTACATATCAGATTTTATTGTGAACTGAAATAAAATAATTCAGATCCAACTAAAAAATTCGATTAAAAAAATTTTTTTTAAAGTTCAGTTATTCTGTCTTTTGATGTTGTTGATATTGTTTAACTTACAATAAATTAACAAAAAAAATAATAGTCGATGTTAAAAATATTTTAAATTTTTTTTTAATAACCGATTTTTTAATATCAACCCCTTGTAAACAACTACCAATCGATATACGTATAACAACTACTCTATGGAGGTTTGGTAGAGTGGTTGAAAAACAATTCCCTTATATTCGATTAAATGTGGCCTGATTTCGATTATATGTGGTTCGACGAAGTGAGGTTTACCGATTCAATGAAGTGAGATTCGATCGTCTGTAGGGTAACCCATCTGTTTATACACTTCTGATTATAAAAATCGGAACACCCTGATGGAATAGCCCAATCTGCATTAAATTTGGAGCATTTGCATATCATGGGTCAGAAAAGAAACCATTAGATTTTCAGGTCAATACAATGCGTTTTATTGTCACATTAGTATCCGGTGAAATCACCGTGGGATGCAATTACAGCCTCTAAACGTCGTGGCATTGAGTAAAACAAGCTCTGAATAAGGGCCTGGGGAATGTCCTGTCATGCTCTGTCTACACTGGTATACAGTTCATCCACAGTTGCTGCTGCAGGAGTCTGACGAGCCAATCTATGAGCAACCCTGTCCCACACATGTTTGATTGGGGACATGTCTGGTGAACGAGCAGGCCAGAGGAACAAGGGCGTCTGATGTGCTTGGAAAAAGGCGAGGACATTTCTGGCCACATGCGGTCGGGCATTGTCCTGTTGGAATACAGCGCCTGTTGTCCTAACACTGTGGAAGTGGCTGTACGATCTGCTACACACATGCGATAGAGGTGTCTGTCATCTCGCGGTGTCGTCGTGCTGGGTCTTCCTGAGCCTGGTCTTCGGTGTGCCCTGTTCTCTTCGCTCCACTGCCTCCATGCACGCATAATTGTCGTTGCATTACGTCCTACACGAGCAGCAATGTCACGATACGACCATCCCGCTTCACGCAGACCAATTATGCGTCCTCTTTCAAAGTCTGTCAGCTGTTGATATGGTACCCTTCGTCGTCGTCGAGGCATGGTGTTCTTTCAAGCAATTACTCGACAATCGACAATCGAACAGTGCAGGTAAAACGAAACGAGTGGTCCGAAAGCAACGCTTTCACTGCCATACTCGTCCAGAAAGTAACCACGGGAAGTACACTGAACTAGGCAAGAAGCCAGATGAAACCTAGTTAAGTCATCCAGAGGATAAGATGGAGTCCTTTCCTATCAGGACGATAGTGTTGATTGACGAGGGACAAGGGACACGAGGAGCTAGGAGAACCAATATTCGGGAAATATCGCCTTTTGGATGTCGTCGAAATTGATGTCCAGGAGGTGACGTGGCCTGCGATGTCTAAGAAAGCTTCTGAAGGTAAGCGGGTGCTCAAGAATACCTGCAACCAGAAGATTGGGATGGTCCTTCATCTTCGGAAGCAGCATTTACATCAATTCCTGGACGTGATTCCCAATGGGAGGTATCTCAAAATCGTCGGCAATAGAAGTATTTTTTGCAACTCTCCTGTCAAGTT
>JAHWFO010098796.1:0-10432 GCA_023313115.1 Rhysida immarginata | reverse complement strand
AGCTGAGCGAGTTTACCATAGTGCCGGAGAAACAATGTGTGGAATAATGTGTATGGCTACGAAAGTGGGAGGAAATAGAATGAAAATTATACAATAGTTTGATCTGACGTTTTTTCAGCCCTGGCTATGGCTGTAAATTTGTGTGACCTGACCTTTAAAAATTCATTTGTTTATCTAAAAATTCAACAATTCCAAAATTCTCTTCTTGGATGGCGATGGATGTAATTGATCGTTTGTGTCTGTGTACACTGCAATTCCAACAATTGATAAACTGTTAGGAAATAAAGAAATTAAACTGGAGCAAACTGCAAGCATCAGGTAAATGATATTAATTAGAAAAATGGATGGAAAAATTCTGCGATTTGGATTCGAACCAGGAACCTCGACTGTCATGGTCGACACCTCTACTAATTGGGCCATGGTTTCTTAATTGAAGAGTTTATGATTCATAACTTATGCACTCCCGTTGAAACGCGATCCCGCTATTGTTTTGTCCACCAGATGGCGAAACATCGAAGTATGCTTTAAATAATCAGATATGCAATAGAATTCAACATATAAAGCATAATTTTATCGATGTTTATTTTAAGGCACAGCTAGTTATACATTTTAAGCTTTTTATCTTAAACTAGCAAAGGTACCCGGCGTTGCCCGGGATAATTACACTTGGATGAAAACAGAACAATCTCAAAAATTAACTTAAATTTTGCAATATCTTAAAAATGAACACATGAAAATGCTTAGAATTAATACAGGAAAAATTCTTAATGAAAATTCGAAAAAAAATCTTTTTAAAGGCTCACAATGGATGGATCGCTCCAAAAATTTCTTACTCAGATAATCTTACTTCAGATGTACACTTGATGTTGTTGCAATTTCCACTCTTCTCTCGCTGTGTTGAAGCAAAATTTGGCTTTTCATCACTTTGGGTAGTCTAGCGGTCGCCAATTCTTCTATTTACTTGCTTCCCATTTGCTCAATACAGCACGGAGCTAAAGGTTTGCTTTCTCTGTCGTCTTTCCACTCTTTCTCAATAGTCTGCTAACTCTTCATTATCTCCAGCTACTGATCATTTTTAAAGATTTTCAAGAAATTGTTAAGTACTAAGAACTCTCTTTTCTAAGAAAAACCTGAATAACAGGAATTCTATGCATTGTTACAAATTGAAACTTATCCATATTGCATCATCATTTTATGTTCATTGTTATAATTCTTGGAAAGGATTGCTTTATCATTGCATCATCATTTTGAGCTCATTGTTATTGGTGAATTGCGTGTTGAAACCATTGTTGATACCTATTGTTGCACAAACTTTTATTTGCATTGTTGGTCATGAGATATATATTGTTGGTCCGTGCAGAGTGTTTGTGAATTGCGTGTTGATACCATTGTTGCAAAAACTTTGTCTTGCATTGTTGGTCATGCGATATTTCTCATTAATATGCCCTGCCATAACCATGAATATCGATTTTTTATCAATAATTATTATTTTTTTGAAATCTGAAGTAGACAGTGACCTTCCTCATGCTTTGAAGGTCATGTATGCAAAATTTCATCAAGATCGGACTAAAACTGTAGATTTGTGTAAAAAACAGACCCACAGACAGACAGACCCACAGACAGACCCACAAACATCCTTCTTTATATATATAGAAGATAAATGATTCATAAAAATTTAATAAATGGAGCTTAGATTGCTCGTTCGCCATCTACTTCGGTACATCTTCTGGTTCGCGCCGATAGCATTGGAACAGTTACGAGTGTCATAACCTCTTCAATTAAGAAACCATGAATTGGGCTATCGCAGACACCCGAACAGCCATGCTGTCACTAAGTGTCTTAAAGACAACCAAGTAGTTTTTACCTGATGTTTGGTGTTTGCTCCAGTTTAATTTCTTTATATCTTATTGTGTGTTCATCAAACTTTCTGATGGTTTGGATAGGAGAAATTCACGATCTGTGAACCGGGTGCCCACCTCCCATTTGGCTTTCCTTCTTGACAACTTGGTTATCTTTAAGACACTTAGTGAAAACGTGGCTGTTCAAGTGTCTGTAATAGCCCAATTGATAGAGACGTCGACCATGACAGTCGAGGTTCCTGGTTCGAATCCAGGTCGCGGAATTTTTCAAAATGGACCTATAAGAAACACACATGGACCTATCTGTTCGCTATGCATTTCAAAATGGCTAGACCAATCTTGATGAAATTTTTCATGGTAATTCCGATGGAGCCTGGGAAGGTTTTAGGTAGGTCATGGTGGAGATATCGCGCTTCATGGAAAGCACACACTTCAATTCGTTACCCCCTCCCTAAAAGAGGTTAATTTGGTTAATTATGCAGTGCCACACCAGTAAATGTGTTAAACTGAAAATGAGTTTTATATAAAAGATTTTTTTTCTAAATCTCATGTAGACGGTGCTCTTCTTCTTATTTTTAAGGTCATGTGTGCACAAGTTCATCAAGATTGGAATAAAACTGTAGATTTGTATAAGACACAAATAAAATACAGGCTTGTTCTCGGTACCCATGGCTGATGTCTCGCTGCTATAACACGAAAATGTGCTAATTTTATCCGCCACGGCGGTAATGCCATTTTTGTTATTTATTTTTATCATTTTTTATTACAATACAATGTACAGCAGATTAATAATCCCACAATTGATTCTAAAGACATCTGCATAATATCTCATCATTATACAGGGTGTCTCAGAATTCATTGTACAAACTTCTAGAGGAGTTAGTATGGGTGATTCTAAGCAAAAAAGTTCATATGAACATGGGTCCGAATTTGAACGATAACTGAGATATGAACAGAAATAAAAATGCCGCCACCAAGTTAATAACCCAGGTTCTGTAAAGCCTAGAATAATGAAATTTGGAGGAATAACAGGGTACATAAGACTGTGTATACCGTTAAAGTTTGATCGAATTCCAACAGGAAGTTTGAAGAATACAGAATTGACCTTACCATTTAATCTGAAGGAATCTACGAAAAGGTTTGAAGAGATTTCAGCCAAGCTGTTGATGATTATTCTTTTGAAAACAGAATTTGAAAAATTAATCCGGACAGATGGACGGACGGTGAATAAATGTAGAGACCAGCGGGCATTCTAATAAATTTATGCGTTTATTATTTGTTGCTGTTTTTATTATAACAAATGACAAATAGATAATTATATTTTGAAATTTAAAATTTACTGATTTTAAACTCTCATTCAATTTAAAATCAGAGTCATGAAGAAACACAGGATTGCAAAGGCATTTACTACCGACAGAAATAAGTGTTACGCTATAAACCCTTAAATACTTACAGAAGCAAAAAAAAAACGGCACTCCTTTCCAAAAGACATCGTAAAATAAATCAAGACAATAATTATTATAGATATATTTTTTGCATATTATGATATTAATAAAAGATTAAAATTAACAACTCAAATTTCTTGTCTTTAACCGTTTGAATAGCCAGATATAACTCTGAATCAAATAAAAACAGTATTTGCATAAATACCCCAACTAAGCTAATTGATTCAAAACTAATTTCTATTCCATCACGGGATGGTTGACATGAGAGCTGCTTTCTTTGATGCTCGTTCGTAATCAAAAGATTTGTCAATCCTTCTTTGAATATTATAGCGGGCGTAACAGGTCTGTCACCTTGAAACATTCTATTAATGCAAAGGTATGAATAGTATTCACATCTTTGCCTTACTTGTGTTTTTCATTACACCTGTTCATATAACTTCTCTTACACGGTCCATGCAAATTAAGCCACAATCCCTGAGCACTTAATGAGTTAAAATAAACTTATAGCATAATATTCTTAATTTCTGTGAAATGTGTTGATGATACCTGTCTTTCATCTTCAACCGCCTTGTAATATACATTGTATTTAGTTATAATTCCATTTACTTTACTCGAGGGCTTCCATGAGATGATAATGGAATCTGAAGAAGCAGCCAATGCTCTAACTTGGACAGGAGCTTCTGGAACTTTAAATCAATATGACTCACAAAACATATTTTAGGCAAAACTGTATTTAAAATGGCCTAAGTTTTTAAATGAATCATTTTAATAATAAAATAATGATTAAAAATTTTAAGTTACCATCTTCATATGTTTTGCAATACACAGGATTACTGGCTGCACCTTCCCCCATTTTTGTGAACGCTAATATTTGAATGCTATAATTCGTGTTTACTTCTAAATCATGTAAAGTTAATTTGGATTCGTTAACCATTTTAATCTGTTTTACGTGATCTGTAAAATAGCAAATAGAACATTTAAAAGAATTTTAATAGGATAATGAGCCTGAAGTTAAAAAAAAAATTCTGAAATTACGGTTATTTATGACTCACCAAACCATTCATCTTCAGGTGTAAACCAAATTTTATATCCTTTTAATACTCCGTTCAATGTTTCCTTTGCTGGGGATTCCCAAAGTATATAAATACTATTAGAAGACAAAGATGAACAGCGGACATCTCTTGGCGGACTTGATGGTACTAATTAAATCAAAATTACGTTATTGTTTATCAAATACAGTTGCCTCCCACCCTAAACAAATTAACAGAAAAGTGAATATTTCTTTAAGAAAATCTGTATATATTTTTACCTTTCCGCTATAGTAATTTAAACATAATTACATTTCATGCTCAATCATTTTATTATGACAATTATAAATAGAAGATTATATTTTAGATTAAACACTGGGAATTAAAATTATTCATATCTTTCGCATAATTGGCAATTAATATTTGGTTACACCACCTTTCGCTGGTATTACTGCTCGTAAACCCTTAGGATCAGGTTTGCGTATTTTCTGATGAAGGATTTTGCCATGATTCTTTGCCGATAGCTTCTAACTATAAAGTGTTCCTGGGGTGTTTTCCCCACCTTATTTTTCAACTCATTCAAAATCTGGCAACTGTGTATTAATTTTGCTTTACTGCAGCCACAATGAGGTTGATTTGAATGTATGCTTTGGATTGTTGTCATGCTGAGAGGTTCAAACACAACCAAAACGTAGCTTTTTTGCAGAGGATCTCAAATATTTCTTCAAAATGTTCTAGTATTTGTAGGTCTCCAGGCCCCTTAGCAGCAAAACTGTCCCATGAAAGAATGGAGCCACCACCATGCTTCACAGTTGGGACGACGTTTTTTTTTCAGATAAGCTTCGTTCTGTGTCGCCAAACGTTGTGCTTAGAAATTATGACCAAATAACTCGATTTTAGTTATCAGATTACAATACATGCTTTCAATTCGTCTAGCTCATTTCGGCGTTTCTTTGCAAATTCTAATCGCTTCCGCTTGTGAGCTGGTTTTATTAGAGGAGTTCTGGGAGAAACCCATCTTTTTACATCCATGCATATGTAGAACACGACGAATTGTGTCCTACAAGGAAACATTACATGTTTTGATGAAAGTTTGTACTAGTATATGTATAGTTTATGATGAATATAATTCAATACAAAAGAGAACTTTTCTAAAATGTGTATTGTTGAAGAGATATAGAGGGGTATTGTTGTTAAAATTGCATTTTTAGAACTTATTTAGAATGTTTTTTACATGAAAGGTTTCAAAGTTTTTATTGTCGGTCTTTCATATACAGTTTTATTTAGAGTAGGGGAGGGTGAATTGGTTAACGTTCAGTATTATTTTTTATTTTTCATCTATTTTTGGCAGCATCCTCTCCAGACAATTATCAACAAAAGTTTAATATGTGTTTAAGCTCTGGCCTCAATTACAACCTTGAAAGAACATTTCAAAATATGATTGCTAAATTTTTTAAAAATGTGTTAGTTAACCAATTAACCTTCCATAGGAGGGTGATTTGGTTAATCAATGATCCAGGATCCCTGTCTCATTGGCATTGTAGATGTTCTCGGGTTTGTTAATAAGATGCAGTTTCTGCAAGTTGTCGTGGAAGATCTTGTAAAATGCTGCGACTTCTTCGCGACACATACCTTTTGCACGGGCAGTTGACAGATTCCGCTTTTCAGATGGATAATTGGGGATGGCGATTCAGAAAAGCAGCAGACCAATCTTGTCCTGCCATTTCTCTCTGAGTGTAAATTGGGTTAGCAACAGAATTCGATACAGCGAAGATCGAACAAAGTGAGTCCAAAGTTCAAACATTCTCCAATTCGGCTTACCTCTGAAATGTTCGGATTTTGTGCCGCATCCCCTCTCAAATTGGCTAAGCAAGACATGATTAATCGATCACAAATGTTTTCCGTTTCTCTGGTCATGATTCGTCACGTCATTTGTGATCCAGCAACATCCAAATAAGCAACCCAAATCGCCCTCCTGCCAATTCACCCTGCCCTATTCTACACTTCAACAAAACGTAAATACTTTTTAAAAAGATCAATTTTGCATAAGTGACCAGATATATTTATTCGACGAGTTAAAATAAATATTCAATGGGCTTATTTATATTTTATCAAATACAAAATACTTTCTGTTGCAAGTTGCTGATGGTCACTAATGGTAGCTCTCGAATTTTTCGTGCAATTTCTCAGTGCATTTCGAATAGTCCATTCATTTAATTTGGGGTTTCTCCTCGGCCAGACAGAATAAAAAACAAGGTAAATTTTCGGTATCTGCACAATCGCAACCGCGAGTCAAATGGCAACTTGAATTTATTTTTTAAAGACTGGGGGGGTGGGCCCCCCAGGACCCCCATAAGCCCCCTCTAACGAACTGATATATACCCCAACCTATTTGGTTACAGGGGGCAGTTGGTTTCCCCCCGGCCAGTTACAAGAATCGCGACAATTCAATTTGCGGATTCAGTCATCGCGCGATTGTGCAGATACCGAAGATTAACCAAAAACAATTCCAGTTACTCCGGCCCATATTCATTACGTTTAAAAACGAGTTTAAACTAGGGTTCAAGTGTAAATCCACCGCGCAGTTAAATCAATTTAAATGTCGCTGACTTTTAGTTGCCCTCTACAGCCGCTTAAGTCGATCTGAGACTAATGCGCATGCGCAATGTATCCAAAGAACGTACACGGAAAAGAAAGAAAGCTCTATTTGATTTAGTGTAGGGGGTCTAGGCTGAGCTCATCGACAAGCAGTCGACTGTCGACAAGTTTCGATGGTCACGTGGTTAATGACGCATTTGTCGATTCGAGCTAGCATGAACACGACTTGTCTACAGTGTCTACAGAGTCTACAGTGTACACTTGTCTACTTGTCTACAGAGTCTACAGTGTACAGACTCCACACCGTCGATTTTCGAGTGTAGACTTTGACCATCGACAACTGCCTACAATTCTGCCATTCTTGTCTACAATTCAAGAGCAGTCGACTATGCACTTGACGATCGTTATTTCAGAATTTCGCAACAGATTTCTTATTAAAATCTTTTTTCCTTCGTTTCCGGCCTGCAGGCTAAATACACACAGCTCAAGAATACACATTTTCTAAAAATATTAACAAAAACTTGTTTAAAAATATTTACATACATGAAGTACTCTCTTGTGCTACGAAACTTGAACTGTGAAAATGATAATATAGTGTGTCTACAGTTATGTGTTTATGTATGTATTTATGTGTATACATGGATAAATGTTTAAAATTATGTGTAAATGTGTGTAAACTTGTGTATATCAGTGTATATCATCTAGCCATACGTGTGTAAATTTTTGTATAAATGTGTAATATGCCACTTATCGACGGTTAGATTTTGTCGAGATCGACAGCTTGTCGATGAGTTCAGCCTAGACCCCTAAGTTCTGTAGACCCTAGTGCCGCCACAGCTTGATGGGAAAGTGGTATGCACAGAAGCTCACACTCATGTCAAAGTGGGCAGCAAATTTTTTGTTATACGTGCATTCAAGTTTTTTATTTAGTTTAAAATACTAAATTAAATTATTGTTCATTTATTTTCTCATTTACTTACTGAAACGGTTTATTATATTGAAAGTCTAATTTTTTTATTCCATAACATTAATTTATTTATAACGAAATCTTGTAAATTTTTTTAATTCTCTTAATATATTTTACCAAGAAAACAAAATATGACTTTTATTCACTTTCTTTTTAAAGGTTATTTAAAAGCAGATACCACAAAAAATTATAAAAAGATGTTGGAAAAGATGTTGAACATAATTTTTTATAAAATAAAAGTTTAAACCATTGAAAAATTAGAATCCTATAAACTACTTACCAACTAAAAATGTTCTTACAGTCAATGCATTCATTTTTTGTCAAGAATTCTTTTGGCTAAAAAGCCTGCAACGTATGCAGCCGAATTTGTTTCAAATAAATGTGGATTTTCGATGCCTAGAGTTGTTGGATCCGAGTTAATTTGTGAGTCAGAAGAAAACTTTGCAACTGCTTCGAATTCTTTAAATGTTTCCTGCAACATTTCAGTTGGCAATAAAAGTTTATCATTATCCTTTTCACAGTTTCCTATTGACCAGAATAAAATAACATTTGTAGCCGTAAGTTATTTTATTCTTCTACCCATCGCAACGTTGTTTTATTGCTTGGCAATTTTTTTACCCTTAGCAACGCACGCACAAGCAAAATAATATAAGGATATACAGGGTGTTTTAAATTATCTCCCGTATTATACATGTATATTACTCAAAAACTATTACAGATTTTAACGTGAATTTTTTATTCACAAAGAAAAACTCAAAACGTTTCTTAGCCTCGCGTGAGTTAATAATGAAACACGCAGTTGGCGCGTTGTTCCATTTTCCGCGAGACGCAGTAAACAATGACGAGTGTTAAGAAAAAGCTCGATGTGTGTTATGGCTTGCTGAATTTAAGTCAATCATTACAGTTCAAAGAATGTTCAAAATGAAGTTTAAAAAGGATCCTCCAAATCATAAGTCAATTAAGCTATGGCCTGAAAAATTTTTAAACACAGGCAGCCTGTTACACAAAAAGGGTGCTGGTAGACCTTCAGCGACACCACAGAAAGTAGAAAAGGTCAGGGAGACGTTCGATCGTAGTCCCCGTAAATCACTTCGCCAAGCGGCTCGACAACTGGGACATCCGTAGGTAAAATAGTGAAGCACCGCCTTCGTCTTACGCTCTACAAAATGCAGATGATCATGAACTGAAGCCAGATGACCGACCGAAGCGCAAGAAGTTTGCTGAGGATATACTCCAAAAAATCGTTAATGATTCCACCTTCCTTGAGGACATTTTGTTTTCTGATGAGACAACATTACATACTTCCAGAGCAGTAAACCGACACAACTGCCGCATTTGGGGCTCACAAAACCCCCACCTTCTAAGGGAGTATATACGCGACAGCCCAAAGGTAATGTTTGGTGCGGTTTAATGCATGATCGAGTAATTGGACCTTTCTTTTCGCTGAAGACACCATTTCCGCTGCAACCTACCTTGATTTGCTGAAGAACTACCTGATTCCATAGTCTACCAACAAGATGGAGCACCTCCTCACTGGGGCCTGCAAGTTAAGCAGTGCCTTGATATGACCTTTCCAGGACGATGGATTGGAAGGGGTGGGCCAATCTCTTGGTCCCCTCGCTCACCCGATGCGAACCCTCTGGATTTTTTCTTCTGGGGATATGTGAAAGACAGAGTGTACAAGACCAACGTTGATGACATTGAAACTCTCAAGAACGGAATAATTGAAACAATCGCTGAAATCACCCCCGAAATGCTAGCCCGAAAATGGGAAGAAATCGAGTTTCGCTTTGACGTCCTTCACGCCATAAATGGGGGGTGGGGAACTTTGAAATTTAATAAGGCATGCTAAGAAACTTTTTAAGTTTTTCTTTGTGAATAAAAAAAATCACGTTAAAATGTAATAGTTTTTGAGTAATAAACATTTAGAATACGGGAGATAATTTAGAAACACCCTGTACTGTATGTTAACCTGAGGCCGTGGAAATGCACTGTTATAACAGCACAAACAATCAAAGAACGTAAAAGGATAAGAAGTAAAGGCTGTGTTTATATCATGATAAAAGCGGCCCGATCAGCTAACGGTGTCTTCTCTTCAGCACACATTTCCCGCCAGACTTGGGTGGCGCTACTTCGTCTAGGCGAGCTTTTACTTCTTATCCTTATACGTTCTTTGATGTATCTCCAGCCACTCTAGACAAAGAAAAGCAACATGGAGGACGATAGGCTGTCTCTCTTCGTACTTTGGAAGACGTGGAATGAAATGTTACCAAGACAGGTCATATACGTGTCATATGTCATGTTAAACTTTGAACCAATAACGGAAGTCGAGACAACGACGTTTGGCTTAAGTACGGCTTAGCCTAGCTGCCGCCTTGAAATGTTGGTCAAATATCAATCGGATTCAAACGAAGTTGAACTTTCAAGCATGAATTGCAAAAGAGCGAATTAAGCTGCTGTTGGTGAATATGGGCGTTAAACTTCCGAAAAATATAAGCCACTCTTGAAACTGGAGATTTAAGTTGTTTGGAAATG
>JAHWFO010098775.1:649453-666036 GCA_023313115.1 Rhysida immarginata | reverse complement strand
ACCGACATTTTCCTCCAGGGTTCTCCCGTAATAAGAAATATTTGTATAGGTTCTGTGTAAATCATTAGTGTGTAAAAGGCACTAACTGACTATAAAATTGGTGATTAAAATTTAATTTCTTTTGAGTTGTCGCCTAATAAAAACTGATGAATATGATTAGTGTGTAAATAGCACTAAATGAAACCTATACTTAATGATCAAATATATATAATGCAAAAGCAATAAAAAGATGATTATATGAATTTAAAAACATGAATAATTTTTAAAAAAAGAAACACTTTTTTAAAAATTATGGGGTTGTTACCCAACAAAAAATGTAAGGAATGATTCAGCCCTAATGAGCGTCGTAGCTTAGTGTGTAAAGGGCACTGGATTAAAATATGCTTAATAGTTAGCATAGCTCCACAAGAACACAATGGAGCTGGTTCTTTTTTTAATAAATGGATGTGAGTAAGACGGCTGTGACCAATCCTAAGCCGAGTAAGAACAACATCTTCCCGCCTATTTGTTAGACAAGGTAATGACCACGGTGTGATGGAACGCTTGACTTCAAAAAGTTTATTAGCTGGGTTAAGAGGCCAAGACTCCTGCCAAGAAGATTTGAGTTTCTTGGAAATCACCGGGTGTAAATGCTCGGGGATTGACAGCAATTCCGAGATCGGTACCTGAGTAATAGCGTGTTTTGCCGCCTTGTCGACCCGTTCATTTTGCTGGATACCCATATGACTAGAGATCCAGACAAAATGAATTCTGGTACGTTGGGAATCTAAAAAATAGAGGTATTCCTGGATTCTTTTGACAAAAGGATTTTCAGAATTGAAAGATTCCAACGATTGCAAAGCGCTCAGAGAATCAGAGAATATCCAGATGTTGGAATTTGGATACTGAAAACAGAACTCTAACGCTTTGGCTAACGCAACCAATTCCGCTGAGAAGATGGAAAACTCGTTTGGCAAATGATAGGAGAATATAGTATTATCTATAAGGAATGCACAGCCAACCCCGTCCTCTGATTTGGACCCATCTGTATATATGTGGAAGCCATCAGGAAGGGTTTCTAAAAAAACCTTAAAAAGTGCGTTAATTTCGGCTTCCAAAAAATTTGATTTTTTCCCAGCGAATAAGTTGTAATTTACATCTGGTTGGGGAAGAATCCACTGAGGGACATCTCTGACCTCTCGGCTATGCATGGCTGGAAATGAGAGGTTCAGGCTCTCCAGAAGATTCTGGAACCAATTGTTGATGCTTCTATAAGAGTGATGAGGAGGGATTCTAGGTTTACCAAATAGACAGGCAAATGCTGGGTGCTGACTTTCACCATATATGCGAAGAGCATATTTCAGGAGGAGTTTGGCTCTTCTTAACCATAACGGGGGTTCAGAAGCATCTACATAAAGGCTCTCTACCGGACTTGTTCGGAACGCTCCTATAGCAATTCTTATGCCTAGATTGTGGACGGGGTCTAACAGCTTCAAAGTACTTTTTGAAGCAGATGCATACACAATACTTCCGTAGTCCAATTTAGATCTAACTAGAGAGCCGTATAAAAAAAGAAGCATCTTCCTATCCGCACCCCATTTGGTAGCGGAAATAGAGCGCAAAACATTCATGGCTTGTAAGCATCTCGCTTTTAAATTACGAATATATGGGAGCCATGATAATTTTCTATCAAATGTCAGACCAAGAATTTATGTGAGTCCACCACTGAAATAGGGGATCCATAAAGTGTAAGGTCTGGGTCTGGATGGAGACCTCTCAAAAAACAAAAGTGAAGGCCCTTGTTTTTTGGGGTGAAAATTTAAATCCTACTTCGTTGCTCCAGGTTACAAGCTTGTTGATGGCCAGTTGCAGTTGACGCTCAATAAAGAACATTGAGGACCCTCGACAGTAGATGGCAATATCGTCAACGTACAGGGAATAGTTCACAGTGGATGGAAGTTGTGAACAAGCCTCATTCATAGCAATGAGGAAAAGAAATGGACTCAGCACACTTCCCTGTGGGACACCATTATCCTGCGTAAAAGGGTCTGAGATCGTTGACCCAACGCGAACTCGGAATGTTCTGTTCGCCATGAAATTACACAGGAAAGAGGGAAGGTATTTCCGCAAAAGTATTGCTATTCCATGCCTCCAAGTTGTATCATAGGCTTTTTCCAGATCGAAGAACACCCCTACAACATGTTGTTTATGTCTCTGTGCAAAATGAATCTCATGCTCCAACCGAAGAAAGTGATCAACAGTTGAGCGGGATTTGCGGAAACCGCACTGAAATCTGGACAACAGGTGGTTTTTTTCCAGATACCACATAAGTCGGACAGAGACCATCCTTTCCAGGACTTTGCACATGCAGCTGGTTTGTGCTATTGGTCGATAGTTTGAAGGACAAGAGCGGTCTTTATTTGGTTTTGGAATAGCAATAACAATTGCTTCTCTCCACAAAGTTGGGATCTCTCCTAATGACCAAACGTAGTTAAACAACGTGAGCAGGTGAGCATAAGCTTCCCTCATTAGATGCTTCAAGAAAGCACAAGATTCCATCTGGGCCTGGCGCAGAATCACTGGAGCAACGAAGGGCATAATGCAGTTCCCGTAATGTAAACGGGAGATTATATTTTTCGAGGTTTCGGGATTTGAAATTTATAGCATGCGATTCATCGATACGGTTTTTGTCTTTGAAAGGAGGCTGAGTAATGTTTTATCTGTGAAACCTCAGCAAATGTCCTTCCGAGGATATTAGCTACCTCCTTTGGGTCAAAGTATGTATGACCATTTTCAATGAGAGAAGGGAGTTTATCCGGGAGTCTTTTCCTATTTATTTTCCTAATCATGTTCCATATGGTTTGAAGAGGAGTGTTTTTATTAATGGAGGAAATATAATCCCTCCAACAGAGTTTCTTATTTATGGAAATGATTAATTAACAACTGGCCCTTTTCTGTTTGTAAGTGATAAGATTCCCAAGAGTTGGTTGTACGGAGAAAATGCGGAGAGCTCTCTTACGTTCTCGAACCGCTAGGGCACATTCTTCATTCCACCATGGCACTGGTATTTTCGTGGAAGAGGATCGACATTTTGGAACGGATTGTTCTGCCGCATGGAGGATGCGGGTAGTGAAATCCTCTACAGCCTCATCTACAGATGGAAAGGGTGTTTTATTCTCAAACTGTAGATGGGATTGGAAGACCTGCCAGTCTGCTTTATCCAATTTCCAACGTGGTAAAGGGTTGGAAAAAGAGGAAGAACTCAGAGATATACTAATCGAGAAATGATCACTACCATGTAAATCGGACAATACGCTCCAGGCTAAGTTAGGTGTAAACGATGAAGAGGATATAGATAGATCAATGCATGACAGAGAGCCATTGGCTGAGTGGAGGAATGTTGGAGAGCCATTGTTTAACAAATTGACGTTAAAAGCATTCAAAACTTTCTCTATCATATATCCTCTTTCAGAGAGCTTTATAGACCCCCAAATGGGATTATGGCCGTTAAAATCCCCCAGAATAAGAAAGGGGCTTGGCAGTTCACGCAGCAGAGATGACAAAGATATTTCGTCCGCATATTGATCTGGAGGTAGATACAGTGAACAAACAGTTAGAGGTGAGAGATCTTTGAATAAGACTCTAACTGCTACCGCCTGAAGGTTAGATTTTAAATTAATGGTAGTAAAAGGCAAAGATCTTTGAACTAAGATGGCTACACCACCACAGGCTTTATTTCCCGCAGTATAGTCCTTCCTAATAAAATTAAATCCTTTTAGGGTAGGAGACTGAGATGGCAAGAGGAACGTTTCTTGCAAAGCCAATAAGGAGAAGGAGAACTTATTGACTAAGAGCTTTAGGTCTTCCAAGCGACAAAAGAATCCATTAAGGTTCCATTGTAATAGTGCCATGATGAAGGTTTTAAGATGTAGGATTAAACTCCCGAGATAACTCCATCTCCTCGATAGGAGATATCTGTACGTTTAAAGGGAAGTCTGGCCCTCCCCCCAAAACTGGAGAAGTTGGTGTAGTCTCTACTACACGTTTTTTGGAGGGGTCAGAGGAAGGTGACGCCTCTGACGAGCGTTTCTTCCCATCTTCTCTCTCCGAAATTTTTGGAGGAGTTCCTGGTTGTATGATGGGATTCGAAGTCCGACTAACGCTAGCAGATGGTTCTGTGGGGGTGGAAGTTCCACAGGAAAAATCTGCAATACGTAAATCTGTCATGGTACCAACTGTCACAACAGAAGGACGACTCTTCACTACAAATGCGTAATTTCGGACTTCATTCCGTTCAACCTGCCTACGTGCTTCGGGAAAAGACAAACCCCCAAGGACACGAACCTCTTGGATTTTCTTTTCCTTCCGCCAAATAGGACAGTCTCTTGAAAGGGCAGAATGGGCTCCCTTACAATTACAACACCGGAACTCGTTTGAACAGTCTTCCATCTCATGTCCGGGCAGGCCGCACTTGCAACAAACAGCATTAAAATGGCAGTTTGTTCTCGTGTGGCCGTACTTCTGACATTGGAAGCATCGCAACGGGTTGGGGATAAAGGGTCTCACGTGACAGTGGATATAGCCGGTATAGATAGTATCAGGCAAAGCTGTTCCCTCAAAGGTAACAATGAAGGAATGAGTAGGATGAGGAACACCATTCCTCCTTGGAGCGATCCGGCGAATGTCAACAACAGATTGATCATCCAATTCGGCAATGATTTCCTCATCCCCCATTCCTTCCAAGTCCTGGCACGTGAAAACACCTTTCTTATAATTTAAGGTTGCGTGGGCAGAAACCGAAACGGCTTTCCCTGCAAACCTTTTCAAGGATAAAAGGGTGGTAGCTTGTTTATCCTTAAATACCTCGATCAATAGCTGACCATTAAACAGTCTCTTTACGTGTTTGATATCCCCAACGAGTCGTTTCAGTTCTTTTGAAATTAGAAATGGGGAGATGGTCTTAAACGACTCCCCACTTGCCAGTTTCATTTCCAAAAACTTCGGATTCTTTGGCGGTCTTCGACTCGATCTCTCTTCACGATCGTTCTTTTTTTTCTGGTTAACTTGCTTATTTTGTTTACCCATATTAGGTAGGATAAATATTCATCTCCCTCGCTCCCCACCCACCACCGAGCCCAACAAGGGGATGCACATTGGCACCAGGGATACGAGGAGGATATAGGCAGCGCCTAACCCTATGGCCGAAGCTCCAAGGAGCGACGACCAGCCGATTGTTCTGGACGGGTTCATCCAGACCACCCATCCTTCCGAGAAGCAGGGGCCAAAGTGGTGTGTTGGTCCGGAAAGCCTTCCCTCAACCACCAGGATCCCCCTTTCCCCAGAAGTAGGGTCGCTGCGCACGGCAAACACGCAGGTGGACGTACTGGTCGTAATGGAGGCGATGTTAAAAACATGCCTCCATTGCGAGCACCGGTCCCTTAGGGAGAGTCCACAACCGACCGGACACTTTTAGTCTGGCCTCTCTGCTAAGGCCTGTCTGGCATGGGTGACCCGATCCAGCATAGCCCTTAGCGTCACCGAGGCACTCAAGCCCCTCCACCACGTCAAGGTAGTGCCCACGGAGGGGGAAAAAGGGAGGGAAGGACTGCACAATCACCATACAATAAAGTACGCAAAAATACTTTGAGTATTCATACCTCTTCAACTATCTCAAGCAGAAAAATGGTTTGATTTCAGTACTATACATTCATTAAGCAACTTAAACTTGAAAACTTCAATAAAATATGAGCATTTAGTAAGCATAAGCGAATGTTTCAGTGTACAAAGAAAATGAACATTGATATGGACGGACTTTACTCAGAAGTATCTTATATATAAAATGCTAAATCCTCCTGCTCCGTGCCGATTTCCATATTGGCGAGCAACAATACAACCTTCATTGTTTCCAATGAATGAAAAAACACTGATTGTTAAAATCCAAAAATCGCACCCGACGAAAAAGACTATTGTAAAAATGTTATGTATCCTTTTTGTAGACTACTGTTCAAAATACGAGTATATTGTAGTCAAAGATTTAACTACATATAACTATCGACATTTAAAATAGCACAATAAAATAAATAAAAAAATTCAAATTACATCCTAAATAAGTAATTTAGCTATTTTAAATTACGAAATTCATTACATGTATACGATTCTTATTTTTTAATTTTAATAAAAAATAAAAACATTCAAATAAAATTTTGAAATTGATTAACAATTCAAGTCACAAGTAGGTAACATTAATTTTTACATTTTATAATATTCATTAAATGTGCATAGTTGAATAAATTAATAAAAAGAAAAAGTCATAAAATATAAAAAAAAACTCCAATGGAATAAATCAAAAGCAAATAACATTAAGTTTTTCTCATTTTATAATATTAATTAAATATGAATAATTAATTTTTTTTAAATAAATAGTGAAAAATATTTTCATTATTTATTCATCAATATCAGAGGTAGTGGCGTGAAAAAATCCTCCAAGGACCATTTTCCAATTATAATTTTTTTTAGTTTTAAAATACAGGGTATATCTAAACCCCCGTCACAAACTTCTGATGCTGATTCCCCACAGCGAGATGAAAACATAAGTTCATATAAACATAGTACGGATAACGAACCGTTTATGAGATTTCCGCAGTTAAAATTGAAGTTTCACCAGCTGGTTTTCTACTCTGTGGATGGCAGGGGACATGCGGAGAAGCTACAACAAACTCTTGAAATAACGTCCCATTTATTGGTTATTAACAGGTGCGCCTTCTAATAACTTCAGGTGTACCTAAACAACCATTCAGGGAGGTGAAACGGGTACTGTAGTAAAAGGTTCGTTATCCGACCTCCCCCCCTCCGCCTGAACGGTTTGCTGCAAACTTCACTTTTAACTGCGGAAATTTCATAAACGGTTCGTTATCCGGATCCTGTTTATATGAACTTTTGTTTTCATCTCGCTGTGGGTAATCACCAGAAGTTTGTGATAGGGGTTTGGTCGTGCAGTATCCCCCCCAAAACAGTGCCGTTGAAACTGAGCAATGAGGGAGGTAAAAAAGAGACTGACGAGCCATTTTCCCTGAAGAGCAAAGCTTATATCTAACAGTTTTAGATGTCCTTTTGCGTTAGGTTATAACTGTCAAATTGACATAAGTGACTTTGTCACATTGTAATCGAACACATCGTCTTAACATCGCTCTCATATTGACAGCGACTTTTTTTACTATTGGCAAAACTGTCAATTATCGTAGTCCCGTCAATTATCACAGTTCTGTCACAGATCAACTGTTTTTAAAATAAAATCGAACTTACAGTTTCCTATGTTGCGGTAACCGTCGTACGCCGGGCTTTCGAATAAAATCAAAAGAGCTGTGCCTGACGCGAACTGCGGTGATCCGTGAAACAAACCTGAGCTAGGAAAGAAAGCCAAACTCTCTGTTCTCAAATCCATTTTTGTCCCCATTCTCATCTATGGTCATGAATCTTGGATAATGACTGAAAGAGTGCCGAAATGAAATCCTGGGATGTTCGGCAGGTGTTCCCTACTAGATAGTGTGTTCAGCATCACTATAAGGCAGTCTTTAGATGTTGAGCCGCTACCTTTCCGCATTGAGAGGGCTCAGTTACTTCGGTATGGCCACATGTACGGATGCCGCAAACTTTCTTCCTAGACAGTTGCTATTTTTCAAGTCGGTGGTCACACAAGAGACCAAGGGGTCGGCATAGAACTAGGTGGCTAGACTACATAGAGCATCTGAGTTAGAGTCGCTTGGGTATTACCATTGAGGACAAGCCCCTGATGGCGGGACATTTCGAGCGCTGCCCCCGCGACCTTAACGGATAAGCAGGTTTGTAAACTAAGTAAGAAAACATTTTCAGCCTCGCATTCATATTGACAGCAACTTATTTACTATTGGCAGTCCTATCCAATTATCACAGTTTTATCGCAGACGGAATTTTATAAATAAAATAGGATTTACAGATTCACCTGTCCTTACGCCGTCGTATGACGGGCTTTATTACTAGTTATTAATAAATGAGTTGTATTCAAAGACAGATGACCAAGAATAATTCATACACTTAACCATCATATTTTAAGCCGATGTAATGATTTCCCAAATATTTTTACAATTTTCATTGCTTCTGTCTGTTCCTGCCACTTCAGCATTTGTTGAAAGAGTTTTCTCTGTTTTAAATGTAAAGTTGTAAGAAAGAAACAAAGCTTCCATTAATTTAATAAAATACGAACTAATTATATATTTTAATCTTTATTTAAATCGTAAATATGCTGTAGTTATGTTTAAAAATGATAAGAATTTGTTAAATAAAACAACAATAAATGTGTATGAAAAATTAAAGAATTAGAAATTCTCAAATGTACTTTTTTCCCTTTAAGCGTACTATTTTTTTAATGACCAAGCGTATGAGAGATTTTCAAAATCTTTTTTTTTTGCCAATCGATACATATGGTTCATCGCATGAACCATTTCGAGGATGATCGAAATCGGTATATTAGCACGTGCTCCAATGGCATCATTCTGGCAAGTGCCCTATAAGCTATGAGTGAATATAATATTATTAAAAACTAGCAAGCCAACTAAAATCGGAAAATGATTTTATCAGAAAATTTGGTTGAGACGTTTTTGTAATTTATCCAACCATGACCTCCTTTATTACTACAGATCTGATTTTTCAATTGAAAAATGGAAGGAAAAATTCTGCGACCCGGATTCGAACCAGGAACCTCGACTATCATGGCCGATGCCTCTACCAATTGGGCTATCGCAGACACCACGGACAGCCAAGCTGTCTCAAGGTGTCTTAAAGATAACCAAGTTGTCACGGTTTAAAGCCCAATGGGAGACGGGAACCTGGCCCGCAGATCGAGAATTTCTCCACTCCAAACCATCAGATCTGTTTTACTGAAGAATTTCCATTGTTGCTTTTGGCGTTTCTCAATTTTGCCATGGCGCTGTTTAACCTCCCTTTTTTACCAACTGAAATAAACAAAATGTAATGCAAACAAAATAAAAAAAATACATAATAAATAAAATGTATTACATTTTTTTTGCATAGAATCTTTTATTTTAAAAGAGAGTTAAATAGCGAATAAAAAGAAACCTAAATTTGGTTATTGAAATGAATGCTTATTCAGTTTATTTTTAACGTCACTGAAAAGTCACCTGACCATCTCAGTCCAAGCAACAATGTAACCTTCATTGTTGGAAACAATCAGAAATGGAAGTTAACCAGCGCCACGGCAAAAGCAACAATTGAAATTATTAAGTAAAACAGGTCTGTAATAATAAATGAGGTCATGATCCAACAAACTGCTTTTACAATGATGGTTTTGTACATTGTTCTGTTGACAATTGTTTATATAACATTGTTATTAGATTTTAATTTCAAGCACGGTCTAGAATAAAATGGTCCGAAATCTCCCTTGTTAATCCACCAATCACGAGTTTTGAGGACGGAGGGAAGCAGACATCACCGATTAACGAAGAGGCGATTGCTGAAAGCAATCTACAAATATGGTTCAGCGCACAGACCAGTTCGAAGTTGGTCGAAACTGATACAACGTCACGTGTTCTAATGGTACCATTATGACATTCCCTTAAAATTTTCGAGAAATACATCAAACAACTCGTAACGACGAGCTATGACCGAATATACAGTTATCAAATACATATTTTGACAATCGTAAATACAGTTTGATGATGGTCGAATTTCATTCAGTGGTACCTCTTCTAATGATACCATTATGTTACCATTGAAATTTTTCAATGCTAAGATGTGGCATGTAATATCCTTATGTGCTCTTGGTAATATAATAAACAGTTTTTAACGAGAGGTCATAGACGAATATATAAGAGTAGTTAGTAAGTTCGAAGATGCTCGAAATTGATTCGGGAAACATGTTTTCAGGTTTTCAAACACCATTCAAAAATTTTGAAAATATGTTTCAAATGGGTTTATGTGACGGCGACTAGTTTGACCTTTCAGTACTTGGCTTTGTCATTCCATAATGGCTTATTTGTTTTAAAAAAAGTGACA
The DNA here is from genome assembly GCA_023313115.1 of Rhysida immarginata. Taxonomy (NCBI): domain Eukaryota; kingdom Metazoa; phylum Arthropoda; class Chilopoda; order Scolopendromorpha; family Scolopendridae; genus Rhysida; species Rhysida immarginata. The sequence goes on along the minus strand of JAHWFO010098775.1, from coordinate 656,010 downwards.
ACCATAATATATATATGGATATACTGTATAGAAATGATACGTCTGTTGTCTGGTTTCATTAAGAATCTGGGCTCCTTTATAAAAAGGACGTTGCTCCACTGATCTCTTGTCTAGTTCACATGATCTTGGTTCCAGCCGCTAATCGGCCATATTTGTGTGCAGTCTACAACGGCAGTTCTTGCTGGTGGTCGTCCATAGACACAGAATATGCAGCCTAGGACGCGCAGTACTTTTTGGTGGTTGTCACATCAGCGTAGAATTGATGCATGGAATCGTGTAATCTTCGGTGATGAGTGTATCAAATATGGGGATGATGCTGGACAATTTGTCTGGAGCCTTTTCTCTGAAAAGTTTGATACTGCATGTTTACAGTTCAAAACCAAATTTCCTCAGAGTTTGATGATTTGGGCCTGCATGTCATATAAAGGGTGTAACGCCCAAAAATTGACGTTACGAGCAATCGAGAACGATTATTTTTTTATTGAACTTACAAGGGAATCCCTCGAACATGTTGTCACAGATTTCCACCAAATTGAAATGTTACTCATCTGAAGCTACTATAGATGCTTGCAAAATAAGAAAGTGCCAAATTTTGTTTCTTTCAAAATAAACCGAGAAAACGAAAAAATTTGGGCCAGTATAGCAATACAAAGACTCCATTGTTAAAGCGGTGTCTATGTGTATTATTTCGCTCTCCACTTATTTCTTCACTATTCAACAATACGCACGAATCCATTTCACATGAAAGTAACGTTATCGCTTCCACGGTGTGCTTGCGTGCAAAAAAAAAAACGCTATGTGGGGTTCCCTGTTTAGTATAAAATATACGTTAAGAATAACTCTTCTTGAATGGCTCCTCGCCTTTCCTGCAGTGTTGCCAAGTCGCCGACAGGGTTTCCGGCTATTCCCGATTGAATTTCCGGTTAAAAACCGGTTATTTTTTTTAAAAAAAAGGTTAAAAATTGACAAACAACACGTTTAATTTTTTTTTAATATTTTTATTATACTAGTCACTGAAAATATTCAAAACATTGTTTTCTTCATCACAGTTAGTTACATTGATAATGTGACCGTACATCCTTTGGTTAAAAAAAATCATACATTTGTTCAGTTGGTTCAAAATTAACGAAGAACAGATGAAGGGAGGGGGGGGGGTAACCAGAAGAAAATATTTTAAAAAAGAAAATACTCTGTATAACAGGAATAGACAATTTGTTTCTAATTTTTGATTTCACTGTATTATAGTGTGAGATAGCTCATTCAACTACAGCACTTGAAACAGGCAATGTTAAAAAACATACAGCTAAATTCGTAATGTTATGGAACCTCTGGTTATTAGCACTATCAACATCTGCCTGTACTTCAGTCCAAAAAGCTACTGCATCTTCAACATGTTCCCATTTTTTGTTTGCTAAGTTCATCCACTCGCTTTCAATTTAATTTAAATTATTTTTAAACCTTGAAAATAAATTACCAATCTCTAAAATGTTATGTTTAGCTTGTGATGTAGCTATTTTAGAGTGTAAAATGGTACGATTCTCTAGAATATGAATATTGCCTGGTAAACGACTTTTAATTCGACAAATTAAGGTTAGCAAAAACATTTTACACCTTTCTTTCACAACAGTTAGGTCCTCAGGAGTCAGTTGGTTGGCAATTTCATTGAATTCATAACCCAAATATAAACACCTGGAATCCATGCGATACTTTTCAACCAAACAGGCATAGCCAATCAAGAGTCAACCAAACAGGAACAGAATTCTTAGAGGCGACATTCATTATTCACTGACTGACATAATGGTACAGAACAAACATGAAAAGTAAATTTATTCTGGTTAAAAAGTGGTCAAAATATAAATTTGACCAATATGCCAGTAAACCGGTATGATGCCAGTAAACCGGTTATAATCCGGTTTTTCTTAAATTTTCCGGTTAAAAATAACCGGAAACCGGTCAACTTGGCAACCCTGCTTTCCTGGTAGCTGCTCTGTGTTGATTTGAAGAGAAATATTCTGGGGAGACCTACAAAGAGGAAAAGAAAGGAGAAATCGTGAGAAGATTAAAGAATTTATTAATAAGAAAATAAAAAAAAATATCGTTTATGACAAGCCGGAAAAAATAAAAATAAAAACCTATTGCTGATTATACCAATGATGTCAACAACAATAAAGACTGGATCGACCCATCTATGACAACACTACCTAGACAGAAGGCCTGCGCACAGAAACGTCATACATTGTTACATCACACAAAAGCGGCTATTATTAATTGTATATCTACCAATAATAAGCCTTAAATTTGGCCGTTTGATGATGTAACAATGTATACAGTTTCTGTGCGCAGGGTTCTGTCTAGGTGGTGTTGTCTATGAGCGCTTCGCTATTCAAACGTGTTTAAGAAAATGATAAGCACCAGTCATAGTTCTCGATGAATACTGTGGACGCACGTTCAAACGTAGCCAAAGAGAAAGACAGAGGCCGGGGTAGGGCAAAGTAGATAAAAGGATGGGCAGTGACATCGATCGGAAGTCCGCCATTTTTGATCCCACTATGAATCAGGAAAAATGTACAATTTATATCCATTTCGACTGTGATTACTGCAATAGGGTGCACATTAACCAATCAAATATGTGTTTAGTTGAAAATATGAGGAAAAACAAATAAAATTATTATGTGTATTGAATTGTAACGTATTCCTGATTACATTGGGATCAAACAGTGGGATTACGTTACAACTCAATACACATAATGATTTTATTTGTTTTTCCTCATATTTTCAACTAAACACATATTTGACTGGTTGTTGTGCATCAAATTGCAGTAATCACAGTCGAAATGGATATAAATTGCACGCTTTTCCTGATTCACAGTTGGATCAAAAATGCCGGACTTCCGGTCGATGTCACTGCCCATCCTTTTATGTACTTTGCCCTAGGCTGGGGCACTAAAAAGTTACATGACCAAGTAGATCTAGCAACAATCCAATCTTCATTGTTTCCATCTTGGATTTCAACAATCAGTGTCTTTTCGTTTGTTGGAAACAATGAAGAATGGATTGTTGCTAGATCTACTTTGGTCATGTGACTTTTTAGTGCCCCGGCCTGTCTTTCTAGTTGGCTTTGCGTTCAAACGAGGCCTACGGGATAACAAGGCCTGGAAGCGAAAAAATCACCTGATCATCGGGGTGCAAGCTACAATCCAACCATCATTGTCTCCATCTTGGATATTAACAATCGATGTTTTTCCTTTCGTTGGAAACAATGAAAGTTGGATTGTTGCTAGCGCCCCGATGGTCAGGTGACTTCTTCGCTTCCAGGCCTTGTTATCTCATCGGCCTTGGCGTTCAAACTAATGATGTCAACAACAATAAAGAATAATGAAGTCTTTATTGTTGCTGACATCATTGCATTTTAAGATATTTATTTTAATAACTTTCTGTTGAAATTCTACTGCCAAAGAACATCCCTATGAGAGCTAAAAAATTATTTTCAGCTTTTTTTAATGTTCAAAATCATTTTCTTATACTATACTGAATGGCTACCAGACATAGGAGGTGCACGATGATAAGTATGGACTTTTCCAGGCAATTCTATTCAGATTAATCTGAGAATATACTATGGGACTTTTACCTAGGGGCAGTAAAGTTCCTAAGTGCAGTTATTAAGTGGTTCGCCTGATAACTAATATTTGTTGAATTTCTATGGTTTAAATGTTATAGATGTAATTTTGAGAATTTTACGAATGAGAATTAATAATTTTATTTTTCCCTGAACACTGTTGGTGGAAAGGCTCAAGAAGCCTCCAGAAACTAATATTATTATTGCAGGAATTAGAATCTGTAAACAAAAATAGAAAAAGCTTGTATATGATTAAGATTAAAACCACAGTGAAATTTTTGTCAGAACTACCTGGCCATTGTTCCCTCAAGTAGTGCGATAAGCCGTGACCACCGAGAGAGAAGGCCTCTGCGATGAAACGTAATATATTGTTACATCATCATAGATAAGCCCTAAATTAGCACTATCTATGATGATGTAACAATGTATTAAATTTCAATGCGGAGGCCTTCTCTCTCGGTGGTCACGGATAAGCCCATTTATGCAGAGTTATTTGCAACCATCCCAGATCATAGAGAAAGTAAGAATAGAGGGTCGACTCTGCCTGAGAAAGTGCAATGCACAGCAATGCTGCCATCCGATAATCAGAGTTTGAAACAATCGGACTTGTGCCATTGCCGAAGCCGACGCGATGTAATCAAGCTGTGGCACTGATTTTGTGACGTTTTGCAAAAATAAATTTAAGAACAAAATAAGGATATTTAAAATATAAAGTAAAATGATTTATTAAACAAGTTAAGAGGAAAAAGGTTTTATCAAACCAAGCTTTTATAATGTTTTATTTAGTGGCAACAATACAGCTTAATTTTGCAACAATAAACAATAGATACATTTACCTCTCGCCATAACGAAATGTCCAATTGTTACAACAATCAATTCGTAGTAATGAGTTAGTACCATTAGAACACGAACCAATGAACCGATTTGAAAATTTTTTTCTTTATCATAAATTGTCATCGATTCTGCATAAGTGTGTCAAATTGCAGCTCCCTAGCTTGTCGGAAAGTTGGTTTAATATTGATTACAAGATTTGACCTAAACAAACCAACACAGCAAAGTTATAAAAAGCTTATAAAAAGTAATAGATCGCGCCCAATGACGTATATTAAAGATAGACTCCGAATCCTATTGTTAACAGCGGCAAAAAGTGAAGCAAATTGAGCCATGATAGTTCTGAGCAGGAATGAGCCGTAGAGTAATTAGCTGTCTGGATGATTTGTTTTTGAAGATTTTGGGCCTGAGGAATAATCAATTCAAAACCAATCCTCAAAGTTAAACTGCGTACAACTGTACACACAGACAAGAAAAAGGATCAGGAATTATTTTCCTCAAAAATACGTAACTAAAATGAAAATACGTAACTGAAAGACAATCGAAACCATGATCGAAATATTGTTTATAAAATATAATAATATACTTCAAATACAAAGTAAACGAAAAGACAAACTTATCACTCCGTGATCGGTGTGTGAAAGAATTATTAATCAGCTAATCTTGTGTTTAGCCATGTGTTTTCCATAATCTTCACTCACTTTTGGCCATGACAGTTTTGGGCATGGAGCTTCCCAATTTGCTTCAAGTTACAACAATAGGATTCGGAGTTTATCTTTAATATACGTCTTTGATCGCGCCGGCTTGCTGCGCATCACCCATGACCAGCCACGTAACCGGGCATACTTTCTCCGCTGTGCCCGCCATAGACTCTTTTGCTTCTTTCGCTTCAAATGTCAGAAGAATTTTTTAAAAAATACGGAATTGAAAAGCCAGTTTATGGCTCAGCATGTTGCTGTGCAGCATACTGCAAGAATAATCGTAAAAGAAACTCTGAGCTGATGTTCCATCCTTTTCCTGCTGACTTGGAACGGTAAGATTAATTATTTTTCTTTTGCATAAATTACAAGTCTAGAATAGCGTTCCCCAATCGGCCAGCTTCGTCGTGTTCATGTTCTGAATTTATACTGCATCATATTTAATCAGTAAATTATTTATCATCATAGGAATAATTTTTTTCTGAAATTCACGTGGGGAAAAAATCACAAAAGCGTGTTGCCATTATTTTTCTATCGGCGTGAAACGCCATGGCCGCCAATCATCCAATGGTCACTGGCACGGGACTTTTGTGAATTTTTTCATGCGTGAATTTCTTAAAAAAATGATTTCTCTGATATGGTTAATAGGTTACTTATTAAATAGGAATGGTACAATAATAAATTCAGAGCATAAACGCAAAGGAACTGGCCGATATCATGCGAGAAAATTAGGGACCACTGTTTTGGGCTTTTACCATATTTTCTCTTAAATAGCATCGTAAAAAATTGCAGGCATCATTCCTCCTCTATCCAGTAATAAAATTAATCTACCATTTTTGTAGGTGGAAAGTATAGACAAATGTGGCAGGAAGACTAGATTTAGTAAATAAGGTTCCTAAAACTTGCCATTCAGGTTACAGGTTATGTTCTGCCCATTTCGCTGAGGATCAATATATTTCCTTTGGTAGAAGGCGACTGAAAAAAGGCGCAATTCCTTACCATCAAGAGAATAATACAATTAAGTAGGTACTCTAAACATTTCCGGACCAATCCTCTCTTCAGTTAGTATATAAGAAATCATAGAGAATAAAATTAATTTAGCATATATCCTCCATAATAGCTTTGATGTAATAAATTTTTAAAAGTGTGAAGTTATTTTGTAATCACCCTGTATAATATACAGGGTCTTTATAATTAAAGTTACATTTTGACATGACCATAAAAAAAACTACTGGACCAAAAAATATAATACTTGGTAATATTATACAAGAGGGCATGGGAAGTTCATACCCACCAAAAAAAAAAATTAGTTCAAAAGGTCACCACCAGCATGGAATGGCGCTCTATGCAATACTCGTATACGAAATTAGACACGAAGACACAGGTTAACAAGTCTTTAATCGTTACTAAAA
>JAHWFO010098775.1:578155-634453 GCA_023313115.1 Rhysida immarginata | reverse complement strand
TTTTAAAGATTTTCAAGAAATTGTTAAGTACTAAGAACTCTCTTTTCAAAGAAAAACCTGAATAACAGGAATTCTATGCATTGTTACAAATTGAAACTTATCCATATTGCATCATCATTTTATGTTCATGGTTATAATTCTTGGAAAGATTGCTTTAACATTACATCATCATTCTGTGCTCATTGTTATTGGTGAATTGCGCGTTGATACCATTGTTGATGCGAACACAATGGGCCTATTGTTGCACAAACTTTGCCTTGCATTGTTGGTCATGAGATATATATTGTTGGTTCATGCAGTGTGTTTGTGAATTGCGTGTTGATACCATTGTTGCAAAAACTTTATCTTGCATTGTTGGTCATGCGATATTTCTCATTAATATGCCCTGCTATAACCATGAATATCGATTTTTTATCAATAATTATTATTTTTTCGAAATCTGATGTAGACAGTGACCTTCCTCATGCTTTGAAGGTCATGTATGCGAAATTTCATCAAGATCGGAATAAAACTGTAGATTTGTATAAAAAACGTACAGACCCACCCACAGACAGACCCACAAACATCCTTCTTTATATATATAGAAGATTACATCTAGTTTGATCGTGTGTGAGATATCGACGTTTATCTATTTTCTTTTATTTAGAGTCTTTTCCTAGAAAAAAACGTAGGTTTACCTATTTATTCTTAAATGTACTCTTCCTGTTTTGCATATGCCAAACAGGAAGAGGAATAGACCATATTGTGGCAGCTACTAGCTCAGTTTTCCGAAGATGTAACCAGTGCATTGGAGCTGGAGGCAACCATTTTGAGGGGCTTCCTGGACATTGATTTGTTACTTTCTTCTTATTCTTATTCCTTGTATCATTTTAGTTTTGTTTTGTAGTTCAATGTGATGTTCTGTCAGTATGCAGAATAAAAGTGATCTGCACTCTCTAGTGTTTTATTTGCTTTAACAACTCTACAAGAAAATAGACAAAAGAAGGCTTTTCGATATCTCACCCACGATCGAAACTAGATGGAAGGTTTATAGGACATTTTTTGTTCCATTTGAACCATACAATGTTCCTAAACAATTATGCTGGATAAGTTTGGGTCACCCTGTATATAAAGCAGAATGTGTGTGGGTTTGTGGGTATGTTTCTTTTACAAATCTACAATTTTATTCCGATCTTGATGAAATTTTGCATACTTGACCTTCAAGGCATGAGGAAGGTCACTGTCTACCTAAGATTTCGAAAAAATAATAATTATCGATAATAAATCGATATTCATAATGATGCCATTAATAAGAAATATCCCACGACCAACAATACAAGGCAAAGTTTGTGCAACAGTACTTATCAACAATGGTATCAACACCCAATGCACCAACACTATGCAGGGATCAACAATATACATCTCATGATCAACAATGCAAGGCAAAATCTGTGCAATATAGATAAGGTTCAATTTGTAACAATGCATAGAATTCCTTTTATTCAGGCTTTTCTTAGAACTGAGAGTTCTTAATACTTAACAATTACTTGAAAATCTTTAAAAATGATCAGTAACTGGAGACAATGGAGAGTTAGCAGACTATTGAAAAAGAGTGGAAAGACGACAGAGGAAGCAGTCCTTTAGCTCTGATGCTGTAAATATAAGCATCTCAATAGAAGAATTGGCGACTGCTAGACTACACAAAGTGTTGAATGGCCAAGTTTTGCTTCAAGACATTGCAAAATTTAATCAAAACAACCGAGTCCGAGTCACGCCGGGGTTATCACCTAGCTTACTTGGTAGCATAGCAGATTCAAACATTACATAAAAATACATTTTGGCTATACATTTTGGTGTGAATGTGAATATTTTGGAAACTGAGATGCTGATAATGCGACAACTGAACGTTCGTTTCCAAGAATTATCTATATATATAAAGAAGGATGTTTGTGGGTCTGTCTGTGGGTCTGTTTTTTATACAAATCTACAGTTTTAGTCCGATCTTGATAAAATTTCGCATACATGACCTTCAAAGCATGAGGAAGGTCACTGTCTACCTCAGATTTCGGAAAAATAATAAATATCGATAAAAAATCGATATTCATGGTTATGGCAAGGCATATTAATGAGAAATATCTCATGACCAACAATGCAAGGCAAAGTTGGTACAACAATAGGTATCAACAATGGTATCAGCACGCAATTCACAAACACACTGCATGAACCAACAATATATATCTCATGACTAACAATGAAAGGAAAAGTTTGTGCAAGTGTAATTATCCCGGGCAACGCCGGGTACCTCTTCTAGTTTATTAATAATGAGCATAAAATGATGATGCAGTGACAGGACATAAATAAGGCAACGTCTATTGAGGAGGCAACGGTGTCATACGTGTTTTCCTTGAGCTCTCTATCAAACATTTAGACGACTGGCAAATATTTATGTGCTTGGAAAGGAAAGAGAAAGAACGAATACTGGTCAGAGAAACTCTGCAGCTAAAACAGAAAAATCTATACTGGCATTGGAAACATCTGAGCAATGGGTCTAAGAGCTTCTAAAAGTATCCAGTGATGTTCCCCGGTGGTGAAGATGGATATCATTTTAATCTGAGGCAAGTTCAACAAGAAGTTAAATAAAGTCTCGGTATATCATCTAGAATTCCTGTTTTTTCGGATTTTTCGTGGAATGGATAGTCCCTTCGGTCAGTGTTGTATTGATTGAGTTATTATTTAACTAATTTGGAGTTATAATTTAACTTTTTGAGATTGTTCTGTTTACCTACATGTGTAATTATCCCGGGCAACGCCGGGTCCTCTGCTAGTATATTTATAATCATGAAAATGCGAGTTTTTGACAAGGATGTATAAACTTTTGCTTACGACTGTATTCTACTGGGGGGGGAGGATAATTTCTTGTAAAACGACACTAAAATATTAAGCGAGTCCAGGAAGTAAATAAAAATGACAATTATGCTTAACTTTTGGTGGGGGAGGGGGTATTAGAAAAAACCCAAAAAAAACTGTAATTACTTTATGAGCAACCCAATAGTTAAAAATATAACGAAGGAGTTCCCCTGCAGGTTAAAGAATGAATGCTGTTGAGCTCAATCTGACTGAAAACAATGACCACATTGTTTACGACTCGCGCATCGGAATGCGTGATCTTGCCTTGACAACTGCTTGCTACAAACGATGAGCGGGATCGTTAGCTCCTCTCCTGCTGTTTCTTTACAATTATCTAACGAAACCCCCGATTAGCTTTCTAGAAGTAACGATGTTCCGTACGCCATAATATCTACGCAAATAAGTAGCCGCTATGGATTCGAGTCGACTGGCTACGATTCCTGAGTATCATTTGCCTTTGCTGCTAGCAACTGGTGGAGAGGAAGCCAGGCGCTCTCTTTCACTTCCCGTAATGCATCTGTGTGCGTGTGGATTGTCTGCGCAAGTGCAATAGATAAATGTCATCAAAATAATGGCGACCGTCGATGTGAAATCCGGAATTTCTAATTTTTACAATGAAACGAAGAAAAATGACGAGGAAATGCAAAACGTGTGGTAGGGGTTTTTTGAAAATTTCTTAATTTTAAAGTATCTGGCAGACAGGTGGAGATCGTTCACCGTGTCTTATTTGCTTTAATCTACTAACGACTTATTTTTAGGTATGTCAACTCTACTACATTAACCCAAATAAGCCTAGTGAATTTGCTATATTAAATGGATTTTTTGCGTTAACGTGCGTTCTCAGTTCTCCATTTAATCATCATTTGCTTATTTATAAAATAGAAAGTGGCGTAGCGAAAATAACGTGGACTCCGCTCGCTGGGGTGTGGTTCGCGAGTACACTGCGGCCGAATGTAGTCGATGTACGACGACGGCGGGGGGTGAAATGAAATAACGATGGTTTATCACGAGTATGTCATCATAGACTTAAAAGCTATATTAAGAACGAACATGCTTTTGCAATTTACTCTGTTTATATTTTTAAAACTAAATTCTTCTTAGCTTTATGTGAATCTCGACAAATTTTGCTAGCGTTACATTTAAAAAGATACCCATGCCGTAGAGAGAGAAAAATATGCTCGATTTATTAAACTCTTAATAATGATGTTTGTAATAGTGAACATAAATTCGCATATTAATTTAATAATAAAATCAGATAACATTTTATATGTGGTAATGTCCATAGGGACGCTCGATGTTTCCATGTTTAAAGGTTTATGCAGCTAGCAGCCTGACGTGGTTTCCCTGACCTTGATTGAAAATGCTACGATTTTTGTGTTTACCTCACCCAGAGCGATGACTCATAATGAATTCATCCTTTTTTTTTTTTTTAAGTAACTTTTTAAGCACCGATGTTGTAATAAAACAAAAATATCCAAGCAGGCATCGACCTAAAAACAGCGAAAATTGACAATAGATAAAAGCGTATTGACATAAATATTGAAAGGATATTTTTTAATGACGTTGATGACGATGTAGGCAGGATAGCGTAGGCGATCCAGTTGGTTAGATCATTTCTTGAGAACGTTAATTTAATATGCCCGAGATTGACAAGCGTGTACATAGTTTACCATGGGAACGACGAGTACTGTGCATTTCACATGTCTGCTGTTTTTGTAAGGGGGAAAAGCAATTGTCAACAGAAACAATCGATAATGAAGCCGTCATGTGATATTTAAACCAAAAAAAAAAAAAAAAAAGAAACCCACTTGAATTTTTTTTAAATGGCAAGTTAAATTGACGTTTAAGCAACCCACCCAGCTTCATATGGCCATGTTTGCTTCTGTTAACATCATCATTAAAGCGTTACAGTTTTTGAGATCATTTGAAATGTTCTCATTCTAATTTTCTTGAGCATTCTCATTTTGTGAGTTAGTTTTGCATAATAAACAAAGAAAATAAAATAAAAAACAAAAAAAACGTATAGCTTTTTCCTTATAATTAATTTTTTTTTCTTGCTCTTTTTATTTTCTTATAATTAGGGAAAAAAAGTTTAATTATAGGGAAAAGGTATGGTTGAGAAAAACAACTGAAAAATCTCTTAAAAATTAAAGGTATTAGAACTGTATTAGAGATATCTGATATGAGTGGTCTAAATTCCGATCGGTCTGAAACGAGACTAAAATAACAGGAAAAATTTCCTTTGATAAGGGGACCGCACAGACATGTCATCACAGATTTGGTTGAACTTTTAGGAGGTCAGTCTATGACATTAATATATCTTCTGTGTAAAAGGATTTGAATCATAACATTTCAGAGAAAAAAACATAACATTTTTTACGTTTAGTATTGTAATACCAGATAAGCTAACAAGGAGAGTTCACAGTCGACTCTTCACCGATTTTGATCATTTTTTTTTTTTTTGGTGAATCAGTATTGAAAATAAGTTGATATGTGTCCGAGCTTTTTGTCCAATGCGCCCTTTTAAGTAATCTTTTTTTATGCTTGAAATTTAAGAGAAATTTCCAAGTTCGTTATATTTTATATATTTCTAACATATTTATTACATATTTATGCAGAAAATAATAATGAACAATACATAAATTAGATATATAAATGAATAGTTAAAAAACAAAATAAATATATATAAGAGATAGAGAGAGAAATAAGAAAGAAATAAATGTTTTTATTTATTATTTTATAAGTGCACACGCATCACAATTACATTTCGATGAACGTTTATCTTTAGGAAAGCAAACTTCCTTAACATTTGAAAAAAAACTTTTTTCTGGCATTAATTTTGATGCATGCCATGCTTATTGTATCATATTTGAAAATATATCAGTGGATATTTGATAGTGAATAAGGGAATGAATTTTTATAGCATCTTCCCTCATATATACTTCCCATTTATTTTATAACACCTCTACAGAATTTCAAGTATATTTATCTAAATTTCAAGTGTAAAAAATGTTTACTTAAAAGGCGCATTGGATGAAAAGCTCTGACACGTATCAACTTATTTTCAATACTGATTCGCCAAAATAAAAGGAGATCAAAATTGGTGAAGAGTCGACTGCGAACTCTCCCTGTAAGTGGGTAAAAAGGTATTCAACTTCAGGGTTCATTTTAGGCAGGGTTTACGGGGCGTGCCACCCCGTTTGCCCTTTTGATAAAAAGTTTCTACCCCGCTGCCCTTTGATCCTGTCACATGCCCCGATACCCGAAAATGTGCCCACAAAAATCCAAAAATCTCGTAAAGGGTTAAGGAACTTCAAAAAGAATAATGCATTTTTAATAGAAAAAAATTTTTTTTTGAAAACATAAGTCCTTTTTTGAAAACATTGTGCCATTTTTAGCCCTTAGCACCCTGCCCTTTTTCGAGTCTAGAATGAACCCTGCAACTTAACAGCGATGGTGCATTGGCTAACATCAGACCTCTGTGATTACTGGTCCCGGTTCGATTCCTGCCATTTTTTTTTTTTATGTTTTTTGCACTTTGTATAGTAACAATCATATACCTAAGGAATTTCAGTCTATCCTACATATAGTGAAGTCTGTTATAACTAAAAAAATTAATTTTAGGGTTGCCTATAGGAATCCTAATTCATTGAAGCACTTGGTGGGTATTCCAAAGCACAAGATCTCCGATTCAAAAAAAAGGGGAATTTATGAAGTAAATTGTGAATTTTGTGGGAAGGTTTATCAAGACCAGACACGGCATAAAGGTACGTTTTCCTCGGTTCGACTATCGCGATGATCGTTGAAAGATTAAGCTAGCGATAATCGTTAGTTATCAATTTGCTCGGAGGTCTGCGATTTGTTTATTTTTCACTAGTCACTTGTTTTCATTCACAGTCACATCGTACTAGAAGAAGGTTGTGTTTAACAGAATGAGTTAAAAGTTGAGTAAATTTAAAAGATTTATTACTGACTGTTGCTTGAGGAGATGGAAGACTACAAAATACTTCTCCATATATGTGGGATGAAAAGAGCCAAAAAAACACTATGTTTGAGCTCATAAATGAAGAGAGATTATATCGGAAAAAAAACATTGATCCATTGATCTGAATTACGAATAAAATGTCATGGGCGTTTAAAAATCAATTTTTTTTTTTTTGCTAACTTTGTGCATGAATTACACAATGTTGCATAATATAGTTATTGAATATAGTAAAATGTTGTTCATTTTGTGGTGCACTTTCATCATCACATTAAAAATTATATAAGTAATTATTAAAAAAAATACAGGTATTTAAATAACTAAAGAACAACTTGGATTTTCCAAACTTAATTGACCATCTCGGCCCTTATATTGTTGTAGGACGCATATGACAGTGAGGGATGATTTGCCACTTCCTCGAGAAGATTTTCATCATTCGCGTTAAAAAACGAATGACACATGATTCACATGGTCTTCTCACAACAAAAAATGTTAGCGATTGACAATTATATTCATCCTTCTCCTGAACGACTATTCAAGATGTATGATCGTCGTTAACGACTTTAGCAGCAGTCGCTCGAAGCAAAACGGCTCCATAGGAAATACAAAGAATTAGTGCTCAACGATAATCGTTGAACAATCTTTGCGATAATTGCACGAGGAAAACGTACCTTAAATCATAAACATTGATGTAAACAATTTCTGCTCTGCTGAAAATCAATTTTTTGATAGTTTAGCCACAGACTACAAAAGCGAAGCTCTAACAGTTTCCTATACTCGCTGGGCGCCTATTTCCTTTGCACCGGATGAAGTGGCACTGCAGTAACCATGGCAATGCCCCACTGCACTCTTCCCGAATCTCCCCCCTGCGATATCTAGGCAACGCCATCATTATTTATTTGGATAGTAACATTCACATACATAACCAATGATTGTGCATAGACTGTCGATAATGCGAATAGATCTTCATCATTTCTTTTTCATTTCAATGCCAAATTAACATCCATTTTCAGTTGTTTTTGGTTACTATGTAAACGGGTTTAGAGGGAGGGGAGAGGTGGAGAACAGATCCGTCATTGCATCGTCATCACTGCCACGTCAATGCCAATCATGGATCGGCAATGACAGTCTGTGTATATATTGTACAACGCACTTTGCATAGTAACATTCATATACATAAGTAATGTCACAGGTCAAAAAAATATGCAAAGTGCAAACAAATAATAATGGCGAAAAACACAAGAAAAAAAAAATTTAAAAAAAATAGCTGGAATTGAACCCAGACCAGGAAATCACAGAGGCCTGAGGTTAGCCACTGGTCCAGCACTGTTAAGTTGAATACCTTTCTTCCCATTTGGCTTATCTGGCACTGCAATAGCAAACGTAAAAAAATTTATGTTTTTTCTCTGAAACGAAAGGCCATTGATTAAAATCCTTTTACACAGAAGGTATATTAATGTTGTAGATTGACCTCCTAAAATTTCAACCGAATCCATGACGACATGTCTGTGAGAAAATTAAATTACATCATTCAAAACTTCTTATTTTAAAGAATTACATTCCAACCTACATATAGTGAAGTCTGTTATAACTAAAAAATTTAGTTTTCGGGTTGCATATAGGAATTTTAATTCGTTGAATCACTTGATGGGTAATCCAAAGGACAAGATCCCTGATTCAAAAAAATCGGGAATTTATGAAGTAAATTCTGATTTTTGGGAAGGTTTAGCAAACAATTTCTGATCTGCTGAAAATCAAGTTTTTGGTAGTTTAGCCATGGAATACGGAAGCGAAATTCTCACAGCTTCCTATACTAGTTCAGGGTTCGTGTTTACTCGCAATTTACGCGTCAAGCAGGCATTTTAGAGAAAAATTAACTCTTAATGTTTTGATCTGCGAGTCAAAAATGGCTCGTTAACAACATCCTTTACTGGAATGCTTTTTCTACAAGTATGTGTATAAAAACATAAAATTAAGGAGAGAGAGCTACTAAAAAATAAAGGAAATCAAAACTATTCATTGATCTATATGTATTTATACACTTCATTGTACGCGGTAGCTCAACTGCATAGAGTAGCCACAGCGAATGTTTATGTTTGTGTCCAGATCGTGCAATTTTTCCTTCTCTTTTCTGCTTTGTAACTTTGAAAAATATTAGCATCAATAGGCCAAAGTTTCAAAATTTTCCATATGCTGCAGCAATTGTCAGTTTTTGAATCAATTAAGACGAGATGAAAGACTTAATTGAGCGAACCGAATTCAAGCTGTATTGTAGATATAGTTATAGAAATAAAGAATGTTATTCCATTTTCTGTTAACAAATGTCTCGGACAGGTATAAAAAAATATGGGAATAAAACATTTTTTTTTTTTTTTTTTTTTTTTATTTGAGTCGCATCTTTTGAAATTTGTGAGCCAAATCTTTAGGATGAGTAGTCAAATTGGCTCTTAGATTTTTGGTCGTACAGCAAACCCTGCTAGCTGGTGGTGCCTATTTCCTTTGCAGTGGATGGAGTGGCACTGCGATAACCATGGCGATACCGAATGACCCCTCTCCGCTATTCTCAAACCTCCCCCTGCAATGTCTAGCCAACACTACATGAGTGGTTCTTCCCACTTTCTTTCCTACCCCGCTTCTGATTTCAAGTTGTATTTTTTTATTGATTGAACTGGAAAATTTGAATGAAAATTAAACAAACTGAAAACAGCACTACATAATTGAGAAAAATATAAAGCTATTATGAACATTACATTTTAAATAAAATACAATGAAATTATACAGAATAATAGAAGTGTGATGCAATGCCAGGTTCTCATTATATATAATATAGATACATGGAAGAAAACTAGAAATGATATAAGCAAAATGTAACCAATAAATTGAAGATGAAGATAATAAAATAATAGATAACATAACAAAATGTTGTATGTGTTAGTAAAGTATATGATTGCCAATCAAACTTTTATATTTTATTAGTTTGAAAATAACACTGAATTTAAATCAACTAATAGTACTTGTCTTTCTTCATCTTTAGGAAAACGGAAAAATGAAACATTCTTCATTTTCATTCTTGAATTTCACAAGAACTTACAGCGCAAGTTAGATGCAGTCTTGCCTTTCCGATAAACAAACTGATTCTCTTTGCGTGGGAACATAAAGAGCACGTGGCTGATGGGAGATGCTCTTAACACTTCATACATCGTCATGCTTGGTTTCAAGCTTGATATGCTACTCCATCCAGTAGGGTTTTTTTTAACATTGCGCAACGGCAACAAAAAAAGATAGGGAGCTTCACTACTTTGTATTGTGATTTAGCATGCAAAACGACACACGAGTGCCGTTTTCCTTGATTGTTCCGCTATTTTGCTCATTATTGCTCCGAACTGAAGATCTCGGAAAGAAATCAACTCAAAATTCTATTGGAAAAAATAACAGAAACGGCTAGAAAAACATAATTATTAGGATGTAGGTGAATATTTTGCTGGCAAAACAGCCTGAATGTATCTTGGAATAGACGTGAAGGCAAAGACTTATATCTTCTTGATTGTTTCTAATGGGATATTGATCATTATTGAAATTAGGTTCGCCCGGAGTTATTGATGAATCAGGATAGAGGGCCAATCAGAGTTTCCCCTTTGTTCAGCCTAGTAGAGGAGTATTGTAGAGGAAATAGACCAATTAGAGTTGATCATTCAGATGACTCAGGGGAGGGGGAACTTATTGGTTATTTTCTATTCAGATTATTTTAGGTTCCTCTGGTGAAGATCACAAGTGTGATCCAAAAAAGCTTTTTTAGGGTTTGTTTTTTCAATTTATGATGGTCTAAGAGGTAATTCGTTTTATGATTAGTTATAAGGAACTTAAATGAAATCCCCAACAACAGGTCCACTCGAACACTGTAAAGTTCTCGTTTATTTTTGCGGAATGCTCGACGATATCACAGATTATAAAGAAATTAGGATGCTGCAAATCAATACTATTTTTTATTTGCACTGGTAACTTAACAATCATCATCATGATTTTTCTGTTTAAGCAGGTCCTTAAATGTCCCTCCACCATCTCTCTCGCCTGTTCTTTTCTGTTTATCTCTTCATAGCATCCTCCTTTCTTTCAGTCATCTTTAGGCTCTGTACACACAGGGCAACTACTTTATGCAACTTTAGTTGTTCAAGTGGTTTGAGATGCAATTGTTTTGCAACTTTACTTGCAAACTGGTTGCTGTTGTCCGCAGACAGATCAATATTTAGTTCATTGAAATAAAATTTGCTTCAGTGAATGAAGAAGACATGAACAAAACTGTAGTGAGGTGTTTCGTTGACATTCTATGTCAAATTATTATTAAGTGTACTGGTAGTGATGAAGAAAACATTATTGCTTATAAACAATATTGAAAACTGCGATGATGTTGAAAATGCGATGATGTTCTGGACTCATCCTTGCATTGAAAAAAAAATTAAATGGACTTTTTTTGTATGTTTTTCCATCTCTTGGACTAATTTTTTATTCACCACTTGATCATTCATTTTAGAGATGAAAACCAAATGCACTATGATCTGAAAACAAAATGAAAGGTTGCGCAACTACTTTTTGACACAAAGTTGGCTTGCATTTGATTGAAATGAAACCGATTCCAAACCCGTCACTTTGTAAACGCATCATGTGTAGCATTCCAGCTCACATAGGTGACTGATTGCAAAACAGTCGATTGTTCAACTGTTGACAATTAAAATTGCAAAACAGTCTGCTTCGTGCAGAGGCCCTTTGGTCTTCTTTCCTTCAACAAACACTCTCTTCTTAATGCGTGTCCTTTCCAATTTCTTTTCCTTCCTGTAATAATGATCAGCAACCTTTTTTCTTTTCCTATTCTTCTCACCACTTCTTCATCTTACCAATGAATCTTTAATATCGTTCTCCAGATCGACATCTCCAGTGCCTCAGTTAATTCCCCATCTCTCTTTAGTAGTGTTCATGTTTCACAATCATACAAGATGATACTCCACATTAATTATTCTTTTCCGTAAGGTTAAATCCATCTTACTAATTAGTAGATTTCTTTTTCATGTGAATGCTTCTTTTGCCATCCTGATTCGTAATCTAATTTCTTTCTCACTTCTCCTGTTCTCTGTAATTCCACGCCAAGAATTGCTATAATATAAAAAATAAAGGAAAATTTAGAATACCTATTTTTACCATCTATCCTTTCTATGCCTCTTTTACCTTTTCAGAGTCGATGATGTTAAATAACCATTGCGATCTACATCTATTTGAAATTTAACATAGCAGGGGATCAGCTTATCAGTGCTGTTGGCTTCCGAGCTGGATCTTATTTTAGCATTTTGAAATAAATGATTATTGTATATTATATTTGCACAAAAAAATACCCCCCCCCCTTCCTACTGCCAGTGTTCCAGCCCAATCTTTGAATTTAAGTGTGGCCCTCTCAACACCCAGCCAAATACAAATTTCAAATTTAAGCCTCGAATTGATAAAATAAAGAAGATTTAGCATGGTGAACAAAACTGAAAGACCTATGACTTTATGAATTTGGCTTACAGCGAAAGCCAAATCATAGAACTATTATTGAATCAGGGCTGAACTGCTGATTAGATGAATCTTGATTAGATTTTGAAAAATTACTGAAAGAGTTAGCTGTTACTTGCTGCATTGAACTTTGTACGTTCGAGCTGCAAAAAATCTGATTACCCATTGCAGATGCAAGGATTACCTTCATGTGTCTTCAAATCCAATACCGTTTGAAAATGGTAAATATAATTAATTAAGAATAACAATAATTCCAATGTAGACATTGCTGTGAAAAATGCAAATGCACACCAACACCTGAGGGGCAATGCATTCTGCCTTGGTACGGCCAAGATTGTTGAGAAATACCAGTGTTTAAGCTAGTTTTGAATTAGAATAAAGACTAAATTTTTTTTTAATAAATTTTTTGAAACAGTAACAAACTCTAAAAATTCTGGATCTATGGTAAGCATACCACTTTAAAATGTGCTAGCACATGATGACACATTAACTTATATTCTTTTATAATGATAAAAGCTGACTATTATTTGGCTAAGTGAACTTCTTATAGATAAAATTTGCATACCCAAGCAAAGCACAATTTGCAGCCATTCTCAGTATTCTCCCCAGGCCCTTTCAAAGGGGCACTCTGCCCAGCTGGTTTTGGACACGACCCAACTTTGTTTGATGAATGAAAAAGTTTATGACATTGAATAACATTTTGATTGTTTTTAACTTTTATTTACCCAGCTGTTTCATCTTCCACTCATTTAAATAGTTTTTCTGAGGAGAAACACTGAAAACTTGGTTGGTATTCAATTTGCTCATTCATTGATAGGCATATTCTCAAACCAACACAACAACATTATTTGAGTACAGAACAGAATACAATGGAGGACATAGTATGGGAGGAAAATGTAATTTTCTTTTTTTCATTTCGCATGCATTTGACAGTGAAGTAATGAAGTAATTCTTAAATTGTGGACAAATATAAGAACCAAATTTTACGAAAACGTTTGACTACCGGTGTATATATATATTTTTTGCATCATAACAAAAGTGTCTTGTGCATTCTCCAGTTCAAAGGGTTTTCACCAGTTGGAAGTTGTTTAGGCTGGTGAACAAGGAATAATTAATGTGGTGGAGCTCTATTGCCTTTCACATAGTTAGTAAAGGACAAACTCAAACATTCATGTCGCAGTGGGATTTGATCTGCAACTTGAGGATCTTGAGACCACTGAAACCTGCATTCACTGATCTGGTAGTATTATATACAAGATGGCCTGGGAGGAAAGGTCAGTATTTCGTGTGATTACAGAATGAGTTATTCTAAGTCATAAACTTTATAAAAACATTTCTTTTACAATGGCTTCTGAGATACAGCTATTTGAAATTAAAATGAGAAATTACGAAGTTTCTAATAGGGTTTTTATTTTACTCTCTCAACATTCTAATAACTTTATCATAGCAAATTTTTGAATATTCCACCATGTACATCAATGCATTTTTCAGTTTTTTTGAGAATGTGGCGAGTTGCACACCTGAAGGCATCTTCATATTCTCTTATTTGGTCGACAGCATCTGTTATATGGGCAATAAGCTCATGTCTTGTATTGACTGTATTTTTATAAAATATGCACTTTAACCAATCCCACAAGAAGAAATCCAAGGGAGTTAGATTGGATGATCTTGGTGGCCAAATAACTGTTCCACCAAGACCTATCCAGCAATTAATAAAAACTACATTTAAATGTTCTCGCACTTCGTATCATTCTACAGGGTGAATACAAAAGTCTAAACCCCCCTTTTATTTTTTGAACCGAAGCAGATATGTCAATTTTGACGAATCCAATGAATAGGAAGTTGCAGGTGGCCTATCCCATGGTGCACTTTTCATCATCCCAAATATGCAAATTAGGATACCTTCAAAATTTATCTCAAAAACCGTAAGGGATAGAGAAAAAAACCCAATTGCAAACTTTTGTTCAGCATAAAAAAACAAACAAAACAACAAAAAAAAAATCATCCAAATCGGCCCAACCAATCACCCACAATCACATGGTGAACTGTTTGTAGCTTACAAACAGTCACACTGCACAAAGGCTTTGTAACCTAATACCCC
Source organism: Rhysida immarginata (assembly GCA_023313115.1). NCBI lineage: Eukaryota > Metazoa > Arthropoda > Chilopoda > Scolopendromorpha > Scolopendridae > Rhysida > Rhysida immarginata. The sequence goes on along the minus strand of JAHWFO010098775.1, from coordinate 619,943 downwards.
ATCTACACTACAAAGCTAGACAATTGTTAAGCTAGGGGTGTGTTTCGATAGACTCATGGACCTCGTGATAGTAGGGTATTCTCTCTGAATCGTTTCGATGGGTTTTCTTGAGGTGGTCTCACCTGTTTCGATAGAGCCGAGAACCTCACGAGAAGAGAGTCCCCGGGCCACACGAAACGGTCTTATCTTTTGAGATCGTGCAGCTTTGTGAGAACCGATCCTGCTTGTTTAAAGATGGTGGCAGCCACTGAGATTTGGATGGTTAGATCGGGTATCATGGTATTTGCAGAGCTATAACTCTATAAATTACAGTCAGTGCTGGAATTGAACAAGAAATAAACAGTAATGAACAAGAAATCTCTGATACGGCACATGAAGAAAGTGTGAAAACTGAAAGTGAAACAGTGCCTGAACAAAGGTTATCTCTCAGTAGCGTCTCGATTGCATGATCGTGGCGATTCTCACTTTAGCTCACTGGCCACAGCTACACGAGCCTGTGAGTCTATGGAAACACGCCTTAAGTTTGCTCAAGTGTAGGTTAACTTAGTGCTATCCCCCTCTGAAGCTAACTTTCAGGTGATAATATGAATTAGTGACATGGATTGATACTAATCCTTGAAACTACTTTTCTGGTGAACTGCTAGGAATAGTCAGCATTGCTACCTGATGGATTTTTTAAATTAAATTTTAATTAAACTATTAATTGTTATTTTAAAGTAATTGTTGATTAAATTTATTTCATCATTTATTGAGTTAAACTTTCCATTATTTATTAATAAAAATTCCATCAGTTATCTTATGCAAGGCTAACCAAGAAAAGCTACTATCCTCATTTCTTGAAAAAACTGCCCTGACTGGGGGCTCTAAAAAGTTCCAGGCCACTATACATTCGTACAATAGTTCATCCAGCCTTAGTTTATGCGACATGTAAACAAAACCCAATCACGTATCCTTGCGCAGTCTGCTGTGATTAGAGGAATCGATTTATCTTCTCCCTGATACACGTGGCTTGGCAAGGCTGGATGAATCCCTATCTTTGTATCCTTTAATCCAGTAATCCCTTTATTCTCAAGAGATGCAATTGAAATTCTTGAGGGATTTTTACTAGTTATTAAAAAAAAAAAAAGATTATCTTAATGGAAAGCTAGCAAAAAAATGAAAAGCAGTTGCTTACGATCTTCACTCCTCCCTCCGGCTACTGTGACCATCATACAGCAGTCCTTAATCCAGATTCATCCAGGGACCCAACTTGTCAGCCTCAGGTCATACAGGCCCTGGATGGACGTATTGGATTAAAATTAAGAAATAAATTAAAATAAAAAAATATTTATATGCAAATTTTATTTTATACAAATTATACATGAAAATTAATTTATGAAAATCATATGATATATGATTTAATAAAACAACATTGAAACATTTTTTACATTAATTTATGAAAATCATGACATATTATTTAATGTAAATTATATATTAAATAATTATCAAGCAAGAAATATATTGATGATTTTCTAAATATCATTATCTATTTTATAAATATCGTTGATTTTTCAATAAACAATCTTAAATAAAAGCATTTGGGCTCCGAAACACATTAGTCTTCTTATGAATACAGACAAGGCACATGTTTTCTTTCCTGCATGACGTACTTAATCTTGACCATGGAGAAGACTTAATCTCTAATCCCTTAATCCCACCAGAGTTCTGGAGCTTTCTCCATGTCTACCTTTTTTAATATATTTTTTTAAAAATTGGTCAATTTATGTGTAATTTATTTTGTTTTTATTGCGATAAATAACATTGAATGTTTTTAGTTGTTTTCAGAACTGATTGTTATTATAGTTTTAAGTCTGTGTTCCCAAACTAAGGATGGGATGGACTAGAAGTGCAGTGCTCTTTTATTTGTTTCATTATGTAAGTTAACAATAGCTACATTCAAAAACTTCGTGCTAGTCGTGTTAAGCATGTCGTATTGCTAAAATCTGACGTCACTTCCTGCACGAACTGTTCCCATGTTGCAAAACGCCTAGCACGGAGCATGGGCTTTTTTCATCTGTGTTCGTGCTAGCTCTCTAGCATGACATTGACGCTCATCCTCCTTGTGCCATTGCTCCCCTCTTATGAAAAGCTGTAATAGCAGAAAAACATTGCTTCCCTAAATATTTTAGAGTTATATGAATTAATTGCATCATCGTGCCATGAATAATTGGTGTGGAAGGAACTCTATTTGTTAAAGAACATCGAACTGAAATCGGAAAGAAACAAGGTTATTTGTGATAATCGGAGAAGATTGGGTTGGCAGTAAAGTGCCTATCGCTAAGGGCACCACTATCTTCATCTGGCAGTTAAAATTGTAACTCTGCTCATAATTAGGATTTTGCTGTGTAAAAACGTGGATTTGTTGATAAAGCTTGATTCGCCTTGAATGTGTGTAAAATGATCATGATCATGAATTATAGTATGAATATGGTATTCGTAGACATGTGAAAAGCTTCACCAATTAGCATCTTTTTTTCAAATAGGCATAGAATTGCTGATTCAGATACGTTTATGCTCGATTGTTAAGCAGCTTGCTTGCTTTGATGGTACATGCCATCTGCCAATCATGCTCTAAAACAACATACATTCATTCAAAAATTATCTCTAGCACGGGTCGTTCTTTAGCTGAACAAGACGCGCGTAATACGACTAGCATGGAGTTTTGAATGTACCTAGTGTTTTCATCTCAAATTGTAATCGGGGTTCGAACTTTGTCCACACTCCAGTTTTCTTTCTCTCTTTTTTTTTTTTTTTTTTTCTCCTCTTTCTTTTGAGTTATTCATAATAGAACTTCAAATTGAGTGCATTAAACCAACACCACCTAAAAAGAAAGCCTGTGCACTGACTTCTTATGATCATGTAACAGTGTATGAATTTTCAGTGCACAGGCTTTCTTTCTATAGTCCAGCCAGCCTTTGTTTGTGTGAAATGTGATGGGTATGTTAATTGTTATGTATTATTTAATTTTTATTGAAACAATGTCCAACAATTGAAACTGTCATCACATTGCCTTCTATAAAATAAAATACAGCTCTCTTCTTATTCCGACTTCAACTCTTTAAAACACTGATTCTAAATGCAGTGTGAATGAAATTGATCTTTATTATGGGTTTAGTGGTTGTAAACTTGTATTTTATTTATAAATTTATAAAATACAAATAAAAAAATTAAGATTGAATAAGATTGCAGAAATGTTAACAGCTAACAAAAATGATTCAGATACACAGTTCAACATAATTTATGAGATATCTTTTCTGAAATGGGCAGTCATAAAACTGAGGCTTTACCAATTTGGACAGGTTGTCAGCTACGAATTCAAAATGACTGATAAAATTGAAGGGGGGGGGGGGGGGTCAACAAAAACAAAATTGTTTTAAATTGTGATTGATTGTGATTACTAAAGATGAAAATTTCCAGTTAAGGAAAAAATAAATATTCAAATGTTAAATTGAATTAATGGAAACTTTGAGTCTGGCTTTTAAATGATTTTAAGTTTAACAGATGTAAATTGTGCAGAACATTTCCTTAATGTTTAGTTCCATCATTTTCTGCACATAATTGAAATAGCAGACTATTTCAAAATTTTTCCACATTTACCGTATAGTAAAAACATCCAAATGCTTATTATCACAAAATGACATACAGTAAAACTCCTCAAATCTGGAATCAGTGGGACCAAGGTAGGTCTGGATTTTACGATTTTCCAGATTTCACGTCAAAAATAGCAGACAAGATGGTGGCTCTCTTTCGCAGTGTATGTATGTACTGACGTTTATCACTTAATAAATGCAGATAAATCATTAATATAGTGATTTAAATGAAGAATGTATTAGTATATTGGAAAAAGATTTTTATTATTATTTTATTTTTTTAGTTTGCTTACAGTACGGACCCGGTTGAGCGTGAAATGGCTCCATTGTGGTTTTTCCTTGGCTCCCAAATTCTATTTCTGGTTTCACGAATCTCTTTGCAATTATTGACTATTTATTATTCAGTTAACGACATTTATGGTATTAGTATATATAAGTTCGAAACTTTATGGAGAATTCACTCTTTACTCGAATTTCCGTCTCCTTGTCCGTTGCCGAAGGAAGCCAGCACGATGAAGTTTCAAAAGCAAAATTGTCGTGTCGGCGATTAACATGCTATTGTTATCGCGCACGATCCTCATTATTGTAGTGGTGTTTGTTTCTATATTGTCTATCCATTGTTGTGCCCACCATTGTCGTCGTTGTTGATGTTTTGTAAACGAACGTTCGCCAGCCATTCCACTCTCCCAGCCGTAATCGTTTCGATGACACGCCAGTCATCCATTCCACCACCACGAATGCACGTCGGAGCCGGACACTTTACCACCAGGTAATCCATATTCCATAGTCTAGTCCTGTACCATCCCATCGAATCCCCCACAGAAACGCAACAAATTTTGGTGTCAGAAGTGGGATTGCTCATTTAAATGCCATCAACGAACGCTCCGACGCCGCTGGAAGTGAACGCAGCTCCCATCGCCATCTTGAGTTGAAGAAGAAAAAAAGAACGCGTTCACAGTTAAAGTGCCACAAACAAACATAAAAGAGACATTACTAACAAGGACTTACTTACCTTATCAGTGACAAATCCACGATGGCCGTACCACCCGAATTAATGCAGGAACTCTCAAAGATGATCGCCACAGCCCTGCACGTCGCCACCGACACGGCCGTAGCCCAGATGGCAACGGCGTCCCCCGCTCCTGGCGCAGAGCGTGCTGCGGAACTAGCCTCGCCGCGGCCTCCTCCATTTACCATGCCGCCGTTCCGAATGGACGAGGAGACGTCCGTTGGAGAATATTTCAAGAGATTCGAGTGGGCGTTGCAACTCTCGAATATTCCCACTACCCAGTATGCCGCTTATGCACGAGTACACATGGGCGCGGAATTAAACGGTGTACTGAAGATCTTGGCAAGCCCAAAAGAACCAGAGGCGATTCCCTACGAGGAACTTAAAGCAATATTGACTGGCCACTACGATCGTCCACGAAACAAGTATGTTGAAAGCATCAAATTCCGGACTGTTATTCAACATCCAGAAGAATCAGTGGCCCAGTTCGCACTCCGCCTACGTAAAAGTGCAGCACACTGCCAATATGGTGACTTTCTAGACCGGATGCTAATAGAGCAATTCCTGCACGGTCTTCGCTCCCCCGAGACACGTGACGAAATCATCGCCAAACAGCCAGATGATTTTGACAAGGCATATGCTATCGCCCAAAGTCTAGAAGCCACATGGGCCATCGGGAAGGCTGTAAGCCAACCAGCACCCGAGGCTACGAATAAACTTGGATATGAAGCTCCAAGTACCAAGTCAAACCATCGTGGGAGGAGTCGACAGAAAAAGCCTCTTCGAGCGAGTGCGAGCAACGAGCGCAATCGTTCCGCAACAAGTCGCCATTCCAGCAGCAACAGAACCAAGACTGTGCCAAAACAGCCGTGTGGCAGGTGTGGTGGTCTGCATTGGGCAGACACCTGTCGTTTCAGAACTGCAACCTGCTACTCCTGCCAGATGACCGGACATATTGCCAGAGCCTGTCGTGCCAAGCCTAAGGGTACCTGTCGTACCCCACCCAATGAAACGCCAGTTCCAATAGACCGAGTCCAGACACTGAACCAGATCTCGTCTCCAAGGCAGGCACCTTCCCACACAAATGTGATAGATGTTACGATTGACGGCAATAGTCTGCAGATGGAGGTCGACACGGGGGCACCTTGTGGTATCGTTGGTGTCACCCGTCTACGCAAAATCAAACCACGAATACGCCTGCAGAAGACTGACCGTCAATTCCGAAGCTACACTGGTCACCAGGTGCGTTGCCTCGGAAAAGTAAGAGTGCGAGTGACCATTGGCAGCACTACCCGTAATATGGATCTCTATGTGGTGGAAGGAAATTCTACGGGATTAATGGGTCGCGAATGGATCGCCAGTTTTGTCCACGAGATCCAATTCGACAAATTGTTCGCACCCATTCAAGCCATCCAAGAAAATCCAGCCAAGGGACTTTTAACCAAGGAACAGCAATACCAACTGGACTGTGTAGTGAGAGAATTTGACCACATCTTTCAAACCACAGCAGGGAAACTAAGGGGGCCACCAGCTTCAGTCCATCTCGTGCCAGATGCCACCCCTGTCTTTGCTAGAGCAAGAGATGTCCCACTTGCTCTACGAGATCAATATGCTGCCGCCATCGAGGAAAAAATCAAAGCTGGTTTTTACGAACGTGTCGATTTTTCCGAGTGGGCTTCGCCAACCCACGTAGTGGTTAAAAAAAACGGTGCGCTGCGAATCACTGGAAACTACAAGCCTACGGTCAACAAGCAGATGATCGTGGATGAGTACCCGATCCCTAAAATAGAGGATATATTTAACAAAATGAGAGGGGCTGGGTGGTTTGCTCATCTAGACATCACGGATGCATACACCCACTTACCAATCGACGCCAAATTCCGGGAGGTTCTGACTCTGAACACGCCGACCCATGGACTGGTGAGACCAACTAGAGCCGTTTATGGTGCCGCAAATATACCAGCGTTGTGGCAACGTCGGATGGGGGAGGTGTTCCGAGAAGCAGAAAATGTGGTCAATTTTTTTGACGACATCATTGTGTTTGCCCCGACATTTGACAAGCTAGTGGAAGCGTTACGCCAAACGCTACGTCGGTTGGACCACCACGGATTCCATCTTAACCGTAAAAAGTGTATCCTCGCAGCCACGTCACTGAACTGTTTGGGACATGTTATTAATAAAAATGGCCTCCATAAATCAAATGAGCATATTCTTGCCATACAAAGAGCGCCCATACCATCGTCTTCCGAGGAGTTGCAGCTCTTCCTGGGGAAAGCGACCTACTACAGCGCCTTTATTCCAAATCTTTCCCACAAAGCAAAGCCACTCCGAGAAATGCTGGGCCATGATAAATTCGTGTGGACCGACAAAGCACGAAAGGCCTATGAGGAGCTCAAGACCATCCTCATCTCGCCGCAGGTCCTCACCCAATATGATCCCTCTCTCCCAGTCATTCTCGCCACAGATGCAAGTAGCTTTGGATTAGGGGCTGTATTGAGTCACAGACTAGCCAACGGCAAAGAAAGACCCATAGCATATGCCAGCCGATCTCTTTCGGAAACGGAACGGCGCTATCCCCAGATAGACAAAGAAGCCCTTGCCATCGTATGGGCTGTTAAAAAATTTTTTAACTATCTGTACGCAAGAAAATTTGAGTTAGTCACAGACCATAAGCCACTAACTCAAATATTTCATCCACATAAATCTCTCCCAACCCTGTGCATTAGTCGCATGGCCAATTACGCAGAATATCTGAGTAATTTTAACTATTCCATTTCTTACAAGCCAACAAAGGACCATTCAAACGCCGACTATTGCTCTCGCATTACGTCTATTAACAGGGTAGAAGAAGAAGAGGAAGATGGATTTGAGGGATTTGTGATCCACCAAATGAGCCAGTTACCCATTCGGCCAGAGGACATCGCCAAAGCCACAAGAAGCGATCCAAGACTGGGTCGAATTGTCCAGGAGCTAGCTCGAGGACGGGATCTAAGTCGCTCTGGTTTCAAAGCACCCGAAGACAGGTATACAACGAGCGCTGGTTGTCTACTCTACGAACATCGAGTAGTGATTCCACCACCACTACGGCAACCAGTCCTAGATGACCTCCACACCGGCCATCTAGGGATGGGCAAGATGAAAGGCCTTGCCCGCTCGTTCGTATACTGGCCCGGTATTGACGCTGACATCGAACGCACCGTCAGAACGTGCGCTCAATGTGCAACGACTTCCAGCGCACCTCCCCAGTTTCGTACCCACCATTGGGAGTATCCCAAGGGGCCATGGGAAAGAATCCATGTGGACTATGCCGGACCAGTGTCGGGGAAAATGCTTCTGATAGTAGTAGACGCGTACAGTAAATGGGTGGAAGCGAAGGTAACTTCGTCGACGACCGCGACAGCCACCATCGACATCCTGGATGAGCTGTTCGCGAGACACGGAATACCAACCACCGTGGTCTCTGACAATGGCCCCCAGTTTGTCGCCGATGAATTTACGACGTACCTGAAAGTGCGAGGAGTACGATTCCACAAACGCACAGCGCCATACCACCCATCCACCAACGGGCAAGCTGAGCGCTATGTACAGACGATAAAATGTGCATTGAAAGCCATGGGTACGACGCCAGCCAGCTTGCAACGAAACCTTAACACGTTCCTGGAACGTTATAGAAGAGCGCCACATGCCACCACGGAGGAGTCTCCCGCAAAATTGTTTTTGGGAAGAGAACTGTACACTCGTCTGGATATGTTACGGCCACAAGACGTAAACCAGCGAGTGCAACAGCGTCACCAAGCTTCGTTCTCACCCAAGTTCAGATCACTTCGGGTTGGGCAACCAGTCTATGTGTCGTCAGGGAATGTTTCCCAAAGAAAATGGCTTCCAGGTGTTGTCAGTCGTCGCTTAGGAGATCTCCACTACGAAGTGGCGGTTGACAACAGTTATTCGAAACGCCACATCGATCAGCTTAAGCCACGAGACATAGAACGCCCAGGTGCGCCACCCCGAGAAGGAACGGGGAAACCAGCAACGCCTCGACGGGTGCGCTTTAGCGAGTGCGCTTCCCCAGCAACAGTTTGCCCAACCACCCCAACCGAGGTGATCCCGGTTGCCGCCGATTTTGAACTAAGTACCACGGCAGCAACTCCATTGCCAGCGGTCGAGGACTCGCCGCCAGACTTGTGCGACTTCCCCGAGCCAATTGAGCCGCATCAACTGGGTGCGGAAGAGAATGAACTTCCAGTGCGCTCTGAAACAGACACCACGCGTCGTAGAGACCAACCGACGCAGAACTCAGTATCTCTCCGGCGCTCCGGTCGCACCCGGCATCCGCCCCAGCGGTATTCGCCTAGCTAAGTGCGACGGGAGGAAGTGTCGTGTCGGCGATTAACATGCTATTGTTATCGCGCACGATCCTCATTATTGTAGTGGTGTTTGTTTCTATATTGTCTATCCATTGTTGTGCCCACCATTGTCGTCGTTGTTGATGTTTTGTAAACGAACGTTCGCCAGCCATTCCACTCTCCCAGCCGTAATCGTTTCGATGACACGCCAGTCATCCATTCCACCACCACGAATGCACGTCGGAGCCGGACACTTTACCACCAGGTAATCCATATTCCATAGTCTAGTCCTGTACCATCCCATCGAATCCCCCACAGAAACGCAACAAAAATGACAACCAATCAGAAGTGTATGGCTTCTAAAAACTTGTGATGGTTCATTTTCAACACAAACACTGCCTCAACTGAAGATAAGTCATTTACTACTTGTAAAAATTCTCCCATCTAGTTGCCATCTACTGAAACCTCACAAAAGCAAAATCAACTTTTGATTTTAATGTTCGCATTCACTTTCTATTTGCACAACGGCTGCTAGAACACGTGTAAGATTGCTTCAGTATTTTCTTTATTGGACATAAAATTAAAATTGAAAATTTACTTACTTACTTTTCAAACCCACTTATCCGTTAGCGTCGCAGGGGCAGCAGCCCTATGGAGGATCTCCAGCGATCGCGATCTTCTGCCATCAGGCGCATGTCCTCCCTGGTAATATCCAAGCGACTCAACCCCAGATTCTCCATGTAGTCTAGCCACCTGGTTCTAGGCCGACCCCTTGGTCTCTTACCTACCGGCTTGGAAAATAACAACTGCCTAGAAAAAAGAAAAAAAAAAAACGTGGATGGAAATTCAGGGGGAAAAAAAAAGTAAATTCTCTGTAAAGTTTTAAATATGAAACAGGTATGTACATAATCATAAATGTCAAGAGATAAAAAATAAATGGTCAAAAATCGATAAAGAATCCTCTTGAAAAATTTTTGGAAACCGGAAGTAGAGGTCTGGAGCCAAGCCAAACAACCTAGATTTCTGGAAATTCTGGATTTGAGGAGTTTTACTGTATTTTGGTATCTTTGACAAATTGAGGCATTCTTAATTCATTTATGTCAAGACTTTGACTTTTGAAGGCATGCTCTATAATTGTTGATCTTTCATGTCAGCTTAACATCAGCAGATTAACAAGAAATAAGATTTCAACAAGGAGCAGTTTGCAATCGTCAGCCCTGTAGTGGCCAATGACTGAAGCTTCACATATACCCCCTTTGGTGGCCATAGTGGAACATCAGATGATACCTTATAAGCATGGCAGCCAACAATGGGTAGAGGTATCGACAATCATAGTTTTGGAACAAAAAAGAATGAGAGATGCGTGCAAACGTTGTCATGCATTAACAATATGGTAGATCATAGAAAATTGTCGACAGCAGCGGATGTGTAGTGAATAATTCGTCATCGCCAGGCCACTAGCCCACCATCGTCTGCAAGTTCTGACCAATGCTATAACACCCTGTCGAACTGAACAGTAAAATACACGTACGCAGGGTTCTCCCCAGGCCCTTTTTAACGGGCGCGCCGCCCGACTGATTTTGGCGTCCGCCCGGCTGAATACACGAAAAACTACACAAAACTGCATAATATTTTATTTGTTTTTCTTTTTAATTTTTGTCCGCCCAGTTATTTTAGCTTACCGCCCACCTGATAAAATTTTCTGGGGAGAACACTGCGTACGTTCTGGAGGAAGCCAGCGAATATCGGGCAACTCTTCCTGCTACCTATCAATATGAGATTATTTTTAGCCTAGGAAGCAAAGTACTTAGACATTAGATTTAAAGTCCTTTCTGGAAAACCTTATAATTGTGTTAACGTCTAGAGTTGTGCTTTGTTAATGTTCATTGTAGTTTATTTTTCCTGTAGAAATATGAGAGTTTTTTTCTGTAGGCTACCCATTAGTATGAGAAGCTAAATGACGATTCTTTTGTTTGAATAAAATCTTGTAAACATTCCAAGGAGGAGCCTTTAGCAGAGAAGCAGAAATACATTTACCGTATATATTTAATAATAAGCCCCCCCCCCCCAAGTTTTTTAATCAAAAAAATTGATTTTCTCAAACGAAGTGTGTATAAAATGTAAAAAAGCTCGTATCTTATTTCCTTTCTCACCATTTCCAATGGAATGACATATCACATGCCATATGTTGCCATAATTCTAACGACCAAGTGAGTGTCACCCCTGCAATTCCAACCCTATTGGAACAATTGGGCCTAAACTTCATATTAAAGTAGATCTTGCCTAGAGGAATCTGTAAACTGAATTTCACTCTCTTTACTTACTTAAATAGCACATAGATCTTTTGCCCTCTCTGAATCTCACCAGTAATTTCGACCCCAGTGCACCAATCAAAACAAACTAAATAATGAAGATGACATGCCCATAGTAATGTACATTTCGAATTTCAACCTTCTACCTCAAAAAATGTAGAAATTATGAAGAGGGTGGATGGACATTATAAAACAATAAGTGGCTCCATTCTTCCGTTACTTAATGATATATTTTATGAGCACTTCAGCAATCGTGAGTCGACAAAGCGATTTCACGTGCGCGTGCTGATGTCAATAATGCCTAAAAGATGAACAGAGAGTGACCATATATTCATTCTTGACAAATCGATTATTTTATGACATGCCATTCTCTTGGTATTCTTTACAGTCATTGTGTTAGCATGCAAATTCAACTTGAAGGGGTCCACGAAAAATTCTGAAAAGTTGATACGGCCGAGCTAAGACTTTGATGGTCATATTTCTGAAAACAGAATTTGAAAAAGTTAATCATTGTCAAGTTATCGTGCAAACGGCAGACGGCCGGATAAACGTACAGACTAAGGGTGCTAAAACTCCTAATAAAGGGAAATGCCTGCAGCACTTCTTCATCTCTTGGGATTTATTTTTTCGGTTTAGCAGAGTTTGGGAGGTTATAGACTTCTTGTTTATTGGCCAGAGCGTTGTCTCCTTCCGTAATGTGTGGCACATCCCATAGCCGATAATGTGGGACGTTTCACTATCGGTCGGTACTAATAATAGTGACTTATTGTTTCATGTTCAGATAGTTTCCATTTCTTCAACATTGCATGTAGTGTTCAATTGTGGAGATTAACCTACTGTTAACTTAACAATCATAGCATAAGAACTTGTTAATTACTTTTTAAAAATTCTTGGTTTTTTTTTTGTTTTTTTTAATTCAGAACTTTTGTGTAATGAAAGTTCCCAAACAAGAAAGGAATTTCAAAAAAAAAAATTTGAATTTAAAGAAACATTTTTTAAAATAAATTTTAAAGAGTTTGTTATTTTTATTTTTCATTAGGGGTTCCATTTTGACTGAAGTCCAGTTAAGTTCATCAAATAAGTTAGAAACATGTAAAGTACTGTTAGTTTTAGGTAAGTTGAGATTTAAAATTTTTTAATTCTTGATAATCAGTAATTGCTCTGCTATTTTGTTTTAATTTATAAAAGGTAGTACCTGTGAAAAAGCAAATTTTTAATGCATTTGTTTTCTCCCAAGAAATTTTTATCAGGTGGGTGGAAAGATAAAATAGCTGGGCAGACAAAAATTAATAACACAAAACATTATGCAGTGTCATAGCCTAAGGGTGGGATCGCGATTTCTCGACCTTGAGAGAGGAACATGGTCTTCTCACTTAAGGAATGAGGTGCAAGGTCTCCTAAAAAAAAAAAAACTCTATTCCTTTCATGCTTGCGTTTTCTTTCCCTCCTTATATGAGTAGCCCTTTGACTTTTCCTCGAGAAAACTAGTTGTTATTGGTTTGAGAGTATTTTTAATGGAAATGACAAAAATTTCATGGGGAAAGCATCACGTTGCTAAGCAACTTGTGTGCGGGATGCTTGAATCTATTTTTAAGTTGGAATTCACAATCAAATGTGAGATTTTTAGGAACGGATTCAACAGAACTACACAAAGGACAATTGACAACTTTTTCATCTCATGGCCGGGAAAAAACAAAATTTTTCACCCGTTGAATGCCAATTGCTGATGGATTATACAGGGTGCATAAGGTATTTGAGGACAGATTCATGTCAAGAAAGAAAACAAGAGATATAAGTCGAGATAATAACTTTATTATCGAAACATATCATGAGCATACACAAGAAACCTTCTTGTTATATGGCTATTCAATGAATCCGCCTTCAGCTTCTATAACTGCTTCAGTGCGAGATCGAAACAGTCGACATGCGCGAATCAAATGGTCACGGTTCATATTGGTCATTACTCGAACAATGGCAGCTTTCAATTCATCTTTGGTGTGTGTTCATTGACCTCTCTCTCCCCGACGCTCCAACGGATGGGGGTGGCCGTGGCCTGGTTGTCTTGTCGGTTAGCTCGCTGATCGATGGAGTTAAGCAACTTCAGGCGTGGCCAGCTGCTGGCTGGGTGACAGCCAGTGGCTTGAGGACCACTGCTGGGTGGGACGGCTATTTGGGGCACAGCTGTTGGGGGACTTTAGTCTGACCCATTTGCTGAGTGACCAGTGCTGGATATCCAGCAGCTGGTGATAGCCACTGGTTTGTTCGTCCACCAGCAGCTCTTCCATCATGAACCCCCCGTGCTTCGGAGGGCACGTTAAGCCGTCGATCCCGGCTGCTACTGTCATCTCGTAGCAGTCGTTAGTTACTGGGATGGCGCAAAACTCCCTCAAAGGAGTAAGTGCCGCAGATTATCGTTCTGCGATAATCTACCCTCTGTACAAGATAAGTCCAACGGATTCAGGTCAGGGGAGTTAGGAGGCCAAAGGTTAGGGGTTATGTGATCATAGAAGTTGTCAGCCATCCATTCCTTTGTCATGCGAGACTTGTGTGCTGGGGCAGAGTCTTACTGAAACACGTAAGGCGTACCGTGAGTGATATCTGATTTTTCATGGACAACATTTCTAGTTGTTCCTTCCGACACATGGAGATCTTTGGCAGGTGACCTCATGGATGTTCTGGGATTGTCATCGATGGCCTGCTGCACTTGCGGAATAAATTCAGGTGCATTGATGATGTCAGAGTGTGAGGCATGCTTTTTAGGCTTTGCTGCTGGTACAACATTGCCATCTTCGGTCTCCAACTCCTTCCACACTTTGCGACCTTTAGAAATTGTGATATCTCTAAATCGCTGTGCTCTGCCTTTATTGCCACGATTACTGCATGTTTCTTCATGATCTGTGTTGCTTGATGGTCTGCCATTTTGCTTTCCGGAAACGGAAAGGACATACAATTTACTATAGTGCAGCAGTAACCAAACGAAGGTGTGTCCTCAAAAATCTTATGCACCCTGTATAATAAATCTTATGCACCCTGTGTGTCCGTAATACTGAAATCCTTTAATAGATTGTAATTCTGCTATGGTGTCAGGATTTCAATTTTTTAATTAAAATTATCTCACAAAGCATCAAACGTATGGAATGAAGAATATTTACGATTCAATAAGATTGAAAAAAAAAAACAAAATAGATTATAAAAAAAAAAATTGTCTGTAATTCTACAACTTCGGTATCCGTACCAAACGCATTTGGTTTGCATGTGGCGTTTTATGTACTGGACATATAAAAAAAGATACTAGACAAAATGTAAATGCTTTCAACTGGAAAAATAACAAAGTGGATGTTTTATTCCAGATTCCCTGCTTTATTAGCAGCTTCTTCCAAAAAATACGTTTAATTCTGTGTAATAAAAATTTTTTTTCATTTCATTTACAAACATAACATCTTGTAACCTCCTACCCATCATGGGAAGCAGGATGCAAAGCGCTTTCTTGCCAGTGAAATCTTATACGAGCTGGCCATTGCCATTCACTTGACAACGTTGCTTTTCTTTGACTATGGTAAATCAAATAGATTGCCACTGACGATTTGGAAGCAAATTTAAACATAAAATTTATTTGTGTATAAGTGGGTAAATTAACTAATTTTTTCTAAATCTATTTAATAGACAGAAATAGTAGTCTAAAGGCTCTGTTGTTAAGGCTCTACGAGGCCTGTCCAGGAAGTATCCAGATTGAGGCTACAAAAAAAAAAAAAAGAAATACAGTTCGAACTCTCAAATGTTTAGTCAGCTTCAAAATAAGCACCATTTGCAGCAGCGCATTTAGCCCAGCGTTGCTGCCATTGGTCAAAACAAGTACGGAATGCCTCCTTTGGGATGGCCAAGAGCTCTGCCTTCGCATTTTGTGTTGTCACGTCCACATCCTCAAATCTCCGTCCTTTTGAGCACTTTCTTGTTCTTCGGAAATGCGAAGAAGTCGCACAGAGCTAGGTCAGGTGAGTAGGGAGGCTGCCTGACCTTAGCGATTGTGGTGTTTTGTAAAGAATTGCTGTGCTGTTTGTGCTGGAGCGTTGTCGTGGTGCAGCATTCAATCTACAGAAGCCCATATTGTTGGCTGTTTCCGTCGAACTGCTTCACCCAACCTCCTCAGCACGTCTTTATTAACTGTTTGTCCTTTTGTCATGTCGTTGCTCGATGTTTTCTGTCATTTTCAGCAAGTGACAAAAAAAGAAAAACGTTCTACTTTAGCGTGTTACAACAATTGCACGCAGCACTCTTAACAGCTGCAAATTTCATTAGGTCGTCAGCAGAAATGTCGTCACATGATTCGGATAGGAAAAAGGTGCAGCGAGTTCTACTTTTTTGTAGCCTCAATCCGGAAACTTTTTGGACAGGCCTCGTATTCTTGTTGGCTATGTTAACTTCTACACAGTGACTAATTTTCTCCATTAAAAAATAAATGGTGTTTCTTTCTGATATCCCCTTGTATAACAAAGAATAGCCATTCAGTGAATAGATTGCATGGAATTGGTGAATAGCCAATCAAAAATAGGGTTAAACATTAAAAAAAAAAAATACAGAGCGATTCAAAGTGAATGGTACGAAAGGAAAACATACAGAGGACTGCTATAATGAATTTATTTCACAAAAACTGACTAATTTGAATCATGTTGTTTACCTTATTTCTTTTCCTCCTTAAACATTTTTTTTGTTTGCCTTTGCAGGTGACAATGAATCAGGAAAGACAACTCTTATAGCAAAATTACAAGGAAATGAAGACCCAAAGAAAGGATCTGGTTTAGAATATCATTACATTGATGTTAGAGATGAATATAGAGATGGTATTTATCAGTTTATTTATTTCTTTACTTAATATGGTTCTTTATTTTTACTACAGTGGGCACCGCTTAGTGCAATCACGGTTAATGTTATCAATCGGATATTGTTATCAAATTTTTCCTTAAATATAGCAATAATGTTTGGATTAGCTCCCAAATTCCGCTTATAATAGCCACTTTTCATTTCCCTCTAAGCTAGTGGGCATCGCTGTCTACATAATCTCCCTGTACAATGAAGCACTTGTCCCATCATTTCACAAGTCCCTCAAAACCAGCAGTTTAAAATGCTTTGGGCTTCTGTCTGAACCAGGTGGAGAATTCCCTTTATACAGCTTTATCAAAAGTGATGCTCACCGGTTTTTTTCCTAGGAAAAATTATTCAAATAAATGAATACTCGATTTTTCAATGTGTCGATATTTTTTATTCAATAATTTTAAAACAAATATCGAATAAATAATGATTAATCGAATAAAAGTACAAATTCGGTAATAGTTATTTACAGTCGAAACCCGTTAATACGAAATCGTCGGGATCATAAATTTTTTTCGTATTATTTGGAATTCGTATTATCCATCAACTCTGATAACTTTTGAAATAAGCATAGAAAAATTATTGTTATAAAATACGTACATTTTATTCCGTTCCTTCAGTAAAAAACTGTTATATTGGTCTGTCTGCATGACATTACAAAATTTCTGCCTAAAACATTACAGTAAATTCTCGTTAATACGAAATCATGGGGACCAAGAAATTTTTTCGTATTATTCATATTTCGTATAAACCAACAATACTAAAAGTGTTATGAAAAAAGCACGGAAATAGAGTACTTTAAGTTAGAAATAATTTTTATTCATCTCTCCTAAAAATCTGTAATAACAATTTGTTTTCGCGCTAAAACAATTTTTTTTTCTAAATCACTATTGACTTTACAACATAATGTAAATAAGTCTTCAGGAACATCCTGACTGTACAATATATAAGATTTAAATTCCTCCATCAATTCTAACATTTTCTGATTTGATGGAGCAGATTGAATTGGTTCGTCGTCATCATCGCTCTCTCTGTCTACGCCATCATGCTTATCGTCCAGGCATTCTTGCACGATCTCTTCGTCAGTTAATATGTCAGAGGTGATGACGCCATCGTCGATCCTGACGAAATCTTCAAACGACATCGAGGCAAGTTTCTCTCTATAACTGGCATGACTTCTAAGCACCTCCCACTCCTCAAATCCATCAAAATCTGGCTCGTCTGGTTCTTCTGTAGTGTTAGAAAATCTTGCCTTTCTAAAGCAGTTAGGAATTACACTATCTGGGATCGTGCACCATGCTTCCGATAAGTTGATAATGGCGTTTAAAACATTCCATTTCTTTTGGTTCTTCGCTATTATCTAAATTGCGAACCATTTCTCTTACCATTTTTTTCCGGAAAATATTCTTTAGGGAATAGATAATTCCCTGATCTAATGGTTGTACGTGCGATGCTGCATTCGCCGGAAGTAATTTAACTTCCAGATTTGATAATTCAAGATTTGGTGGCATTCTGTGTGACGGAGCGTTATCTATAAATAAAATTGCATTTCTTCTCTCTTTCTTTAAATCATTGTTCCATAATTTCAAACACTGAAGAAATATTTCAGACGTCATCCACGCGCGTTTATTGTTGAAATAAATAACGGGCATATTTTTTACATTTTTAAAACAGCGTGGCCTGGCGAATTTGCCAATAACTATCGGCTTTTTCTTTTCAGTGCCATCCATATTTGTACATAATAATACTGACAACCGTTCTTTGCTACTTTTCCCTATGAAAGATACTGTAAAAATATTAGATACACGTACAATATTATCGGGGGAAAAATACAATAAAGTTTAAATGACGCATGCATACCTCCATGAC
Source organism: Rhysida immarginata (assembly GCA_023313115.1). Taxonomy (NCBI): domain Eukaryota; kingdom Metazoa; phylum Arthropoda; class Chilopoda; order Scolopendromorpha; family Scolopendridae; genus Rhysida; species Rhysida immarginata. Next base: position 601,915 of record JAHWFO010098775.1, on the reverse strand, counting down.
ACTTTTCGCCTTTTAAATGATAAGATTTCTCGGGCAGATTATAAAATAGGGTGGTTTCGTCAGCGTTGTAAATATTGTTAGGCGTATACTTTTCAAGCAGTTTTGGAAGAACTTTTTCCTTCCAATCATTTACAACATCTAAGTTAACAGCATTTGCTTCTCCAGCAAGTGAATGGTAGAAGAGTCTGTGCCTTTCCTTGAAGCGGGTAAGCCAACCACTAGAGCACGCGAAATTTTCTATGTTCAGCTGGTTTGCAAACTGGTTAGCTTTTTCTTTCAGAATATCGCCGCTAATGGGAATATTCTTTTGTCAATCCTAAAACAAATACAGCGTACAGTACATTATAGAAAAAAAAGCTTACAGTAATTTCTACAGTACTGTACTGTACTACACGTATACTGGAACAGAAAAACGTTAACTTACTTGTTTAAACCATGTTAAAAGTGCTATTTCCATGTCTTCGTGTGCTGCTCTTCACATTCGTTTTATTCTCAGAGTTCCACTCGATTCAGACTGTTGTCTAATCTTTTCCGAGTTTTTAAGAATCGTTGATAATGTTGACGGTGGAATTTCAAAGTCTTTAGCAACCTGCTCTTTTATAGCATTTGGTTTTTCCGCTGCATTCAGAATTTGTAACTTAAGATCTAACGAAAGATCCTTTCGTTTCCTTTTGCTTGAGGCTGACATTGAATAAAATTCCTGACTGTAATAAAATTGGATAACTAAGTTGTAGCGATGAGAAAATTGATTTTGAAACGATGTCGATATTGCACTTGTTTAAATAAAGATTTGAGTGCCATGTGACAGGATTTCAGATCTAGAATAGCTGAACCAATCAGATTTCGCGAATCAGATTTCCCGTTAGTTTGAAAGCACGTGATTCGGATTTCGCGCTAACCTCGAAGCCACGTGACAAAACAAATCACACATGCATTTATCTTACTTTTGACAGAAGCAATCACACATGAAATGACTTTGAAAATTATTTTTATTAACTTTACACTTCGAAATCTGAAATTTTATCATTAAAATTGTTCCTAAAAAGGCTATTTTTCAATAAAATTATGGAATTTTCCTTCGTATAAACCGTATTTTAATAAAAATATGTTCGTTTAAAGCAGAAAAATTTACGTAGTAATTGCTTTCTTGGGGACGGGTCACAAAATGTCTTCTTATTAACCGGAATTACGTATTAACTGGTTTCGTATTAACGAGAATTGACTGTATTTACTTTTGAGTATAATGTAAATAAACCATTAAGGAATGACATAACTAAGTACCGAAAGTTTAAACTAAACCATTCGCGGAACCATATTTTTAAACTGCCCATTGTTAACATTGTAAGTTTCGAATGAACCATAACGATACCATTAAACCATGTACCGTTGAACCAATTTCGACTATCATTAATTTTACAGTATATTCATTCATGACACATCATTGCAAGTCGTTTGATATATTACATGCCATATTTTAGCATTGAAAGTTCCAATGAACCTTACTGGTTACACTAAACCAGGTTCCTTGAAACCAGTTTCGACTGTTATTAATTTTACGCTATATTCATTCATGACACATCATTCCAAGTCGTTTAATATATTGCATGCGATATTTTAGCATTGAAAGTTCCAATGAACCATAATGGTTCCACTAAACCAGGTTCCTTGAAACCAATTTCGACTTTCATTAATTTTACGTTAAATTCGTTCATGACACCTCATTCCAAGTCGTTTGATATATTACATGACATATTTTAGCATTGAAAGTTCCAATAAACCATATTGGTTACACTAAACCAGGTTCCTTGAAACCAATTTCGACTTTCATTAATTTTATGTTAAATTCGTTCATGACACCTCATTCCAAGTCGTTTGGTATATTACATGCCATATTTTAGCATTGAAAGTTCCAATGAACCATAATGGTTCCAATAAACCAGGTTCATTGAAACCAATTTCGACTATTATTAATTTTACGCTATATTCATACATGACACATCATTCCAAGTCGTTTGATATATTACATGCCATATCTTATCATAGAAAATTTTTGATGGTGTCATAAGGGTACCAATAGAGCATGTGCCATTGTTTCGATTACAACCATTTTCAAAATGGTTCATTCCCGGAACCATATTTATCAATTGGCGAAGAGTGATTAATGTCGGCTTCTATCTCTTCATTACGATTTCTGTGATATATTACTTAATATATCTCTCCATTGGAAAATTGCTAGGTGGGGTCATGAAGGTACCATTTGTGCATGTGCTATTGAACCGAATTAGATAATATTTGTGATTTGTTCATGCCATGAACCATATTCATCGACTGACGAAAACGGATTTTGTAAATCTTTCATAGCCTCGGAGGAGTTAGTTACAGACAGACAGACAGACAAACAAACACTTTTCCCCACACTGAGAGCATAAAGCACCTTTCTGTACTTAATAAGACGACTCATGCTTTTGAATACTTGACGAGAATACATCAGCTGCATTCTCTGAACAACAAAAGGAGCACGTGTTGAGGGGATGTGGTTGCATTACTTTTGACGCCGTGTGTATATGTGGCTTTTAGTAAATTGTTCAATGCTTAAATGAATCCTGTGAAAAATCTTAATGTTTTAGAATATGGTTTCTTATGTTTGAATAAATTGATAGCAATATGATTTGTTTATTATTTGTAGATCATACAAGACTTAGTGCATGGATTTTAGATGGAGATACATCACATAGTCATTTATTAAAATTTACACTATCTGAAAAGATATTCCAACACACAACCGTACTGTTATGTGCATCTATGACTCAACCATGGGCTTTAATGGATTCACTACAAACATGGGCCACAATTTTAGAACAGCACATCGATAGGCTAAAACTTTCTCAAGAAGTAATTCGAGAACATCATCAAAAAGGTTTGTTTGTTTGTTTTTACTTAAATTTTTTTCCAGTTTTTTTTTTTTTCTTACAAAGTGTTAAAACGCACTGAAGTGCCATAAGTCCTGGGAGCGTCGTATGCGTAAAAAGTGTATAAATAGGCAGAGCGATATCGGTGCTGTCAATTCGACTTTAGCCGTCATCTAAAACATCTTGGAACGTGATTATGGCTACACGACGAGAATTATCAGAGTTTGAATGTAGAACGATAGTTGGAGCTAGATGCATGGGACGTTTCCATTTCTGAAATGGTGCAAGCATTCACCATTTCTTAATCAACTGTCTAAAGGATGTACAGAGATACCTCATTACCTCCCGCCATGGACAGCGCAGTGGCAAACTATAGCTGCTAAATGCTCGTGATCATTGACATTTGACCAGAATATCCTTCGTAGTAGACATGTGTCACTATGTCAATTAACAGCCACATTCAATGAAGGGCATGCTAGAAATGTCTATGAGATCAATGCAGCGAAATTTAGCACTGATGGGATATGGCAGCATAAGACCGACAAGAGTGCCTTTACTCATAGCTCACCATTGGGGGCTGTGTCTCGCCGGGGCTTATGAAGATATACATTTGACCTTAGATGGCTGAAACACGTAGCTTGGTCCGATGAGTCACGATTCAAGTTGGTGCAAGCTCATGGTAGCATTCCCGTGTGGCTTAGACCCCTTGAGGCCATGGACCCAAATTGTCAGGAAGGCAATGTGCAAGCTGTTGGTGGTGCCATCATAATGTGAGGTATAATTATAAGGAGCGTTCAAAAAGAAACGAGCCGGAGGTCTAGGAACAGAAACCAGTACCTGTTTGTCAGGCGTTTGAGGCACTTGTCCCACTGAGGCACTTGTTCCACTGCCAACAGCATTATTGGCCCTGGCTGTTGAGGCACTTGTCCCACTGCGACACAAGGCGGTGAATGGCTGTCTCGTAAAATTCCCGATGCTGTGTTGTGAACCAGTTCCGCACGTACTGCTTGACGTCGTCGTCTGAGGTGAATCGATTGCCCCTCAGAGCCTTTTTTAGGAGCCCAAAAAATCGTTGTTAATGCGGTTTGGCGCTCCAGACCATGCATCATCGGCTAACGACACCCGTCCTTCCCTGAACCGCTTGTGCCACGCCTTGACCCTTGCAAGGGACATGCAGTGTTCACCGTACACTTGTGACACTCTTCGATGAATGTCCTTCCCCCTACTCCTTCTGCTGTCAGGAAACGAACAATGCTTCTTTGCTCTTCTTTTGCCACCTCCATTTCACTTATTCACTGGTTATAGAACACGAACTACCATTGGACGATTAACGCTTGCTTCTGCTTCCTTTGTAGAGTCACGTGACTTCTACCGTCACCCTCTAGTGATGGGCTGTGAACTTCCGCGCTCTTGTCGGAACCACTCTTTGTTACGCATGCAACGATATCACCATTCTGTCACCGGTTTGCACATTCCAGACTACGGCTCGTTTCTTTTTGAACGCTCCTTGCATATGGCAAGGTTTGGAACCTCTGATCAAATTCCACCTATCGATTGACTGAGAATTGTTATATTCAGCTGCTTGGTGACCATCTGCAGCCCTTCATGGTCTTCAGGTACCCTGACAATGATGGGAGGTTCAGGAAGACAATACACGATGTCACCGGGCCAATTACTCACGATTGGTTTGAAGTACATTCTGAACAATTCCAACGAATGGATTGGCTACTTAGGTCACCAGACACGAACCCCATCGAGCGTATTTGGGATATTATCAGACGATCCATTCGTGTGCAAGAGCCTGCACCTGCAACACTCACGCAGTTATGGGCGGCTATCGAGACTGCATGGCTGAATATCTCTTGAGAGGACTTCTATCAACTGGTAGAATCCATTCCATGTCGAGTTGTTGCACATCGCCGGGCAAAAGGAGGTCGGTCCTACGTGATGTTGAAAAAGTATCCCAGGCCCTTCAGTGTATACTGTGTATCTGAAAAAGGACTGATTATTTTTAAAATGGAATCGCAAGCAAATGGGACTTCTGTAATTGAAGTAATTCTTGCAGAAGATTGCGTGAGGTAAGGATTAGTTTTGTCAAGCTTGGTTCATGCAAGATGGTACAAGGCCTTCTTGGACTTGAGGCTTTCACTTTCCTAGAGGGATATTTTGATAACTGCGTCATTGCATTACTGTTGGCACATTGCATTCTTTAAGTTGTATCTCAATCCGTGCGATTTCTGCCTTTGGTACAACTTAAAGAATGCAATGTGCCAACAGTAATGGTAAAGTCACGAATGTTAAGCCGTTGTCATTTCTCACAAACTGGGGCACCATCTACTGTTCACTTCATTTATAAAAAACTTTGATACTTTATTGAATACAAAACTAGCATATCCATGTTCGTTTATTTTTGATATATATATATATTTTTTTTTTTTTTTTTAAAGTGTAGAGAGACTATTCCAAGCAAGCTGTATAAATTTCTTTTGATGTTGTTGCATTGCTTGATACCACCACAAGAGATCTTCTCTTCTGTTAATTTGATAAACTTGAGATTTATTTTATTTATTCTATTTTCTGTTGTAGTTATAAAACGGTGGCAAGAATACGTTGAACCTGGTGATGAATTGGAAGGAACAACTTCACCGTTAAGGAGGACATCGTCAGTTTTGAATCCTACTGGACCAGAAGAAGAACATGTAGTCCTACCGCTAGGGGAAAACACTTTGACCAGGAATTTAGGATTAGAAGTTGTTGTAGTAATTACAAAGGTTAGCTTTATTTTTCATTTTTCTGAGTTGCATTTTTCTGTAATCTTGTTCAAAAAAAACCAAAAAAAAAACTAGGATAACAGAATTTTGATATATCATGTACAACAGATATGAAATAAGATTAAAGCATTTCGAGTGTGTGACTTCTCATCCGTACGTTGTGGTTAAACAGTTAGAAAAATGGAGAAACACTTTAATTGTTGTACAGGGTGTGTCAAAAGTCGCAGTACACCCTGTTTTTTCAAAAACCTTGCAGGAATTGGGAAATCTGAATATTCCAGTAAGATATGGGTGAAATAGTCTATCTTTTACGGTATGTATCAAACATGGCCGCCATCTTGAAACTAAGTCAAGTTTTTTAAATGGAAAGGGGGTTGTGTGATATATCAAATAATATGAGCATTTTCAACATTGTCCAATGGCGCACGGCAGAATTAAATCCATCGTCAGTCTTAAATCTCTGACCTCCCAGAAACCTCTTCATGGAACCAAAAAGGTGGTAGTCTGAGGGTGCTAAGTCTGAAACTTGCCAACCCAAACAGACCAGTTTTGCTTGGACAACGTTAGCCACATGCAGGCGTATTTTGTCATGAGGACGTTGAACATCGCTTCCTCTTTCTGGTCACTTATCCCGAATAGCATGCCACGAGGCAGGAACTCTCCGATTAGAATGCCTTGTATATCCCAAAAACTTGTAAGCATAATCTTCCAAGCTGAAGGAGAAACTTTGATTTTTTTTTGCCAACCGGAGAATACGGATGTTTCCACACCATGCGTATAGTTTAGGCTTACAAGTGTGAAGTTCAAGATCCAGGACTCATCTCCTGTGACAGTGCCATTTAGAAACTTAAAGGTAAACTCCACGGAAAAATTTGACTTTATTTTTTTTGGTAGCATGACATTAATCCAGGTTAATAAAGTATACAGGGTGATTCACAGAGGCAGGTCAAGAATGAAATACCATGTACAGTTTGTAGCGGGGAACACAATTTTTCCTATAAACATGGGTCCGGAAATGCATCCTTACAGAGATAATGCAACTTGTATGAGGTAGGAATGACATTACAGTAGGTGTTCAAAATGCCGACCCTGAGCCTTGATGCAGGTGTTTAGCCTGCGGACGAGATTCTTTAGAACTCTGGTGAAGATGTCCGGAGAATCACTGACATCTCCACACGCTGTTGGTAAATCCTTTCCTCTTCAGTAGCATTACCCTGTGCCTCACCGTAGACGAGATGCATGTCCGCCAGCTCCGCATTAGTCAAGCGTTCCATTGTAAGACAATGGAGTTACGTGTTTCGTTTCCTCTCTTTTAAAGGGAGAACATGAACAATTTACATGTTTAGATCCTAATTTACACGGACCCTACCCTTGCCGTCTGGGTAACGCACATCCATTCCTACCTCGTACAAGTTGCATTATCTCTGTAAGGATGCATTTCCGGACCCATGTTTACAGGAAAAGTATTGTTCCCCGCTACAAACTGTGCATGGTATTTCATTCTTGACCTACCTTTCTGAATCGCTCTGTATATCATTCAAAAGTTTTCGATTTATCCTAATATTTTATTAAGAAAAATGCCTCGGGAAATTGAAAATTGGCCCTCTGATCATTTATCCCTTCTCGCGAGAACCTCTGGAAATTTCGTTGCCAAGATTCTAGTTTTGCTTCGAACGATTCTACATATAAGATTTGCTAACCTGTTTTATGTCAGAATGCTTTCAGTTTGTTCTGTTTGGATGTGTAATAGACTGTTGGATAGAAATTTCATGTTTCATAGATTCGTACAATCAAAAAAAAAAACAGTGTATTAGTTTTTGACAGCGAGAACTGGTATCAACTCCAAACAGCGTTGTGTGCTCAGCTCATTTTGAAGCGCCATGCTTTGTCTACGTGGCAAACAGATGATCCTGCTTCAACGGTTTAATGCATAGAGCCAAGAACAGATAAGCCCCCTTCATTTGATTAATTCTGCTAACGGCCCTTGTATATCTCTGTCTCTCTGTCCCTGTTATCAAAATCGTTGTCTTGTTTTCATTTCATAGTCATTGCGATGCCTTGACAACTAACCGATAGTGCCTGCAATAGCTTACAATGTGTGTGATGTCACGAATTTGAAACTCCTTCGCACTTCTCCGAAATCTGTGACGGAACAGTTGCCGAACCGTGACGCCAGTGTCGATCGAAGGGGGAGGGAAAAAATGAAAGCTTTTCCTATGTTTTATTAATTTTGAGTTCGAATTGAAAATTTTTATACATGCTACGTTGTTATTGAGATCTTCGTCTTTTATTTTAAGCGAAGTTGTTTGGAGTGTGGAGTTTACCTTTAAGTTTCCTCCTGGTTATCCCACTGCAGATGTTGCAGGTGGATGTTGTCTTGCTGCAGATGTTGCAGGTTGCATGCCATTCTGTTGTTGGTCGACTCTGGTGTCAGACTTTTTGGAATCTAACTCGAACAGACTTTGCGGTATCCAAGCTTCTCGTGCACCATATCTTGTGCAGATCCGTTGGATATGTGAAGTATTTCACTCACTTCTTTCAAGGAAATGCGATGGTTAATGTCCTCGATAAAAATAATAAATAAAAGATTCTCACATAAAAATTGACTTCGACATAAAATGAATGAATGAAGCAAATTGCTTTGTAATTGTAATAAAGATGTGTCAATTATAAACAAACAAGTTAAAAATCTAAAATTTTTCAGTGATTTTAAAATCTCGACCGAATTTGCATTTCCACCAAATTGTCGTCCACCGAATTGTCGCATCCACTGAATTGACGTTCACCGAATTGAGGGGGACAGGCTATTGGCCCAGCTCTACCAATCTATCGCAGGGGAAGATGTGATCAACGACTTCTCACACGATTTGCGAGTAATGAGCAGGGCAGCCATCCTGCTGAAAACACATGCTAACCCTCGTCGCTTAGGTCAGATCTTCAAGGAGTTCATAGCAGTATGTTTTCAGAAAGTCGACATAAATGGGGGTTCAGGTTACCCTGGAAGAAATACGAGTTGATGATGTGGGCTCCCAATAATGCCACACTATGTATTTACACTGCACACATGTTGGTCGTCTATTTCACTGGATCCGTGAGAATTTTCCTGGGCTCAGTAAGTGCATTATGGATCTTCATCTCTGTTCTTTTAAATGTGACTTAGTCCATCCGCTACACAGATAAATGGAAATTTTGTGGCTGATTTCTAAACCACTGACAAAAATTCAGTCTCCTCTTGTAGTTACACCTTGCAAGGACTTGGGTGAGATGAATGTGGAAGGGGTGGAAGCCTTTGCTGTTGAGTCTCTGCCACACAGTAATGTGGCTTATTCCTAAGTCATGAAAGAGCTGTCTCATGGAGACCGTCAGATCCTATCGAATGGCAGCCAGAACATTAGCAGCTTTCTCACTGTCCTCTGATGAGAGCATACATGTTTTGGTTGGGCTGCAGCTGACCAGTGCACGTCACGCAAACAGCAAGCTGCTCAAAAACCATTTTGGAGTGATGTGTACAATTAGGATATCATGCAGCATGAACTATCCGCAGTACGATAGTTTTGCTGATGTTCTCCTAACACCATCAACATGTCAAACGCTGCTTCTCTGGAAAAGGCCATTTTCAGTGTTAACCTGTTGCGATAGCAACAAACAATGCACAAGAGTTGTTAAGAGTTCAATATATGACGTGAAAATTATGTTAGAGAAATGTCAACAAGCAAATTGCAGACACGTGACCTGAAATGTTTTTATTTGTTAGTTTCTGAAGGAAGCTCATTGGAAAAAAACCTATCCAACAGCATCCTACTCGACCCATTTCCAGACATTTCTGGAAAATGGGATAGCCATCATTAAATTGTTCACAGAGTCTTCAGTCGTGAAATTTTTTCTCTGAAACTCTTAGGGCATCGAACTTTCGAGAAAAAAACATGGCACAGGTGGCCCGAGACACCTGGTCTTTGTTTTTGTTTTAAATTGTTTTTATCAGGTCGTTGCATATCAAATGTCGGATTGCAGAGGTCATCTTTAATGGCCCTTTAGAAAGGACACCTTCACATGTGCTATTCAAAATAACCCCCATTGCAATCCAAACATTGTTGCCAATGATTTGGCAGCTTCTCGAGCCCTCTCCGATATAATCCATGGTGACTCAATAAACGCCTGGAATGCGTTTTCGACGTCTGCTTAGGTTAGGACTGTTTTCCTCCGGAGAAAATTGTCCAGGCTCTGGAAAAGATGGTAGTCAGTAGGGGAGAAGTCCGGAGAGTACAGGGGTGTGGAAGCACCTCGTAGCCTAGAGCCTGTGTGCGTTGTCAAAGGACGCCTTTGTTGCCGACACAATTTTGTGTGCATACGATGCAGTTCACGACAGTACCAGATCGCAGCGGCGATCGTCTCCCCCTGCTGCAGGAAGCTGTAATGCAGTACACCACGGATGTTCCACCATACTGTAAACATGAGCTTCCTGGGGTGCAACATGGATTTAAAGAACTGTCGCGGGGGTTCATCAGCATCCAGCCACTGTGCTGATTGTTTCTTATTGTCGTGTAGGAGCCACTTCTCGTCGCAGGTGACAATGCGATCAAGAATCCCCGCTTCATCATGGCGCAAAAGCAATTCCGTACACACCTCCAACCGATGCTCTTTTTGGTTTTCCGTAAGTTCATGTGGGACCCATTTGTCCTTCTTTTTCACCTTGCCGATGGTCCTAAGGTGTCTACTGACAGTCAATGCTGATACAGCATGATCCTCTGCAAGGTCCCGAACAGTTTTTGACGGGTCCTCTTCGACATATCGCTTCAGATCAGTGTCATTCAACACGTTGGGCGGTCTGCCGCATGGCTCATTTGCCAGGTCCATCACTTCCACCCGGAATTTTCGGAACCAACATTGGACACTATGTTAGTTTATGGTGCCTACACCAAATACCTTATTGATGTTTCGAGAGGCGTTGGATGCAGTGTGATTCAACCTGAACTCGTGATGCATTATCACACGTAATTCGTATGAAGTCATGACTATTTTCGCTTGAGTTCAAACGCTATTAAATATCATCGCAGACATGCACATTTCAGGCAGCTGGTCGCTGATAGGTTTATCTTTGGGAATGTACCACTTCGTTATGAGTACTTGCTACTAAATGTGAAAACTGTACTGAAGCGCGGAACCCACCTCTAAATCTGACATTTGATATGCAAAGACCTGATATTTATTTTAATGACTAATGTTAATTATTGCAAAAGCATCCAGCAAGTTTTAAGAGTAATCTTAGATAACGATCCTCAAACAATTTTTTTGAGGGAAAAAATTTAAATTTTTGTTATTTGTTTTTATTTTTTAGACTGATTTCATGTCAAATCTAGAAAAAGAGCACGATTACAAAGACGAACATTTCGATTTTATCCAACAGTCAATAAGGAAGTTTTGTTTACAATGTATCCTTTAATTGTTTATTTTTTCCATGTTGCAATTTTATAATTACAGAATTAAAAATTTGATTCCTTAAGCCAATTACAGTCGGAGCATCGTTATTTTATACTTCTGTTAAAGAAGACAAAAATTGTGATCTCCTCTATAAATATCTAGTCCATCGAATATATGGGTTTCCTTTTCATACCCCAGCATTGGTAGTGGAAAAGGATGCTGTTTTTATGTAAGTAGTTCACTTAATCTTAGATACACTTAAATCATATTGAGTTTTGCATTGTAACTATAGTGATATATTTATGTGAAAATTAGTAATCATACGAATATTAAAATTGCAATAATTCTTTAGACTTGATATTTGTGGTAAGCAATTATTATATACCGTAGTTTAATTTTAAGTTTTACTTGTGTTTTTCATTTTGGTTTAATTTATACTTTCTGGATATAAGAGCCTATTCCCGATGTGGCTCTTATATGAAGAACTTTATTTTATTTCATTTCTTTATTATTTAACTTTAGTTTTAGTTTACCGTAAAGTATTCTACTTTAATGCGAAAAACTTTGACCTGAAAAGGCACCTAAATTTCTGGGACCGTATTATACAAGAGGGAAAAATTAGATCTATAATGACTGGGGGGGGGGGAGTGGTGAAACTAGCATATTAGCATATACTATCGCAGGACACCCAGTTTTTTCGAAAACCTTGAAGGAACTGGGAAATCTGAATATTCCAATACGGTATGGGTGAGGTGGTCTATCTTTTACTGTATGTACCGAACATGGCTGCCATCTTGAAATCAGCCATCTTGAATCTAAGTCAATTTATTTTAAATGGAAAGGGGATCGTGTGATATATCAAATAACATGAGCATTTTCTGACAATTTCATTCCTGTAAAGAGATTTGAAGTAGCAGTTATGGATCAAAAGTTACAACACATTTTGTTTGGAATTACAGGCTGGACTGTCTCCATAAAGGACAGTCATTTAATGTGTTCAACAAGGTGTCCCTCTTGGTCAAGAAGCATTTGAAGGCGCTGAATCCAATTGTCATGCACTCGCAAAAGGATTTTCACAGAAATGCTGGCACACGCTTCCTCAATGTGTTGTTGGAGATGATATCTGTTTCTGATTTTCTCTGCATATACGATTTGCTTTAAATGACCCCACAGATGAAAGTCAAGTGGTGTGAGATCAGGTGATCTGGGTGACCATTCCACAGCCCCTTGTCGGCCAATCCAATGACCAGGAAATTGAACATCTAGCCACTCCTACCTAACCTAACCATTTTTCGTCGGTTGAATGATGTTGGGCTGTATGCATGGAAGCCTGTCAAATGCATTCCACTATCTCCGTTCTATCGACGGAAGAGATTAGAGTAGTGTAACGAGCATCGTGCTTGGGGCGATCAGGAGTGGTCCATGGTGATGTTCTCCGACGAGTCTCTGTTCACTAGGCAGAGTGATTCTGGGCATCAACTGATCTCGCAAGAAAAGAGAAAACTCGTTATCACCAACAACATGTTCGGGAATGCAACGTTTTGGTCAAGGAGTCATGGTGTGGGGGAGCATCATGCTTGGTGCCAGAACACCCCTTCACATCTTTGCAGGAGGGTCTGTTACAGCAGCACCGTATTGCAGGGAGATTCTTCTGGGTCACAGTCATCTTTTCTGGGGAGCTGTTGGTCAGATTTTGTGTTCATGGATGACAATGCCCATCCACATACGGCGAATGTGGTATCGGGTGTTCTCGAGAGTGAGGATATCAAGTGTTTGCAGTGGCCCACATGCTCCCCGGGCCTCAATCCTATAGAACATGCTCGGAATGCTCTTGGTAGAGGTGTGGTACAAAGGAATTCCTCTCTCAGAATGCTGCAGGAACTGACAATTGTGTTACAGGAAGAATGGGATAAGATCTCGACTGCTCTTCTCAACAGTGTGATGGGAAGCATGCCAAACAGATGCAAAACATGCATTGCGGTTCGAGGAGGAAATACTCACTAAGGGTCTCACATTTCAAACCAGTGACAAGCAACCAACATTTTTCTTCAGTCACTCATTGAAGCTCTTCTGCTTTTGCCATTCTGCTCGTTTCCTTAGTTCAAATTCCATGCCATTTTGTGTTCATAAAGTCACTGTAATAGGGCTACGGATGTTTTGGTAATGTTTTTTTTCTTGGGACAGTATTTATTGACAAAAATGTTGCTGTTCCTTAGCAATTGTCAACTGTGTATTTTATGCGACTATGTGTGTTCATACCCTTCCTATGCATCTTTTTCTGGGGGTTGCATAATTTTTTATGTTGTGTGTGAATTTATTACTGTGAATTTCAGAATTTTATACGAAACTATTGGTACAACATTTGCATAAAGTCACTTGACCCTTCAATTACTGAGCTTCCTTAAAACATTATATTAAATATGCTTATAAAAATGAATTCCTATTTAAAAAGTTAATTTTGAAATTTTCTTTTAGCCCCTCTGGATGGGATAATGATAAAAAAATTAGCATCTTGTACGAAAATATGACAACAATGAAACCTGATGACTTTTATACGGATGTAATTGTAAAACCGATTATTAGAAAGGTAAGCTTACAAGCTTGAGCGTTGCTGCAGTTTGAAAGCCAAATGTTTTGTATGTTAATTGCTTATATTTGATATTTGAAGCCAATCATGCGTGATACAGAAATTCAGGCTGAAGATGAGCAGGTTTTCCTTATGAAGGAGCAGTCTCTCCTCAATCAGCAGATCCCTAGCCAAGGAGGTTCACCGCGTCAGGCAAGTACATACAGTAATCAGTAACAAACTGGTGTATGGAAAATAAGTTAAAGTGTTACAGAATTAAAAATAAGTGTTGGGATGTTTTATAAGGAAAACAAAGCCGTTACTGGAATGTTTTAAGAGTTGAAATTAAAGAAATTCATTTCAGTAGAACCCAAATAACTCGAATTCTGATAACTCAAATTTCTGGTTAACTCGAAGGATACTCTTAAGTCCGATCCCCCAGAGTGTTTAATTAATAGAAATTTCACTTGTTAACCCAAACAAATTTTTAATAAATCCCAAATAACTCGAAGAAATTTTGGGTTTTAGTGAATAGATATTCATAAATTTGAAGCAAAAACTTTATTAAAATATAAGGGTCATGAAAATGAAAACAAAAATTATTTATATTATCCAAACTGTATACAAGGAATTTATAACTACTCTCCAAATGTATTAATCCCACTGTGTAACAAGGCTTGTAATTCCTTTATGGAAGAAGTCTTTCGGTTGAGTGTGGAACCGTTCCAAAACCTCTTCCTTCACTTCATCGTCCGACTTATTCAGATGTTTCTTGAGATCCCCAAACACGTGAAAGTCACATGGGGATAAGTCAGGGCTGTAAGGTGGATGCTGCATTGCTTCCCAGTTGAACTTTTTGATGAGGTCTACCGTTGCTTTCTAGGTGTGAGGATGCGCGTTGTTGTGGAGAAGAAGCACTCCTTTTGTAAGAAATCCAGGACCCTTTCATTTGATGGCTGCGTGTAGTGCCTTCAATGTTTCCCCATATCGTGCTGCGTTAACTGTGATGCCTTTTTCAAGAAAGTCCAGTAAAATTGGGCCTTTGCGATCAAAAAACACGGTCAACATCACCTTCCCCCAAATGCTTCCATTGACGACTTTGACGTTTGCTTTCGGGCTGGGACATGGCCATTTGAACTCCAAGTTGTTCTAATGTCAAATGATGCGGTACCCATTGTGCACAGATTTTTCTGTAGTGCAGAGGGTTCCTGATAATGGAGTGAACAGTTCCACGACTAAGGCCAGTTTTAGCAACCCAGACATCGATTGTCACTTTTCTGTTTTCCTTTAAGACAAGCGTCAATTTTGGCTTTGGGATCATCCATGATGGTGCGGTTTGCTTGTCCAGGTTGTTGATCATCTTGCAGTGACGACCGTCCCTCCGAAACACGAGTGAAGGTTATGTAGTCATTTCCATAGACGTTCTGCATACAGCGATGAATTTCAGAAGTGAAACTCCTTCACATGTCAAGAAACGAATTACTGCTCTCTGTTCCTGTTTTGTTGACTCCATTTTGTTGTTTGGACGAAGTGATCACGTGCAGAGCTCCGAAGTGCGAGCTATCGTTCATTCTCACGTGATGCAACACTTGCAACCTATTTTTCAATTTGCATATGGGGTTTTGCAATTGTTGAAAACAAAAAGTTATGATCCTACACGTCATCTTTTTTTTTTTTTTTCCCCCCCACACAAATTTTCGTTTTCATTTTCATGACCCTTATACAATACAGAGAAAGTTCAATTCTTCATCAACTTTCACGTTACATCCAGTAGCGCTCGAGTGACCTCCCCTCCATCTTCCCTCTCTCTTCACGTGGATTCAAATAAGTAGACAGCTGTACATAAGAAGATCAAGAAATCTTTATTTCTATAAATTAAAAGATATTATAAAAACGTTACAAGGCATTCAAAAATAATATGAAAAGTAGTGAAGAATTAATATGAAAATAAAAGTTATGCAGTTTGACTGATGAAATGACCAATCTCTTGCTTTACTGTGTCTCTCCTCTTTTTTTTTTTTTTTCCGAGCTATATCAAAGTGGGCCTATAAGTTCAGGTAGTCTCCTAGTAAAGCTTTGCCAGTTGCAACTTTATTTCCTTTTTCGACTTTAATTTTATGTCTACATGACAAAGAAAACGATGCAAGAATATTTCGCGATCGCTGGCAGCCATTGCGGAAATCGAAACTTGACTCGAACACAAAATCGAGAATTGAACTTGTTGATTGCTAGCTTTCTGTGGGTGAATTTTTAAACGTAGTAAATGATGACTGAAATTCAAGAAGGAAAAAAAAGTGAATTCTCTATAAAGTTTTGAGCATAAAACGGGTGACAGTATATCATAAATGTTGTCAGGTGAAAAATAAATGGTCAAAAAAAAAAATAACCGAGTGACTTATGATGACAATGTCGCATAGGTCTTAAGATTTAGTGAAGAGTCTCATGGTTAACATGTTGATGGATCTCAAAGTTCTGTGTGCTTGCTCAAATGTCTTGTTTTTGGGAAAATGAAGATTATCAACTAGCAGAAAGATTTAAAACAAACCCCCTATACATCCTTCGCAATGAATTAAAATTACAACCCATTCCAAAAAGTATTGCATATTTGTTATTTTAACATTTACTGGCATTATGTCGACCTGTTATACGTAAATTGAAGTAGAGATACCAAATTGACACATTTTAGAAATGAACAGACATGCGTTGTAGCTATTAATTTAACACAAAAAAACATGAACATATTTGGTGTACATGAGGAACATGTTCAGAACGGTACATAGGTTGTACAAAAAAGTTTTGCATATATTACTTGTTGTCCAAAATGTAATGCATAAACATAAATTCATAGAACAAGTGCGTTTAAACTAATACTTTGTAGGGTAGCCACAGCTTTTAATCACAGCTCGACATCGTCGTGGCATGGAATCAATTAACTCACGACATTTGCTAGGTGTATAGGAGTCCCACACATCCTGAATAACACGCTTGAGTTCTACCAGATTTGTAGGTTTCGGATCTGCTCTGTTGATGGCATTTTTCATGTCTCTCCACACGTTCTCAATTGGATTGAGATCCGGCGAATTCGGTGCCCAGGAGAGAACATCTTAGAGTTGTGACAGGGCGCTAGGTCTTGTTGAAACACAACATCATCGTCGAAATATTCTTCGATTGTGGGAAGCAATCCAGCTTCTAATATGGCCACGTAAACATCAGAGTTGATTTTCCCTCGCAGAAACAGCAGTTTGCCAACACCTTTAGTAGTGATACATCCCCATACCATCATTGCAAGAGGATGCTTGACGGTGTACTTCGTGCATCCAGGAGCAAATGCTTTGTTTTTTGCTATCCACACTGTGCCATGTTCCCCAACCGGCACAAGGAACTGGCTCTCGTCACTAAAAATTACCTTGTGCCATTCCTCACACAACTTTTCGTGTCCTTTTGCCCACTGAAAACGTCAGATTCTGTGCTTCCGTGTTGCAAGGGGTTTTCTTTTTGGTACACGTGATCGTAATCCCAATTGTTGTGGACTGTTGATTTGCTGACTTGCACGCCTCTTTGCTGTCTCCATAATATCTGCAACTGGTCAGTTGAGTTGAAACTGTTTTGAGTCACAATTCGTTTCAGGTGTCTGTCTTCTCTAGAAGATGTTGCCTTTGGTCTGCCTGTGGTTCGTTTTCTTGGCGTGACTTTGCCTTCTCGCTTATACTTTGATAGCACTCTGCTCACCGTAGTTTGATGAATATTCATTTCCACTGCGATGTCAGTCTGTTTTTTACCACTGAGATGAAGGTTCACGATTTTCTATTTTGTCTCCAGAGACATATTACTTGTATTTTTCTTGGAGCTCATTGTTCTTTCGCAGAGCATTTTCAGAGTTGAATTCATATACACCTTAACATTATTTCAGTATTTATATACGTATGGTAACATATATGCAAATTAACACTCACCTTAATCATTGTATGCAATAATTTTTGGACACTGATTGGTTTATGCAATACATTTTGGACATGACCAATAATTTACAACAGGGGTTTCTTTTGATTATTTTGCACGATGGAATGTTTCTTCCATTGATCTTAAAGCAGAAATATTACTTTGAAATTGTATAAAATTATTTTTTCTAATTTATCCCTAATCATTCAACAAACATGAATATTCAACCTGATGAGTGTGAAAATAGTAAATACTAGATATTCCACCCGTCGCATGATGGGTGTCAACCGTGCAGGTTTTGAAGGGTAAAGAAATGAAAGTGGAGCATCAGTGTTGTTCAAAAATTATATTCTGCAACAATATAGGCTACTGTTCATCTGCATATAAAATAAATTGGGCTAGTGCGAGTCGGACTTGCGCATTAAGGGTTCCGTACTACCATATATTTACCAAAATATGCCAGGTTCTGGAGGGTGTGGCACTGTGTTCTCGATTTCGGCTTTTATAGACATATAATCTATAATAGTTTAAGTGTCAAAATTTATAAAATAAGCGCTTTGAACAAAAACGTTTTCAAATATTAAATTAACAGATCACCTGAAAAAAGATTTTATGTTCGGTCCTTGCGCAACTCCAACTCACACTTGGGTAGTTTTTCATTATTTGTTGTAATACTTTAGAGCTTGAACTACAATCATGCCAAGTTTGACGCTTGTATGTATAACCGTTTTTACGATAGAACCAAAAATAAACAAAAAGCAAACAAAAAAAAAGAAAAAAAAAACGTTTTACGTTTTTTATTACTTGTTAGACAATCCGCCATCTGCCATAATAACACATACTCTGTGAAAATTTCAATTGGCTACCTATTCCCGTTCAAAAGTTACTGCCCTTAAGAGTATTATCTTACCACACAACAATCCCTTGCTTTGGACAGTCCAAGAGAATTGTTATTTTTATTTCAGTTTATTTATTTAATGAACTGAGCCCACACGCAGTTTGCGCGGTAATTATTTTTATCAAATTCAATTCATCCAAATTGTTTCGTTTGATGAATTCTCATTTTCTCCTTTATTTTTAGTTTTGTGATTGATTGATGATAAAAGTTGTTGCTCAGACAACAGTGGTCAGGTGGCTTTTCAGTTTCGGCGTCTGCTTTAAGTGAGGGCCAACAATGCTTAAACGTGCAACAACAATGCAAAACTGTTTCTGTGACGAACTCACATGTTCTCCTTTATTTATAGTTGGATTAAATAACAATTATTGTCTTGCCACAACAATCCCTGGCTTTGGGCGGATTGTTGTAACTTTCTTTGTTGGCTTCGGACGGACAGATAAGAGAATTAGTATATTAGATGCAATACTTTTTGGAATGGGTTGTAAACTCAGCATATAAAGATGACATGGAATTCTTATAACTGAAAATGTTACCTAAAATGTTAAATAGAACAATTTGAGAAGAGATGCCTTTCAAAAATGTTTAGAAACTGGAAATACAGAGGTTGAGTCAAAAGTAGTGGCCGACTCGGGAGAGGGGGGGGGGAGGTTAGAGTTTGACGAATTCTGGGCGAAGACCATTTACCACAAGGGAGGGTATATTAAGAGAAAAGAGTGGGAAGAAACGTCAGCACAAATTTGAATGCCATAGACATTGTGCCACCTGCGTCAAAATTGTTGCGGGCAGCAACACTTGATCGCTTGCTCATCCCCGAACCACAGCATCTCTTTCACAGCTTGGCTAGGGCGTAGGCTTTCTAGTTCTCGAGTTCATCTGGTCATGGGTTCAAATCCCACCGTGGGCATGGATGCTTGTGTTCGTCTCGGGCTGCGTACAGACATAACTCGTGGAAAAGGTGCAAAATGAACTTAGTAGTTGACGCCAAAAATTCTAATAAACCAACCATTGCTAGGTTAGACATTGTCGCCTAACCTAACAAATCAACAAGTAAACAGTTAATAATAAACGAAACTGGAAATTATGAACAAAAATAAATATCGTTTTAAAACTAATGAGTAGCAATTACAAAGCTTAAATTAAAAAAAAAAATGCAGACTGTGAAAACAATGACCAACATATATACCACTAAATACGTCACTGGTCTTTATTAGGAGCTTTAGCATAAAAGCCACTTATAAGAATGCGCCCTTGGTCTGTACATTTATCCGGCCGCCGTTTGCACGATAACTTGAAAACAGATTAACTTTTTCAAATTCTGTTTTCAGAAACATGGCCATCAAAGTCTTAGCTCGGCCGTATCAACTTTTCAGAATTTATCGTGGACCCCTTCAAATCAAATTCACGTTCTAATACAATGAGTGTAAAGAATAGCAAGATAATGGCATGTCATATAACAATCGATTTGTCAAGAAGAAATACATTGTTATTTTCTGTTCATCTTTTAAGCATTACTGACATCGGCACGCGCACATGAAATCGCTTTGTCGACGCACGATTGCTCAATTGCTCATAATCTATAGTATTAAGTAGCAGAAGAATGGAGATACTTATTGGTTTTATAATGTCAGACCGTCCCCTTCATAAATTCTACGTTTTTTGAGGTAGAAGGTTGAAATTCGGAATGTAGCTTCCTATGGGCATGTCTATCTCCACTATTTAGTTTGGTTTTGATTGGTACACTGGTGTCAGAATTACGGGGGTGGGATTCAGAGAGGACAACATATATATGTGCTATTTAGGTACGTAAAGGCGTGAAATTCAGTAGCCAGATATCTCTGTGCTAGATCTACATTCCTATGAAGTTTAGGCCCAGTTGTTCCATTGGGGTCGGATTTGCGGGGGTGGCAGTCACTTGGTCTTTAGAACTATGGCAACAGATAGTATGTGATATATCATATGTTCAGAAATGATGAGAAAGGAAAGAAGATATGAGCTTTTTAACATTTTCTACATATTACATTCGAGAAAATCAATTTTTTGATTTAAAAACTTGGGGAGAGGTAAAAAATGCAGATAAAGGGGTAAAAATAGATGACTGACTTACCCTACACAAAGGGGGGGGGGGGGGCTAATTTCTTTTTAATAAATGTATTTTTGCTTCACTGCTAAAGCTCCTCCTTGGAATGTTTGCAAGATTTAATTTGCAATATTAAAACTATCTACTGACCTAATAGGTCACAAAACCATGGCCCGTCCAGACTGTATCCAGATAACTTTGTAGCTGTTTACTTGTGAAGATGATGTAAATCGAAATGCGTCGGTAATTAGAACTTATTGCTTAACTAGGACCTTTGTTATGTTTTTATTTTTAATTCTAGCAATATTGGACAGCATGGATATTGAAGGTCTATTGACCAAATCTGCACTGAAATAATGGCCCCCCCCCCCCCCCCTTAAAAACAAAATTTGGAAAAGGCTCATTTATACCCAATTTTAGTGGTTAGCCCATAAACTAAGCATGTGCATGAATTGACATTTTAAAATCATTGTTGTAATTGACAGGATTCTCCAATACGATCTCCAGCTGGAGTGCAGAAGACTCCCGACCGAAGAATCACTGGACCACCAGGTGTTCAACCTGGGGGATCACCCAAAAAGGTATGCCTTCTGAAGTAAAATGGAATTATGAAGATACATAAAGCTTGTTTGAGTATTGTGTAGAAAATTGCCTGTTACGTAATTGTGCATTTCACTTTTTTTAATGGTTGAAGACTAGAGTAATTCTATCCATTGGTATTATTCCCCTTTTATATTAGATTTTTTTTTCTTAATGAATGTCATTGTATGGAAATTAATTTTAGTATAATATAACTAATTGTGTATATAGTATGTAATCGTTAGTTTTTTGAATTGTGTGCTTCCCCAGCCTGTTTGGAGACAGACTTCAGTAAGTGATGCTTAAACAAAATGTTTTCTTAACTGCTTTAAAGTTTCCTTTTTTACCCACTTCATTGCAGTAGTATGCATTTCTGTTTGCAAAGAAAAAGAATAACTAGTTTAACCTGCATTAAATGTTAGAAATTAATAAAAGATTTGAGCTTTTTTTTTTTTATTTTGATTTTCTGTGCAATTCACTGTTAGACGATGTAACGTAAGAGCAGTGCTTAAATTTTTAATGCGTTCTTAAAAGAAAAGACAATGTAATGACGTAAAGTCAGTATGGCTTTTAATCAATTAAGAATACAAAAAAGTTTTCGTTATTAATTTGTTTTTGGTTTCAGGTTGATACTCCGAAGATAGCACCTGGCACCAATGAAGGCGTTTTAGCCAACTTTTTCAACAGCCTACTTAATAAAAAGACAGGAGCAGGATCTCCGAATGCAATCAAAACTCCAGGTGCTTAACATGATACTCTGATTAGCACACCCTCTTTTGAATATTTAATGCAGCAGTTTGCAAGAGTGTAGTAAAATAATCATAAAGTAAACCAGTACAGTCGACTCGCATTATAACAAAATCAGTTAAAAAGAAATTACCGTATTGGCTCGAATATAAGCCGACCTTTTTATCCCAAAAATGAAGTCGCAAAGCCAACCCTCGGCTTAGATTCGAGACCTAATCACCCCCCCCCCCTCCCCCCTAATCTGACTCTGTTAAAAACAGTCTCATCCAGAGTTACCTCTTACTTAACCTGACATTGTAAAATCAATTACATATCATTTCAAAACGAGAATCAATCAAATTATGTTAATTTAAGATAGACAGCAAAATGTAATTTTCGGGAGAGCTATTCGGACAGAACTTTTTTGGCGAACTTTTTTTATTGACTACCGATACATCGCGTATGCATAGGCCTAAGTATGCATGAAGAATTTGCTAACGTTATTTTTTAAAGCTAACTTTTACTTTGGGTTTCATGCATGTTTCCTAAATCATTTTTCACTTAAGGGACGCGATATTTTATTACTGTGAGAGATGCGCATGAATACACTTTTGGGACTACGTTGTATTAAGGACGTGCAAAAAAACGAGTACATGATTAGAAATTGTCGAAATCGCAATGATTGAAATATAAATATCTTGCAGGATATCCTAAATCTTTCCTAAATGAAATAAAAGCATGGAAGAGGTTAATTTCATCGATAAATTTTGAGAGTTGTTCCCTAACTTTCTGGGAGAAACTGTTCCCCCCCCCCCCTTCATTCATCCCTGTTGCGGTGTTGCGTTTTCTTGTTACATTTACCTTTATTTTAGCTACTTATAAAAACGATGTGGCGCATGATTAAAGGTCAAGTGACACAGTATTTTCACTTGTTGATTTTATGGTGTCAATAGATGCAGTTTGTCTTAATATATTTTATGCAGTAATTCGTTTCCCTAAAATTAATGGTTAAATATGTGAAAATTGGATTTTTAATGTCAATTTCCAAAGATTGCCGAATATCAGCTATGGCAGCCGATTAATACTTACCACGCTGCCTACCATGCATAGTATAAGCAGGAATATGGATGAGGATGTAAGTGCGTACTCTGATAAAAATAACAATTAAAATTACAACTTAAACCCTTTTAGAGTATTAATTTTTATTATTTGATCAAAAACGGCATACGAAATGAATTTTTTTGGTCTTCTTTTCAAAATTCTGCTCAATGAGAACGAAATAGATGAAGGATAATCTAGATAGAGAAGTCAGCTAAGCCAGGGTTTTATGAAGAGTGGAGCTGAATAATTTATGTATCATTTTTCTTCATTCTATTTGAATTGATTGTAACAATGTCGGGAATAAGCGTCTCTTTTAAAAACTAATTCCAAACAGATAGAACCATACCATTTGACAACGGATAGACTATTTTTATGTGCTGCAATTTGAAAAATAGTATATCTAAGAACAGCTTCGAAGTCAAAGGAATAGGATTTTACCAAACTTTTTCATAAATTTGAAAATACTAATCACAATATTTGCATTGAGAATTCTTCAATTACTGTGGTTAACGACATAATCTATAAGACGACAACATCTTGTCCACAACTGGATTATATTCTGCATATACGTATTTTGAACTCTTTGAGTTCATTATTCAATGCCAAGTAAGTATTTGGTGAAGTTAACAACATTTTAAGAAGGAAGGAGGTGATCATTCGACCAATGGGGAACACTGTGATGCAGTGACTAATGGTAAAAATGGGACACCTCTTTTTACAAAAAACGCGGACCTAGGAGAAATACTCCCAAGGAACCACGTTGGGGAAAATACAAT